>LR989928.1:40933319-41413783 GCA_905146935.1 Scaeva pyrastri | reverse complement strand
ATAATGATAATGATAATGATAATGATAATGATAATGATAATGATAATGATAATGATAATGATAATGATAATGATAATGATAATGATAATGATAATGATAATGATAATGATAATGATAATGATTAATATTAATAATAATAATAATAATAATAATAATAATGTGGGATGTAATTGAGATTAAGGATTTCTACTCTTGCTCTGAAAATAGTACTGATAGCCTCAGACGAGTACGATGAAATAGCTATTCTCAGTTCGAATTCGATGGTTAAGATTCCTGTAGAATAACCTTGAAGTCGACGATGATACTCTGGTTAGGTGCTGCCAATAGCAATAATAATTGATGCGAATATATTGTTCCATTCAAAAACGTTTTCTTCTGTTAAGAATAGAGAAAGGTCATTGCTTAAGACCAACTGATTCCATTCTCTAAAAGGATACTGATTCAATTGCAGTTGTCTTATCAAAATTTTTTTGTGAAGACTTGTATTACTTCTCATTATATTTGTTAGATGCAGACCGCATGAGCTTTTAGATTATTGATGTAGATGGGTGGTAAGCCAGGTTGGTTAGTGCTGAATTTGGCAATCGAAATAATCGTTTGAAAAAAAATCTTTGAAGAGCTTCAAATTCTTCGAAGGGTGTAACACCAAAAGCTTGCACTCCATAACACATGCAAGTGTTAACTGTTGCCCTAACCACTTGATATTTTGTCGAATGGTTAATGTTTTGGTTAGCAAAGAACGTTTTCCAAGCGGCAGCTTGGCTTCGGTGCTAGAGGAAATGATTGTCGGCTATTAATGCCTAGTCATCAGCGTAGAGAAGAACTTTTATGAGGGTTTCAGCGAACATAACACCTCCAGGAAGCATTTCAGCAATATCATCAATAAATAGCGCGAATAAAAGAGGGCTTAGAATACATCCTTGTGGGACACCAGCTGACGTCTCAAACCACTCTGACAACTTAGAACCATCCCAAACTACAGCACTTGATGATGACAAAAAATTCTTATACAGCATCAGAAACTTCAGAGACACTCCAAGCCTAACCAGGTTATACAACATATATCAAAGCCTGTCTGTTGACGGTATCAAAAGCGGCTTTAAAATCAACAAAACATACATATTGTCTCTTATTTTTTTCAGTATACTTCTTAGCAATACAAGTTAAGTCAAAAATGTGATCCATTGTAGAATATTCAGAACGAAAACCCGCTTGATATATACTCAGGCTGTTGGTTCTTTCTATCCAGTTGGAAACTCTTCCATATAGAATTCCCGCAAATATCTTTCTCAGAGAATTGAGTGTTAAGATTCCTCTATAGTTTTCGGGTTATATCGCATCACGTTTTTTAAATATCGAGAATATGAGGGCTTTTGAAAAAGTTATAAGCATTGTTCTGTAGAAAGTTCAAGAAATTTACGATATACGTTTTTAGTTGGTCATTGCTATTTTTGAAAAATTCAACTGGGATACCATCAATGCCTGCAGCTTTGTTGTTTTTCATTACCAAAAGAGTTGCTTCCAGTTCTCCTAAAGATATCAGGGCGTCCATTTCAGACACATAAAAGTCTTGCATTGCGTAGCTGAAGGTATGAGGATGCTCGTCAGTAGGTAAGGGGGCACTATGGTCTGGGAATTTTTTGTGATTAGGAGCGGTGGCAAAGATGTCGGCATCCTTTGTAGAAAGTGGGTTAGGCGCGGTGGTTGTGTATGGCTTATCAGTATTGATGTTTTGCGGTTAGGAGAGAGTGCCAGTGTGAGTTATAGAAATGTGTATGTGTAATGGTGTTATCACAGTATGTTTTTATGTTTCATTGTAATTTGTGGTTTGTATTTTGTTTAATGGGTTTATATGCCTACATACATATATAGTCTTACATTCTTTTTTTCTAGTAAGAATACTTGTCATAAATAGAAACTGTGGTTTCATAAAAATATGTATGGGAATTTCACAGATTAGATGCGCAAATGTTCTATATTTTGTCGTAATAGTGTTATCATAATATGTTTTTTATAATTCATCATAATTTGTGGTTTGTATTTTGTTTAATAGGTTTATATGCCTACATATGTACATATATAGTCTTCCATTCTTTTTTCTAGTAAAAATACTTAAAGAATGTAAAAAAAATCTAATGTCCGCTGGAAACTTAGTTTTTCGGACGCGTAGCTGTTCTATAGACCCTTAATAATTACTCGTCTTTTTGAAAAATTCCTTCGAGCAGGCTTATGTAGTTCTTCAACAACGTTTCTCCGACTCATCTTTTTATTGAATGATAAAAACAAAGTATTTGTTCATGTATTTTATTAATTAAAAATATTTCTATATAATAACTACAAGTTTAAGTCATACTATTTCAATCTTTTTTATACAAAGACATCAGTTTTTTTTTATTTTCAAATTTTTCAACTACTCCATATTGGATGTATTCTTTAAGATGTTCGTATGTTTCATCAACATATTTTTTGGTAGCAGCGTTTTCCTGTTCTTGTGGTTCTTGAACATTTTTTAACCGTTTAAAGTGTATGTTGTAATCTCCGCTTTCTGTTTTGAGGAATCCCTCTCCAGCTGGTCCAGGCAAACCTCGCTCTCCCTGTACACCTGGTGGTCCCTGCTCTCCTTGTTTTCCTCTTGGTCCTCTGGGTGGGGTTCTATTTGAGAAACGACCAAATTTATCAACACTCATCTTTTTTTTATTATTATTCGATAATATTGGCTTCTTTAAGTTCTTCAATGATTGAAATAATTTCGTTAGAGTGATTGTTGTGTCCAGCTTGTTGTGAACCAATAAGAAGTCTCAATCGATCTACAAGTTCATTGGGATTATCCCAAAATATATGGTCTTTTTTCAAATTTGATAATTGCATTATTCCACTTCCTGAAGGTATTTGTAGTGTTGAAGATGATGGCGATGGAGTATTTAAAGTATTTTTTCTTAATCCGAATAATGTACTTGTAATTTTTTTATACTTATAACCTCTATTACCGTGTACTTGTCTCTGTGAATTAGGATCAATTCTATGAGCATTAGAGTCATGTAATATAGTCCTGTAGTTTTTTTAAATCTTCATTGGTGTAAACTTCTTTATCAAGGATTTTCCTAAATATAAGCTCATATAACCCATTTGTTCCTTCGAAGGTTTTATTTTTAATTTCTATATCTTTCCCGATAAGGTTTAACTCACTATTACCGATGTACATTTTTCCATCTTTTGAATGTACACCATACGTTTTATCAAGGGTGTTGGAATTATTTAGAAATAAATCTATATATTTTTTAGATGTGTCATGAAATTTTTCTTGTGACAAGCGTTCTGCAAAGCTACTATGGCTTGACTTGTTCTTTGTTCTTTTTGGAGTAGTATTACTATCGACGGAAAAAATTGGTGAATCATCATCATCATCAATAGAAGTTTTAGGGGTGGTGAATTCTTCATGAAAATGTTTCTTCTTATCATAATCATTTTCATGATTGAGGATGTTCAGAATTGAGTTTTATTTTCTTTAAAGGACCATTTATAAGGTTATGCTGATCTTGTTTGGTATTTGAATTTTTTACTAATTCGTTTAGTGGTTTCGTAAGAGGTTTAAGAGTTTCTTCAATTTGAGTTTCGTAAGATTCCCTACCGATCTTAAGAGCTTTGTATTTCTTTCGTAGAGCATTTGTAGTTTTAATTAATTCCTTTGTTAGTTTTACATCTATATTCATCATAATGTAAACATTTATTTCTTCCTACAGAGGCAAATGGTTAATAAGTTTCGAAGTTGTTGAAAGAATCGTTCAAAAGGTTTTAAACTGAATTTGATATTGAGATTACTGATCTTAACTGAAGAATACTGGGTCTCAATCTGGGTGGAACTGCTTTTTACTGCTACTATCTGCTCGTTGTACTGCTCTGTACTGTTCTCATAGAACATTTCTATACATATAGTATTAAATCAAAAGTGTTATTTGTTTTATAACTTAAGAAAACAGTCAAAGCCTTTTCTATAACGACCTTCATTCAAAGGGCTATCCTTGTCAATTTTGTCTTGTCTTCCAACATTCTGCATTTTGCTTAAAATTTTAAATTTTTTTTTTTTATTTTAATATTTGCGGTGGGTTGGGGTTTTTTCTTTTATATCCGTACGGTAGAGAACTGTGATCGTCGAAAAATTGACGTTTTTCAGCTCTTGGTTTATATGTCTTGACTTCTTCTACAGTAACTACCTGATGTTCTATGGTACGTCGTATATTGCTAGACTTTATGACAATACTTTCTTCAGAATTTTCTTGTATAGAAGAATTTAAAACCGCTTCTTTTATCGAATCGAAATTAATTTTTTGCGAAGATTCATAATTGAGGAAGATACCCTTCACTTTACAGACAGTGTGTCCTTTTTTATCCTTTGTACTGTATACTTTGTAAGAATAATTTTTTGGTCCACCACTTACAAATTCGGTAATGTTACTTCCTTGACCATAGCAATCCAGTTCGTCTGTCATATCACCGATAAAGTCTCCAGTAGGTGGATCGAATTCTCCTTGACGACAAACATAAATAACGGAATCAGTGTCGTAGTACAAAACTCTTTCCTGAAGTTTTTCTAAGTAGCTATATAATTTCAGGCGAGCTTGAGTTGTGGTATATGCGGCAATAGAAACATTAACAGTTGATAGAGTTTCAGTTGCTTCTTCTTTCATTTCGAAGCTTATCACAATATTGTTTTCATTAATTGGTAGAATTTGTGAAACTTCTATAGATGGATGAGTAAGCAAATTAAACAAATCTGAAGGATTATTAATAATACAGGTTTTTTGTTGATTTTCTCTTTGTCCAAATTTACCCCAAAAAGAATTTAAAATCAGCTTGGCAAGTGATCTCTTATATATTTCTTTTTATCCTCTTCAGATAAACATATATTTGGCCACCCTGAAGCTTCTTGCTTTATTTTAAGGTATTTATTCATCATTGAGGTAAATAATCCCTCAGAACCTATAGTAGGGTTGTATTGGATTACTTCGTATTCCCAAATTTCCATTATAGTTAGTAGC
The DNA here is from genome assembly GCA_905146935.1 of Scaeva pyrastri. Lineage (NCBI taxonomy): Eukaryota > Metazoa > Arthropoda > Insecta > Diptera > Syrphidae > Scaeva > Scaeva pyrastri. Next base: position 41,408,747 of record LR989928.1, on the reverse strand, counting down.
TTATAACCCATTTCAATAGCTTTTACTACTTCGTCAATCACCCATGTTCCTAACAAGGCCCTCTGATCATCAGAATGGGTACAAACTATTTCCTTAGTTTTTTCAGTGCTACAGGTTCTACACAATGAAAACATTAGTTTATTGTTCTGTTTTTGGGGTAAGACAGGGTGAAATAAGTTTTCTGGTGGCAGAATTTTACATTTAATGAGCCCATTGATGCCATCAAGCTGCATATTAGAGCAAATATCATCATTACTTGTATGAACTTTTGGATGTCCAACGGGAAACTTCCCATTTTTACATACCCAGGGGTATAGTGAACATACATTAATGTATTTTATTTGCTCATCTTCCTTACACTTGTAGTAATTAAATGTATTCCCAGTTCTTCCTCCAAAGAAACCATCTCGTGGATTTAACGGGGCATTCTGTATACTAGTGGGTGATTGTTTAAGAAATGTAACTCTTCATCTTTTAGAAAACTTAGTTGGGTCTTAAATTCACAACTCCACTTTTCGATCACTTCATAATTAAACGATCTCAAACGTGCTGTTTTGGCCATCGTTCTCTCGTATCTGTAATTCAACGTATCGTGTTGTTCTTTATCAGATAGAGGGTCGTCTCGTTTATGTTTTAGACAAGCAGGATGACCGTGATAGTAGCAACCATGAAACTCAAAAACTTGTTTATTTTCTTCGCAGAAACCATCGACTTTAACTCCGTTAATTTTGGCTTCGCGTCCTTTAGCAGCATGTTTTATGTTAATTTTTCGACTTCGCTCTTCCAAAATCAACCACTTAATTGCTTCCGTTGACTGATTATCGACGCACCTGATATTGAGAAAAAACACATTTGTTTTAACATTTATTTTAGATATTGTATTCATTTAAATAACAATTTACCTGTATACATTTTTGGGTATTAACCCAATAGTGTTCGGCTGTAGAAAATTTCTTCGGTACACCAGATTGCATGAAGAAGCTATAGTCGTAGCTTCTAAGAATGGCTCAATATTACTTTCAATAAGAAAAAAACGTCTGAACTTCAGACAAGCCTTAGTCAGGATATTGACATCACTGATGCAATACTCCAAAAGTTCACGTTGGAGTACAAAAATGTCGTTTTTATGTTCTCCGTACCATTTTAGAAATACTTCAAGTTCTTCTGCTTTCATAGTATTCGGACAAATGAGGAAAATATCCTTTTTTCAATTCCGACGATAGCTGAAAGGTTTTCGGCAGCTTAAAGAGAGCCATTGGGAAATAATTTAAGGAATCTATAAACTTAATATTTTCTATTATCATTAATATTATTTTACTGCCTCGCATGATTAATTCCGGACTTAAATTTGTTTCATTCAGTATATAATTTAATATAAATTGATGGTCATAAGATTGTCCGTTATGTGCCAATACAATGACGTTTTTAAATTTTTGTTGAACATTCAGAATATGTTTTAAGAATTTGGGGATAATATTTCATTCTTCTTCTTCAGATTCCTGAACAATGTTCAATGAATGCCCGCACTTATTACAAAAGGCCAAATTTGGGATATCAAAACATTACTTTTGTTTAAAAACACACAAATTAGGCTCAAAATAACTTTTAAGAAGAAAGAAAACACTTTTTAAAAAGAATATAAACTTTATTAGAAAAGAACAATATCTTTGACTGTACACGATGATGGTGAAACTAGAAGTAAGTGATGGTTGCTGGAGCTGCGGTTAAGATGGTGATGATGTTCGATGTGTGATCTTGATTCCTCGCATCGAAGATAGTTCAATGTTTATGTTATCCGAAGTGGTGGTTGTTGGTCACATCGAAGATTGTCCATTGTCCAAGTATATGTTATAAGATTTGTAGGGGACCAATGTTTATGTTATCGGACGCTGTTTACGTTATCGCTCAGGAATGTGGGAATGCTATTAAAACTGAGCGTCGTTGTTGGTTCGGTTTCAAGTGGCTTATTGAAAGTATCTGGGTTGTGTGGTTGAATAGGGTGAGAAGATGTATACGTAAATCTCATGTATTTTCACCTGAGTATTATAAGTATCATCTGCAATAGATATAATTTTTTCACCGATAACTCTCTCTTGACGACTCTCTAAATCATAAAAAATGTAAAGAGTGTCTTTACATATAGGTAATCTACTATCGGGAAGTATATAGCACAAATGATCTTCTTCCACGTGCTTACTACATAATTTACAGTAGTATTCGCCACAGATATGAGTTCGTTTGCCACTATATGTTTTTAAACATAGTGTGCATCTTTTAACTTGTTCACAAATATTGTTTCATTTTGAGCTGCCTGACTTGTGTTTGTCGAAACAGTTTTTCCCTCTAAAATTTCGATTACAATCTACACAATTAATTTCTTTTGTAATTTTCAGGCACGGAGGTGTGTTTTGACATTGTGGACATGTTTTTTGACACCTATGTTTGCTCTTCATATTGTAGGGTACATGGCAATCTTCGCAATAATAACTGCAACAGAATGCAGCAGTTAAGGACGTTATTAAATTAAAGTGATTATTGTGGTAGATTAAATTGATTTTTTTTTTTCTCATCATTATCACCTTCAAATATGATATCACGCCCTTTTGTTCCGTGGTTATACACAGTTATTTTATATTCCTTTAAATGTTGTTGGAATATTTTTAATTCTGGAATGCCACACCCTTCAGGGGGTATATTTATGTGTGCCTCATTAATTAGTTTTAAGGCATTCTTTGTTTGGATTTTTCCAATATCTCTTCTTATTGCGTTTTTGTTTAACACACTTTCTTTATCGGCATATACTTTGCCAACGACTAGTGCTCGGGGCAAGCACAAATTATCCGTATTGTGTACAGATACAATACCTTTTCTTTTGGTGCATTCCTTTTCAAATGTGTTATACATGATAGATCTTTTTTTCCAGAACCTGAAGGGAGCTTCACGGATGTTATACTTAAATTGAAATCATCAGTGCTCAGACCTGTAGAATTACTTTGGAAGATTCTACTGACCATCTCCCAAATGTCGCTAAATTTAATGTCGGAACAGTCTTTAAAGTTGATCCAACCGCTACCCCGTTCGGTGGAAAAACTCTTTCCGCTAAAAGTTATTCCCACTTTATCAAGAGGATCCAGAACTTTCAAAGCATGTTTGAACATACCGTTCAAACCTTCCCTTATCCAGGAAATAGGCTCCTTATTTTCTGGAATAGGTTTTATTTTGAACTGGATTTTTTTTCCGTTCAAACCAAACCTTTTAATCCTCGTCACCATTTCGTCTATTATTTCAAATCGCTATACAATGGAGAAAGGAAAAGAGTGAAAGTGAACAAAAACCTTAATTGTTTGAAATAGAAGCGAGGAATAACAAAATATTCTAAATCTTTCTTTCTCAATCCTTCGAAACAAACAAACAAGCAGGTATAGAAAAAAACTTTTAAAAATTTGTATTTAATTTTTTTTATTTTAACAAAAAAAAAAAACATTTTTTAATAAAGAGAGTTGTAAAATAAATTTTTCTGTGACTGTACAAAGTTATGCTGATTCATTACCTCCTCCTCGTCTTCTCTATGATTGTTGGTGTTGTTGTTATTATTGCTGTTACTGCTGCTGCTACTGCTGTCATTGATACTGTTGTTGTTGATGTTGTTGTCATCGCTGGTGCTATTGTTACTTTCTTTTTAGTCGTCATCGCTGGTGCTATTGTTACTTTCTTTTTCATGAAAGTCTATCACGAAGGTTGATTCGTGAGGAGCTATGACCTCCAAACAAAGTTTAGGTAGCTCCAGTATTTCTTCCTCACCGAAGGAGTCGGCACACCTTTTCGGTAAAAAGACGTAACAATCCTTCAGTTCGAGACACAGCTGTTGACCGTAGCGCGTGGTGCACCTCTTGACATCCACAATCGCATATTTTTTTTTAGTGTCAGCTTTTTCATACTGACCAGTTCTTTTTTGTTCACGATTTTAGAGTTCGCTTTGAGTTTTAAAAAAATTTTTAATTTTATACTTAAGAAAAAATTCAAAAGCTTCAATGTATTGCTTGAAGATGTCCATATTTGTCTTCCTGAGGTATATTTTAACCTTCCGAAGGCAAGGCTTTTTTTCCTACGTGAACAGCAAGTGGGGTTATCCATCACCCCACCACCTTTTATTGTAAATAAAACAATATTTTATTTGAAAATTAGTTCTTATTTGTTATGAGATCGAATGTTTATAATAACAGGAAACTGAAAAAATTCTTTTTTTCAGATTTTTTAGAATCTAAGTACATACATTTTTACTTTATATGAAGTCAAGGCAAATATCTCTGCGATGTTCAGAGCAAGTGGGCACTTGCAATTTTATGCAAGAAATTTTAACTTTATTGTCCCGTTTTCTTGGACACAGTGCACACCTTGCCTGCTTCTGTAATTTCGCCGGGGGTTCATCTGCAGGAGGTCCTTCATTCATATTTAGAATATCGTGTAAAGTGCATCGTAATTTGTAGTCAATCGACGTTTCATATGCATTGTATATGAAATGGAATAGTACAATCATGATGGGGAACAGAACGTGAGCCCTCTGTAGAAGCGATTCCGAACTAATATTTAAGCAAATTCTGGAATATTTAAGAGATGAGAAGAAGAGAGAATTCAGACAAAAAAAAATTAATTTGATTTTCAAACGTCACCCAAAACATTTGAAATGAATATATACAAATAAAAGGAAGGTTCGAGTGAGATAGTTAAGAGGCACTTTTGTGAACATTTATATTGCTTTTTTCTATTCATGGCGTTATAAGGAGTTGGAAGGGAGGAAAAATTATAAAAAATAACGAAGAAGCAAACAAAAGTAAACAGAAGTACGAATTGTTATGGAGTTGCCAATTTGAAAAATCATTGAGAAATTTTCAAATAATGAAGTAAATTCAATTTGGTACTTTAACTTTTTTGTGAATATAATATTTTTGATATACATATGTATGTATGGAATCATTTTAAGAACTTCATAAAAATAGATACACATTTGCTTTTGAAGACTTAATACATAAAAAATCAAGTTCAAGTCAAATTTGTAGCGCATTTGAATGTTATTTATTCAACAATATTCAATTCAAAATAAATGTTAAAACAATTCTTAAACAAAAAGGTTATTTTAAATGAAAGTAGGTATGTATTAAAACTTTATTCCAAGTCACAAACAATAAAATCCCATTAAATTTGTTTTGAACTCACAAATTTTAATGTAAACCACCTCTATACTGGAATTTTATTTCATTACACGTGAAATGTCAAGTAGCAACACCTACCTGCAAAGCTACTTTTACCTACCCACCTACTCCCTTTCGAACAATTTGCAAATTAATAAAAAACAAAAAAAACATCAATGCACCAGACTACAAATTTGGCAACAACGAATCAGTTTTTACAAAAATTGAAAAATCAATTCAAAACGAATTTGAAATAGCAAAATACCTACAATGGTTAAAGCATACATAGCTATAGCAAAATGAATAGCCGTCGCTAGGCAGCCACAACCAAAATCTGAAAGCAATCGTTGTATACAAGTATGAATACATGTATATTCAATTCTATGCGAATAATGCTCAGACAAGAAGGAACGTCAAATTTTCGTTTATGTTTACGTTTTTTTTGCCTTCTTATTGTGGCGGGAAACAACCAACTCTTTCACACAACCTATTTCTTATGACAGAAAATAAAATACTCCTTTCATTTGCACATAAGTTTTTTTATATGAAGTTTGGCTCTTCTCGTTCTCTTAAACATAGAAATTTTCGTCCAACTAGCGCCCCCAGTAGATCCGATTCCGTACTAAAATTTTCTGTTCTATGAGAATACTATATAGTGTATATACAATGTCATATGGGGCTCTGCCAGTTTGTGTTCGACTCGAGGGTGGTGGAACAGAAGACCAAACATGCTTATTCTTACCTCTTAGCACATTTGCTCGCAATTGAGCTAACGGAACATCATCATCATCGTCACTACTTCCGCTATTGGAAATAATGTCTTTCTCCTATATGTGCACCGATAAATTGTCTTCTATTTCAAATATTTCACTTTCATCTGAATAACGGTCATCACCAGAACTTTCAGCGATTCTTTGAAAGTAATTTTCAAGTTGGTTATCCGAAAGCGAAGCCATTTTTTATCTTAAAACCAAGAATCAAAGTTAACTCCACCAAAAAAAAAAGGGTACGTAAATAGCAAAGGGGGTTACTGGTAACCCCACGTAAAACTTTAAAAGTAAATAAAAGAAAAATAATGACTTATTTCGACAAGTTTTTACAAGCAACTTACTACTAACAATGTAATTAGAGAATAGATTGATCGAGAGGAAGAGACAATAGTAGAAACAAAAGATATAACGGTTTTTCTCAAGTAGTGGGGTGATGGTCACCCCGCTTGCCATCGGAAGGTTAAGAATGAGTACTGTTCGAGGATATCAACTTGGTTTTTATACATTTAAACTGAACCACCATGGAGGCGAATTTTTTTTTTGTATTTCAAACCTCAATAATTGTGATAAAAACAAATAAAGTTAATAATATAGAACGGATGTACTTCCCACAAAAAAAAAACCACTATGTTTTTCTATTTACCACAAAATATAGAGAGCAGATAGTAGCAGTAAAAAGCAGTTCCACCCAGATTGAGACCCAGTATTCTTCAGTTAAGATCAGTAATCTCAATATCAAATTCAGTTTAAAAACCTTTTGAACGATTCTTTCAACAACTTCGAAACTTATTAACCAATTGCCTCTGTAGGAAGAAATAAATGTTTACATTATGATCAATGAACTAGTATATCGATTGAGACTTCTTATTGGTTCACAACAAGCTGGACACAACAATCACTCTAACGAAATTATTTCAATCATTGAAGAACTTAAAGAAGCCAATATTATCTTTTTACATTCTTTAAGTATTCTTACTAGAAAAAAGAATGGAAGACTATATATGTACATATGTAGGCATATAAACCCATTAAACAAAATACAAACCACAAATTATAATGAATTATAAAAAAAAAATTGTGATAATACTATTACGACAAAATATAGAACATTTGCGCATCTAATCTGTGAAATTCCCATACATATTTTTATGAAACCACAGTTTCTATTTATGACAAAATATAGAACAACTACGCGTCCGACAAAATATGTTTCCGTCGGACATTAGATTTTTTTCTTTTTTTTACATTCTTTAAGTATTCTTACTAGAAAAAAAGAATGGAAGACTGTATATGTATGTAGGCATATAAACCCATTAAACAAAATACAAACCACAAATTACAATGAATCATAAAAAACATATTGTGATAACACCATTACACATACACATTTCTATAACTCACACTGGCTCGCGCTCCTACCCGCAAAACATCAATACTGATAAGCCATACACAACCACCGCGCCTCACCCACTATCTACAAAGGATGCCGACATCTTTGCCACCGCTCCTAATCACAAAAAATTCCCAGACCATAGTGCCCCCTTACCTACTCTCGTCAGCCGACAAAAGAGTTTTAAAATGTGCTGCTAGAGTCTGAGCTTCAATAGCAATCCACATCATTTAATGAATACTTAAGTTATATTTATAAAAATCAGCTTTTATATTATGACGAAAGTAGAATTCCAATTTTATGAACTTTAGGGGTGTCTGGCAAGAGGTTGCCACCATGTTAAGTGTCTGGCAATTATTGGCATGATTTTATATAACATTCTGAATGTAATACTAAAAAATCAGCCTGTATAATTTGACGAAAGTAGACCTTTTTTAACAGCTGAAATAAACGTTATATTATAATTTTTGAAATATTTAAAGAAATCATTTTCATCTTTTGATTCTAAAAAAGTCTATTAATATAATGACATCAAAATGAAGAATATAACGGGTGATTTTTTAGCTGGTTTGGTTTTGGCAACACTGGTTTTGACAGCTGACGTGTTACTAAACACACGTGTCACTGTCAAACAGCTTCAGTTTGGTTTGCAATTCAACCATGGATCGTCTTACAAATGACCAACGCTTGCAAATTATTGAATTTTACTATCAAAATTCGTGCTCGGTTCGAAATGTTCATAGCGCGCTGCTTCCATTTTATGGTCGGCATTCTCGACCTTCTGAGCAGTCTATTCGGAAGATTGTGAGCGATGATAACAAACTTTTTTTTGCCCGAAATGGAAGTTCTTGACTTGCATAATATGTGGTTTCAACAAGACGATGCCACATGCCACACAGCACGCGAAACAATGGCGCAATTGCGAGGCGAGTTTGGTGAACAGTTAATTTCACGTTTCGGGCCGGTCAATTGGCCGCCTAGATCGTGCTATTTGACACCATTAGACTATTTTTTGTGGGGGTATGTCAAGGCTAATGTCTATAGGGACAAGCCCGCTTCGATTGACGCACTGGAAGCCAACATCCATGCATTCATTCGTGAGATACCGGTGTTGTTGTTATTATTGCTGTTACTGCTACTGCTACTGCTGTCATTGATACTGTTGTTGTTGATGTTGTTGTCATCGTGAGGAGGTATGACCTCCAAACAAAGTTTAGGTAGCTCCAGTATTTCTTCCTCACCGAAGGAGTCGGCACACCTTTTCGGTAAAAAGACGTAACAATCCTTCAGTTCGAGACACAGCTGTTGACCGTAGCGCGTGGTGCACCTCTTGACATCCACAATCGCATATTTTTTTTTAGTGTCAGCTTTTTCATACTGACCAGTTCTTTTTTGTTCACGATTTTAGAGTTCGCTTTGAGTTTTAAAAAAATTTTTAATTTTATACTTACGAAAAAATTCAAAAGCTTCAATGTATTGCTTGAAGATGTCCTTGCAAACGCAGGCTGAACCCTACGAGTTTTATCAAAATAATGTACTAAGTATTGTACACATTGAAAAGGTCTACAGAAAAGTCCGTGATGGTAAATGTCTATCTCTTATGGATTACCCACAATAACTTTTTTTGTCATTTACTTTTTACGACAAATAATGGCTAATTTTTGAAGCGATTTTAACCAATACAGCATTATTCTTTAACCAATTAAATACGTTGAATACATTGTTAAAAAAAAAGAACTGAATAGAATAGAATAGATAGATAATTAGATTTATCGCTGTACTTCATAATTACAATTTCTTAAGTTTAAGTTTACAAAAATCGTTAAAGCATTGCTTTTGTTGTATGCCTGATTGACATACTGGTTTGAAATATTGTTATAAATTATAGAATAGAATAGAATAGAATAGAATAGAATAGAATAGAATAGAATAGAATAGAATAGAATAGAATAGAATAGAATAGAATAGAATAGAATAGAATAGAATAGAATAGAATAGAATAGAATAGAATAGAATAGAATAGAATAGAATAGAATAGAATAGAATAGAATAGAATAGAATAGAATAGAATAGAATAGAATAGAATAGAATAGAATAGAATAGAATAGAATAGAATAGAATAGAATAGAATAGAATAGAATAGAATAGAATAGAATAGAATAGAATAGAATAGAATAGAATAGAATAGAATAGAATAGAATAGAATAGAATAGAATAGAATAGAATAGAATAGAATAGAATAGAATAGAATAGAATAGAATAGAATAGAATAGAATAGAATAGAATAGAATAGAATAGAATAGAATAGAATAGAATAGAATAGAATAGAATAGAATAGAATAGAATAGAATAGAATAGAATAGAATAGAATAGAATAGAATAGAATAGAATAGAATAGAATAGAATAGAATAGAATAGAATAGAATAGAATAGAATAGAATAGAATAGAATAGAATAGAATAGAATAGAATAGAATAGAATAGAATAGAATAGAATAGAATAGAATAGAATAGAATAGAATAGAATAGAATAGAATAGAATAGAATAGAATAGAATAGAATAGAATAGAATAGAATAGAATAGAATAGAATAGAATAGAATAGAATAGAATAGAATAGAATAGAATAGAATAGAATAGAATAGAATAGAATAGAATAGAATAGAATAGAATAGAATAGAATAGAATAGAATAGAATAGAATAGAATAGAATAGAATAGAATAGAATAGAATAGAATAGAATAGAATAGAATAGAATAGAATAGAATAGAATAGGTATCATTTGTTCTTTTATGATTATTGATGATTATCTTTTGTTTCTAAATGGTAAGAATTTTGATATTTTTTACTGCGACATATACTAATAATATGGCAATTTGTGCATAGGTAAAATACATACAGAACTAAGTAAATTTTGTACAGAAATTATAAAGTCATGTCTGCAAGTACGTTCTTTAAGAGATGAAGAATCGTCAACGGAACGTGAGGCTCGCCTCAGTCAGGCTCGGGATAGATATAGAGCTGAGAGAGAATCTTCAGTAGAGCGTGAGATTAGCTGCAATTATAATAAACATTTTAATCGGTTGGTGAAATGTTAACCAATCAAATAGCCAGGCGAGGCAAAGTTCGCCGGGTCTTCTAGTAGATAAATAAATCTAAAATCTAATCAGTAATCAGTATGGTGCGAAATCTCGTAGAGAGAATATTTAGCAAATGAACAGTGAAGAGAAATAATTAAACAAAGACAAATTAAACAGAAAGTTAAATAAACTTCGCGACGGTGATACCGGAAGTGCTACAGGACAATCAGATAAAGGCTACATTAATAATCCACTCAAAAATTCAAGGAGAAGCGATAAGGGCAACTAACAGCTTACCACATTTATCGTCTTGGAAGGACATTAAGGTAAAAAATATAAGAAAATTATATTAAGTTATCTCAAGAAATTGGTTGTATTGTAGAATCTAACACTTTTGAATTGTATACAAAATTGGACTTTTTATTACAAAAATTGCCAACTAAAACGCAATTTAATTTACACACAGGCAAATAATGAAGTTGTGGTATTTGAAGCGTTTGAACATTATTTAAACCCTTCACAAAAAGCTATAGTATCGCATATAATTGTAAAAGTATGGTTGAAGCTTATGAAATCTTAGAAGCCAATGATTCGTGTAAGAAATCAAATTGAACCAATAAAGAACTATAGTATGAAACACCATCAGAATAATTCTCTTAGACAAAATCAGGGACATCAAAATTATAATCAAAATAAATTTAATCAAAATAATAATAACTTAAGACATCAGAATAGATTAACATCTGAGCAGGTTAAATACAACAACAACAGAATATTTGGAAATTTAAACCATAATCAAGGACGCGGAGTGCTCTTAGCTGTTCACACTCGATTGAACACATACCTTGTGGAAATCTCCAAATCTGCATATTTCGAAATTATATGTATCAAGCTTTCTGCTTCTAATAGATATTTTTATAATATGTGTTGCTATATTCGCCCAGCGCAACCCATTATATCATATAAACAAATGATCGACACTATAGAATCACTTTTTGAACAGAACCGAGTTGCAAAATTGGCTTGAAGAACATAAATCGAATTTTCATCAACTGCCACGTATACACAATTAAAAAAGCTGTATGAAGACAAACTTTCTGAACTAGAAGAAAGGAATTTTGAAAATTCCAACAATTCCGGAAATAGTCAAAGAGATGCACTTAACCCTTTGATAAGCCAAAAAGAACTTGGAAACAACAATCAAGTCGAGGAACCTGCATCAGAAAATCGGATTCTATCTCTTACAGCAGAGGAAATTGATATACACTTAAGAATACTAGAAAAACGTCAACGTTTGCAACAATTGCAACAAGAACTGGCTCTTAGTCTGAATATTTTTCTTCCCCCAAAATTTGAAGATATTCAACATACCATTTGCTGGTGATGAAGCTTGTGATGCCCGTAAATGGATTGAAAATCTTGAAAGAGCTTGGGATTCGGTAGGTGGTGATGATATATTTCGTTTAAATTCAATTCGACGTTTGATGAAAATGGATTCCTCTGCAGAAATTTTTCTTCGGCTGGATAATTCAACAAATTATGCGGCGTTTCGCAACAATTTTTTGTCAAACTTTGGTCATTCATGCTCTATTTCTAAAGTAATCGATACTCTACGAAAAAAAACTTTCCAATCATCAAAGCTATCTGTTATGGGTTATATTCTAAAAATGCAAGAGTTGGCTGCACGTGCCAACATTGATGAAACACAAGTTTTTCAATTCATAATTGAAGGTTTTCAAGATAATTCAGTAAACATTGCTGTATTGTATCCAGCTTTCAGTTTACAACATCTGAAGCAATTGTCTCATCAATATAGTAAATTGCGCTGCAAACGTGAAGCAAATGAAGCATTTATGGCAATGGAAAGAAACTAGTTGAAATGTGTGAATCTATCGGCTTAACGTTACTAAATGGACGAACAAACGGCGATACAAATGGTAATTTCACATTTATCAGGGGTACTGCTTGCTCAACGATAGATTATTGTCTTGCAAAGGGAATATGGCTAAAATATATTGCCGACTTCATAGTGAATGAGCTTACCTACTCAGACCATTTACCCATATCTGTTCAAGTTGATATTAAGCTTCAGCAGGATTCTCAGCCTAAACAACAGTATTTATTACCTAAACTACGGTGGTATGAAAGAGATTTACAGAAGTATACAGCGAATCTAAACCACAATGTTAGCCTTATAAACGAAACTGACCTTCAATCTATATGGGGCTCAGATATTCTTACTTCGTGTATTATGGAATCAGCGAAGCCTTTGCAGAAAAAAACAGTTAACATAGGCAAGCAACCATGGTATGATTGGGAATGCGAATCTGCAAGGAAAAAATCGTTTGCCTTTCTCCTCCTGTTAAGAAGATGCAATTCCAATCACGCTAAAATCATGTATCGCGAGGCTAACAAAAACTACAAAATTTTATGCGCTCAAAAACAAAAGCGTTATTCACAAAGTTTATCTTCAGCCCTGGTTAACATCAAAGACAGTCGTTCCTTCTGGAAAACTGCCAAAGTGCTAAAAGGAGCCCTGTTCTCGCAAAATATCAAAGTGGAAGCTGGAGAGTTAGCTACACATTTCAAAAATCTCCTAAATCCGCCACCAAATCCAAACCCCATGGAATATGCACTCCCATATCAACAGATCATTTTCTTAGACCGATCTATACTACTCGAAGATGTTACAAGTGTCATACACCGATGTGGATTGAATAAAGCCCCTGGTGAAGATCGCATATCGTATGAGTTCTTCAAGAACGCTTCAACAGATTTTTTAGTAAAACTAACATCGACATTCAATTTTATTTGGTCCACGGGAGAAGTCCCCGACAGTTTTAAGAAAAGTGTAATACTACCGATTTAAAAAAAAGGAGATCCAAAAAATCCCAGTAACTACAGAGGTATATCGTTTTTAAACACTGTCATGAAAATCTTCACAGGGATCTTACTTCAACGTCTAACAGACTGGGTAAACGAAAATGACCTGTTAAGCGAATTTCAAGCCGGCTTCCGCAAGGGGTACTCAACAGTAGATAATATCTTCTCTCTAATAAGTATTGCTCGTATGTATGTGGAAAAAGGAAAAAAAATGTATGCGTTCTTCGTAGACTTCAAGGCAGCTTTCGATTGCATAGACAGAAGATCTCTATTTCTCAAATGAAGCAACCTTGGAGTTTCAACAAAAATGTTAAGAATCTTTCAAAAGCTCTACGAAGAAAATAAGTCGGCTGTTTGGGATGGAAATATTCTTTCAAATTGGTTCGAACCAACAACTAGTGTAAAGCAGGGATGTCTCTTGAGTCCACTCCTCTTCTCAATTTTTGAGGCAGTAGTCAGATCAATTATGTGTTATGCGGTACAAGTTTGGGGTATTCTCGAGTTTGAAGAAGTAGAAAAACTCGTACGTTTTTTCTTAAAAAGAATATTCAGACTTCCAGAAAATTCACCAACGTATATGTTGCACCTCGAAACTGGTCTACCTCCACTGTATTTGTACACTCTTGATTTACACTTTTCATATATAATAAAGACCTTGAAACACCCTTATCATCGCCTCACAAATAAAATCGCTTTGCATCTCAAAAACAGAAATGCACAATTTTTTCGGAATGGAGAAGACTGAGCCTAGAGCATGATGTTCCACTCCAACTAGAAAATGAAGATTATTTAAGAATAAACCTGCAAACCCTTTTAAGTAAAATTGAAGACTCAGCTAGAAATGCTTTCATCGAACATTGTCAACAAAGTCAAACAAGAAGCTCGTATAAGCTTTTAAACCATTTCCTGGGAGAAAACAATTACTTTAATGACCAGAATAGTCTAGATGTTATCAGTACTATCTTTAAAGCGAGAGGCGAACTCCTCAGACTTAATTACGTACCCTACATAAGCGAGCAAAATACGGAATGCACCTTGTGCAATATGAGAACTAGAGAAGACATATGTCATTTCATTGGCATATGTCCTATTTTAAACTCAATCAGAAGATCAATCTGGAGAAAAAATACTCTTAATAGAGATGAAATTCAGGGTATTCTTAATGGCGAAAATTGGACACTTCTTTACTGCTACATCAAAACTGCCTATAAATATCGAAATCAAATCATAAACGAATCTTTTTGATCCTGACTTTAATTTTATAATCAAATAATTAATTTTTATATTTATTGTATTAGTTTATCTATTTGTTATTAATGTAAACTTTGCGTTAAATTATTTCATACTTTGTATTAAGAAATATTATTGCTCTCTTTTCGGCTGACGGCACATGCCAATGCTCTTTTGTGATAACTACTAAACTATGTAATTACTTCTTATAAATGTAAATAAAAATCACACTTACTACTACTACTACTACTACTACTGAAGCATTTAAATCTTCATTAACTACGAGGGTGTTATTTATATTGTTTCAATTGCTCAAATGTTAGACATTTTTCAAATTCATGTCCTTATCCCAAACGTGTAAAAGGTTCATATTTTTAATGTGGATCTAAGGAGCATAATTTTAGAAATTGCAAGCAAAAACCTACTAATCGAGTGGCTCTTTTAGATGAATTCAACTCTAAGAACACCGAAAATGGAGAACCAAAATATAACGATCCTATTTCCGAGTTAAATTATGTAAGTGTTACCTTTTTGATTAATGGTTTTAGGCATAAATGTAATACTTTCCTTTCACTTTTTGATTTGGGTAGTCCAATTAGCTTAATCAGAAAATCTGCTATACCAAATTATTTAACCAATCAATGGACTCAATTTTCTGGTTTCAAAGGATTGGGACATTTTAAATTATATTCTTATGGAAAAATTAAAATTGAAGTTTTCTTTCGGAAGTTTAATAAACAAATTAATATTTTTGTTGTACCCGATTCGGTTATTCCATATCCCCTCTTATTGGGTCGAGATTTTTTGAATGCATTTAACATTAAATTTATGATAGTTGATTTACCCTTAAATAAGATTCCAGAAAAAAATGTTGACATTTTAGATGATCCAAATAAAAATGAAATAAAAATATCAAATAAATTATTACATTGTGTGCATGATTCCACTGAGAATGAGAATTTTAACTTTTTGCCTAATTGCAACCAATGTCAATCCTCTAACGTTGTTGAAATACCTGATTTGTCACATTGTATCGATCATTCTGTTCCGGATATTTTTAAAATAGAGGAAGATGCACTTTTTGAATCATTTGATATTAATGTTAATCTAAGCCCAATGTACCGGAAAGAGATAAAAGCCTTAATTTAAAATAATTATTTAGACTTTTCAAATATTCCAATTTCTAACGAACAAAAATATGAAATGAAAATTCACTTAACTTCCGACACACCAATAAGTTCACCTCCTCGAAGGCTTTCATATGAAGATAGACGTATTGTAAGAGATATGATTAGTGACCTTTTGAAAAATAAACAAATACGACCTAGTAATTCTCCTTATGCATTTCCAATTGTTTTAGTTTCTAAAAATTCTGGTGAAAAACGAATGTGTGTTGACTATATAATAAATAAAATTATGGTGCGGGATAGTTACCCATTACCTCATATAGATGATTGTTTGGAAAAATTAGAAGGAAATACATATTTTACAATTTTAGATCTTAAAAACGGAGTTTACCATGTTAAAATCTCTGAAAATTCAATTCCTTATACATTATTTGTTACTCCAGACTTGCAGTTTGAATTTTTAAAAATGCCGTTTGGATTGAAAAATGCGCCAGCAGTATTTCAGCGGTTTATTAACAACATATTACACTCATTTATCGAAGAAGGTATGGTTGTTATATACATGGATGATATTACAATTCCAATGAAAACCATTTAGACGTACTCCAAAGATTACTTCGACGACTTGCTGAATTTCCACTGGAACTGAAATTTAAGAAGTGTCGATTTTGCTACAACGAAATTGATAAATTTCAGGGTTGCAAACAAGCTCAAAAGTGAGCTGCACTCAGCTCACAGCTCAGCTCACTTTTCTCACATTTGAGCTGTTGGGTGAGCCGAGCTGCGGGTGAGCTGAGCTGTTGGGTGAGCTGTTGGGTGAGCTGTTGGTTGAGCTGTTTGGTGAGCTGTTGGGTGAGCTGTTGTTGTAGTTGGGAGAAAATTCGGAATTTATTTTGTATGATTGTTTGTTTTGACTGAAATAATTATTAAATGTAAAAAGGTTTTAGTAAATAATATGTACATAAATATTTCTGAAATATACATACATATATAATTTTGTACTGATTTTAACTACAAAAAATTCAGTTTTTTGAAAATAAAAAAATGAGAAAAATTATGAATTATGTTATCCAAAAAATAAGCTAAGAAAATTTTCCAGGAATCGATAATACATATTTGTACCGCAAAATAATAATATTTATTGTTCTAAGAATGCCTTCAAAATTTCTATTAATACAAAAGTGGGCCAAGGATGTTACAATGGGTTTTTCAAAATCCGCGTGGTAAAAACTAGTCATTGACTTATGAATGAATGAATAAAACGTCCAGATTTTTCAAAAATTTCAATTTGACAAATCGGACCGATTACAATAACTCCCTATGGGAAGTTACTAACCCAAAATAGAGACGAAAATATAGTTAAATTACTAGAAAAGTTAGAAATAGAAGAAGTTCCTTGATGATGGTTAAGTTTATAAGAAATTAGAAAATGGAAATCTGTTGTTATATGTACCAAAAGAAATGGAATTGCAAATTATAAGAGTGGCACATAAAAGAAATTGTCATATGGGTGTTATGAAATGTTTGGAACAAATCAAAATGCATTATTGGTTCCCAGGTATGAGAGAAAAAATTGAAAAGTATATTAAAATTGTATTCAGTGTTTAACGTGTTCTGTACCACAACATAGTTCAAATCGTACTCTCCACCAAATTCAAAAGAAACCTATTCCATTCGATACTATTCATGTAGAGCCCTCTTCCGTCAATTATTTCTAAGAGAAAACACATTTTGGTTATAGTAGATGCTTTTACAAAATATTTCAAACTTTATCCCGTAAATTCAACAAGGACTAAAGAAGTGTGTATTTTTCTAGATAAGTATTTTGAATATTATAGTCGACCTCGTCGAATCATAAGTGATCGTGGTTCTTGTTTTTCATCGCTTGATTTTGAATCATATCTACTTGAAAATAATATTGAACATGTGAAAATAGCTACAGGTTCCACTCAGAGTAATGGTCAAGTTGAGCGTGTCAATCGAGTTCTTAAGTCGATGTTATCTAAAACTACGGAACCGATTCAACATTCGAATTGGTCGAAACATTTAACAAGAGTCGAATACGCTCTTAACAACTCTGTTCATTCCACAACTGGTGCTACACCTTGTCAATTATTATTTGGTGTAGAACAACGTGGTCGTGATGTTGATACTTTGTCAGAATATTTGGACAATAAACGAAATTTGTCTTCTTATCATGATATAAAAACTATACGACAAAAAGCTTCTGATAACATTGAATACCATCAGTCTAAAACTTCAGAATATCATGCAAACACACACAGACCACATATTAAATTTTCAGAAGGAGATTTTGTTATGATAAGAAATACAGATACAACAGCCGGTACTAACAAAAAGTTTATCCCTAAATTCCGAGGTCATACAGAGTACATAAGGTTCTTCCAAATGATCGATACGTAATAAGAGATATTGAAAATTGTCAAGTAACTCAAATTCCTTATGAAGCCTCGCGAATACGTTCCTGGGTTGATTGGCGGGATTCTCATATGTACTTAAAAAAAATCTTTTTCAAAATGGTAATACCTGTATTAATATTTTGTATTTAAATTCATGTAACCACGGTTTGTTCGAATTTTACTTCTATTATAATTAATTATTTTATTATTAATATTGTTAGTATTCATGATTTTTGTTTTTGATGTTAATATTGTTATTATTTTTTTGTTAAATGACTTTCTTGATCGAGCCGATCAATATAGTCAGGATGGCCGAGTTGTAAGAGTATTTGTGTTAATTATACTTTATATTTTACTTTATTAAATAATTTAGTAATTATTATATTTATTGTCATTAAATTTATTATTAAAAATAATTCTATAATAATAATTCAAAAGATAAAGATTGTTTTTAAGAAATTAATATTTTCAATAAAAAAAAAAACATCCTAACACCTTATATAACCAAGAAGGTTCTACTAAAATAAAATTAAAGAAGGTTAATCTAGTTAGAGATTATAAACATGTAGTTCATAAAATCAATATCACTCAAATCGAAGAAGTTTTGAATAACATTGATAGTGACATTACAAATTAAAAAAAATATTAAATTTGCCGCAGAAGTATATCGAGAAATTCGCATTATTAAATCCGAAATCAGTAGCTTATTACTGTATAGAAACAGGAGAAATTTAATAAACCTTGGTGTTAACATGCTTAAGTTTTTGTTTGGAACATTAGATGAAAACGACCAAAAAAATATCGAAGAACAATTGAATATAAATAAATATAGCTAACAACCATGAATTGTAACTGTTACGTCATGAACGCATCATTATGGAGATGAATATTGCAACATAAATTTGCGAACACACCACAATGAATAAAATATAAGATTCTCCCTATTGCCATATGTTTTGTGTACTTGTTTATATTCTTATAAACATAATTGTTGTAAATAGTAAATTTATTATTTTTGTATGTCATTTTTTTGTACAACTTTTTTTCACTTCTTCTTTTACAAATCGATGAATAATAAAGTGCCTTTTTTGTATTGCTGTGATAAATTATTATATATTTTTTAAAAAATCAAGATACGGCTTTACAGCCAAAACATTGGTCCTTCGAGCTATAAATTAATATCCAATCTTTTTTCAAAGATTATTAAAGTGTGTGCGGATTAAATTATAAATTTTTTTAGTGTGTCAACGAGGGATAACCTGCAAAAACTTCTTCAGGATTTAACTTCATTTTTTACATATACGAGTAAGTGATCTCCTTACTTTTATTTTATATTTACATACATATATTAAATAAATATGGCAAGCAAACAATTAAACGCAAAATATAAGCAACTTAAAAAAGACATTGAAAATTTTGGGAAAAAAGGAAAAGCTATTAGTGTGAATTACGTTCAAACACGAATCAAATTATTGGATGAGTTGTGGGAATCTGTTTCTGCAGTATATGAAGAAATTTTAAGTGCTGAAGATGAAGATGCGAAGAAGCAATCGGAAGCTGAAACCGTGTATGAAAATTTTAGAGAGGAATACTGCGATTTTCAAGCAAGGCTTCTGGATTCGTTAGCAAGTCTTGGTGGCAGCAGCCTGCAGCAGTCAATCGAAGCCCCAGTAATGGAACAGACAGTAAAAACCGAGGACCTGCATTTGCCTTCCATTAAATTACCAACATTCGACGGCAATTATGAAAATTGGCCAAATTTCAATGATCTCTTTCTTACCCTTGTGGATAGAAAAACATCGTTGTCCGACATACAAAAGATGCATTATTTGAAATCCAGTTTAGCAGGTGACGCTGAGAAGTTACTCATGTCATTGAAAGTTGAAAGCCAAAATTATGCCATAGCTTGGTCAATTTTGAAAGAGCGCTATGATCACCCTCACGTTCTTGTAAACATTCAGTTGAATGCATTGTTCAATTTGCCAACATTGACACAGGAGCGCTCGCAGTCGATTAAAGAGCTGTTGTATACTTCGACTAGAGTAATTCACAGTCTGGCAAATCTGAAAATAGAAGTGCAACATTTAGATCCGGTGTTAATTTTTCTTCTTGTGCGGAAATTACCTGGAAAAACGCAGCAAATGTGGGAGGAGAAGCTGAATAACAGGGAGAATGCGAAGCAGCTATCGACTTTCAAGGAATTTACATCCTTCTTGGAAACAAGGTTTCGGACACTGGAAGCAGTCGATCAGCAACACAGCCAAGGCATATCCAACACGTCGCGCAACTCTTCACACAAGCATTCCTTCATTGCTCATGCGCAGCCAGATAAATCGATGATTTCCTGCAAGATATGTCAGAAAAATCAACATGCGGTTAGAAGATGCAATACGTTTTTGAAAATGAGCGTTACCGAGCGCAATCAGGTGATAAATAAATTGGGTTTATGTCGAAACTGTTTAGGTTATAATCATGCAATAGATAACTGCGCAAGTAGTCGTAGATGTGTTCATTTCCAAAAACCACATCACACTTTATTGCATATAAATAATACTTCTTTGCAGCCAAGCCAACAACCTTCGCGCGTACAGCAAAACAATAATAATTCTTTTCAGCCAACTCAACAACAAAATAGTTTCAGTCATCCAAACAATCAAAGACAACAACAAAACACAAACCAAAGTTCTCAAGGTACAACTTTGAACACTGCGACTCCACCATTTCAATCATCCAGTAGACAACCTTCAACAACTAACAATGTCACTTCTCACCACTCTCATCACAGTCTCCCGACCAAAAACTCACAGGTTTTATTGGCAACAGCCCTGGTCAAAGTGAAGTCTTCGTTGGGGGAGTGGTTGACGCTGCGAGCATTGTTAGATACTGGTTCTAAAGCGTCGTTTATTACGGAGTGTGCTGCCCAGTTGCTTCAGCTTAATTCTCGATCAACACATACGAGGGTGTCCGGGTTGGGTTTGGTCAGCAGTGGCACATCCCTTAGAGTGGTAGACATCACTTTTGCTTCGCTGCATTCCACGTTTGCAACTTCAGCGCAAGCCTACATTTTAAAGTCACTGTCTGGGCATCTTCCGGCCCGAACCCTTCATGTGGAGAATTGGACACATCTCAACGATTATGTGTTTGCCGACCCTGAATTTTTCAAATCTTCTAAAATTGATATTTTGCTTGGCAGTGATGTTTTAGCAGAACTTTTGTTACCAGAGCTGATTCCACCACCAGACAAGTTGATGCCAGTCATGCAGAACACAACATTGGGATGGATCTTATTTGGAAAGGCTCCAATTGTATCCGATTCAAGTCAACAGGTCAGAAATTTCATGCTCGTGGTAGATGTCGAAACCCAACTTCGAAAATTTTGGGAACTGGAGGAGACACCCTTCAAACCATTTCAAAAGGCTGAGGATATCGAATGTGAAGATCATTTCCTCAACAATACTAAACGGACAGTTGATGGACGTTATCAAGTGGCACTGCCGTTTAAAGGAAACGTTCCTCCTGTATTTGGCGACTCGTATCAAGGTGCTTTACGGCGATTCCATGGATTAGATCGACGTCTTGCTGCAGATCGACAACTTCGAGACCAATACCCAGCATGTATCGAAGAATACATCCAAATGGGCCATATGAGCGAAGTCGACAAAAATATCTTGCCAGAAAAGAAGCATTACTTCCTGCCACATCATGCCGTTATCAAAGAGAGCAGTTCAACCACGAAACTGAGGGTGGTGTTTGATGCATCCTTCAAAACATCGAGTGGGGTTTCTTTGAACGATGCTATGTTGGTAGGTCCATCCCTTCAGCAAAATGTCTGTGACATTATCCTTCGGTGGAGGTTGTATAAATACACCTTTACAGCTGACATCGAAAAGATGTATCGTCAGATATTGATAGCAGAGAATGACAAAAATTATCAGCTGATTCTTTGGAGAAAGAACTCTGAAGATCATATTAAAGTTTACAGGCTTAATACGGTTACATTCGGAACAGCTGCCGCTCCATATCTTGCGATTCGAACGTTACAGAAGTTGGCAGAGGATAATTCGGAAAATCAACTTGTATCCACCATGATTCGTGAAGAGATGTATGTAGACGACTTGATATCTGGTGGAAATACCATTGCCGAAGCTAAAGAGAAAATGTATCAAATTAAAACAACGTTAGAGACAGCTGGATTTTTCTTACGGAAATGGACTTCCAATTCTGATGAATTACTCTCGGGCATTCCAACAGGAGAACGAGAATCAACATTCTCAATAACGTCAGAAGATTCGGAACGAGTTAAAACGCTTGGAGTTCACTGGCTTCCTTCGGTTGATCAATTTTCTTTCTGCTACAATCCGCTTCCCAATCCACAGCCAACGAAACGTTACGATAGCACGTCTTTTTGATCCGATGGGTTGGATAGCTCCCTGTATTGTGAAAGCGAAAATGTTCATGCAGCAACTATGGGTTAAGAAGATGTCATGGGATGAACCAATTGAATCTTCACTTTTGGAACAATGGATTGTCTTCTACGAAGATTTGCAAATCATAAACAAAATCCAGTTTCCAAGGTGGGTTCAAACCATCGGAGATTTGTCCCGGGTTGAGCTTCATGGTTTCAGCGATGCGTCGGAAAAAGCGTACGGAGCAGCTGTCTACTTGAGGGTTGAAGACGATAAAGGCCAGGCGAAAATGCATCTGCTTGTCGCTAAATCTAAAGTTGCTCCTGTTCAGCCAGTAAGTCTTCCTCGTTTGGAACTCTGCGGTGCTGTAATGTTAGCCAAGCTTTTAGATCATGCCACTCAAATCTTGGGAAACAAAAATATGAAGCGGGTTGCATGGACCGACTCAACCATTACACTCTCATGGATAAGAGCATCACCAACCAAATGGGAAACATTTGTACGGAACCGAGTTGGACAAATACAGCGATTGACTCCCGTCAAAATATGGAAACATATTCCAACTCAACAGAATCCAGCAGATTTGGTTTCCAGAGGTGTTCTTCCATCGGGTTTGCTCGATAATGCGTTATGGTGGAACGGGCCTGACTTTTTACGAGAGGCTTGGGATTTTCGATATCCAGTCCAGCCACTTATACAAGTGCATCTCGTGGGGCATATGAACCCTCCAATCAATGAATTGATCGATAGATCTTCTGAAATAAACAAATTGTTTCGTATCGTTGCTATGATTTTGCGCTTTACAAATAATTCAAAACCATACATACCCAACTGGAAATTTGGATCTATTGTACCAAAGGAACTAGACGATGCAACCAAAACATTAGTCAAAATCGTTCAATCGCAAATGTTTCCTGAAGGAATTTCAAAGTCTAAAGGTATGACATCGCTAAATCCGTTCAAAGATTCGGACGGAATTATTCGTGTAGGCGGAAGACTTAAGAATGCCAACTTGCACTATGACCAACAGCATCCAATCATCCTGGTTCAAAATCACCATTTTTCACATTTGATTCTTCGGGAAGCACATGAAAAAATTCTTCATGGAGGCCTTCAATTGATGATGGGCTATCTTCGAAAAAAATATTGGATTTTTCAAACCAAACGTGCTGTAAAACAATACATTCATAAATGCACTATTTGTTATCGGTTTAGGACTAAGCCCGCATATCAGCTAATGGGAGAACTATCATCACCCAGGGTGACTGTTTCCAGACCATTTTCACACACTGGTGTTGATTATGCCGGACCGATTACTATTCGATCTTGGAAAGGTCGCGGGGCAAAAGGTTATAAAGGGTACCTAGCCATCTTCGTTTGCCTAGCAACAAAGGCCATTCATCTAGAAGCGGTAAGCGATCTCACCACTCAAGCCTTTCTAGCAGCGTTTCGGCGATTTACATCTCGCCGAGGAGTCAGTAGTCAAATTTATAGTGACTGCGGCACGAATTTTAAAGGAGCTGAGATGGAATTGTACCGTCTTTTGAAAGATGCATGACTGGAAAGATGTAGCTGAAGTTTTGTCGTCGCAAGGAACAAAGTGGAATTTCATTCCCCCAGCTTCCCCCCACTTTGGAGGATTATGGGAAGCCGGCGTCAAGAGTGTCAAACACCACTTCAAAAGAGTCGTTGGAAATGGGACACTTACTTTCGAGGAACTCACCACTCTTATCCCAAATTGAAGCGTGTCTAAATTCGAGGCCCCTCTGTCCCTTAACAGAGAATCCTGATGACTTCCATGCTTTGACTCCAGCACATTTTTTAATTGGAACAGAAATGTTCACGGTACCTGAGCCAGATCTTATACTGGGTAAGACAAGCTATTTGAATCGGTGGAAAGCAATTCAATTCAGTCTTCAAACCTTTTGGCATCACTGGCAATCCGAATATTTGGCCCGATTACAACAACGACCAAAATGGCTGAAACCTCAACCTCAACTTGTAGTAGGAGACCTGGTATTAATAAAGGATGAAAGACTCCCCCCGACCAAATTGAATTTACAGAAACGTTCCCAGGAAAAGATGACATCACAAGAGTTGTAAGGTTGAAAACTGAAAAAGGAGAATTTAAACGACCGGTAACGAAACTATGTCCACTACCAATTAACAACAGTCAACAAGATCCATAGAAATGAACACACATACATACACACACATACACACACATACATACACACACATGCACACACATACACACACACACACACATAAAACACATCATCATGCATTATGTTAGCATACGAATATGCGAAGGCATCAATTTATTTTCCTCGCAAATCATCATAATAATTTATTTATAATTTTTCCAAAAATCATTTAAAATTAAAATATCCACGATTTCAATGCATTTAAAAATATAACCGCTTATGCACTGTAAAAATTAAATCACCTATAAGTTGTTTTTAAACTTCAATCCAATTTTCATGATAAAAAATAATAATAATAATAATAATAATAATAATAATAATAATAATAATAATAATAATAATAATAATAATAATAATAATAATAATAATAATAATAATAATAATAATAATAATATATCACAAGGAAATAAATTTCTAAAATCAAAAAGGTTAACACAACTGCCCGGACTATAAATTATACGAAAACTAACTCCATAGAAATTTCCGAAGTCATCAATGAGAAATACGCACAGCCCGCAATTCGTGTCTCCAAGCTTTCATATGGACAACACACTAACATGTATACTTCTTATGGGAGCATACATTTCAATGGGAAACACACAAACCTGTGTACTTCTTATGGGGATGTACTTCGTCAATGAGCGAGACACAAATACGTAGTTAAATAAAATTGATTTAATTTTATTTTTTAAAAAAGATTATCGAACTTTTTTAGGACATTTGTCCACCGGAATCAGTTTAAGACTAACTCTAAAACATTTTCAAATCAATCATATGCCAAGAATATAAATTTATCTTTCAATACGTAGATGTAAACATTCCCACATGAATGCTTAGTCATGGAGATAATCTCATCGAGGATGTTTACGTCTCGTATTGAACTGAAGCTTAAGCAATTTAAAAGATCAAATGTGTAATTTAATACTTCTTCATATTTGTATATAAACCACACATGGACCCCATCATATTTATATGTAATATGATATGTGCTTAACTCCTCCCTCCTTAAGAATTTTTGTCCTCAAAAATTTAAGTAAGTGTTACAAATAAATTATCATTAATTTTTCTTTGAGAAAAATCTTTTAGTACAATTTTTTCAATTTTTGGCATTTCGTTTACTATTTTTACATTTTTGTTTTTACATTTTTGAAAATATATAAGGATTACAATTGATATTATTAAAATAAACAATATAAAATTACTTGTAAGGGAGTATTTGGTAATAGTTTTCATATAATTAATTTGTTCGATATTTTTCAAATCTAACTGATCAATATTTAGTTTTACATTTTTTTCAGTTATATTACTTTGGAATATTGCTGGTAATGGCACTGGTTTGTTAACAATTTCTTTGTATTTATATTTTATATCTTCAATTTCGATTGTACAATTTTTTATGTTTATTAAATAGCTGCCGTTAAGGTACTTAGTTACATTTTCGCATTCTATATTTATGATACCCTTAAAATTATCAATTGCCATTATATTATCTGTTAATTGTTTCACAGTTGATCCTGTGTTATAAATGAAGGTACAATTTGCATTTTTTGACTTGAAGAGTCCTGAAAAACATGAATTTTCTTTTATTTTTTCAATCTGTTCTCTTTTACATAGTACAATTTCGCTTGTTACCTTACATTTTTCTTTTATTGCAAACATCTCATTTGTATCTGTTAAAATTTCTTTAAATGGTATAACTATTTGTTTTTTATTTTGAGTAACAGGTATAATTTGGATATGATTGTAGGATTGGGGGGTGGCGGATGGTAATGATATAATATAAAGAATTAAATCATCCTTTACAGCTTTAGAGGGGGTTGCTAAATTTAATGCTTGTGCATCATTTTTGTATGGTAGATTTTCAATCTTTTCTATTATCTGTATTATTTCTTTCCTGTTTAACAATTTTGAATTTACTATGCCTTTTTTTGCCCAATGTATAGCATTGGTTATATCTTCTAATTCTTCTTTAAGCATTTATAATTTATTGAAAATGGCTTGTGCAAAGTTCTCTCTGGGGTTAACATTTAATTGTTTTACTATGAAATTGTAATCCTGAATTATTTTGTTTGTTTTTATCATTATATCTCTGTTAATGATCACTTGTTGGTTATTATTTTTAATCAAAGAATTTTGTCCATTTATAATTTTGTCAAGATCGTATGCATCTGGAGATCCTGCGATATATTTCCATGCAGATCCAATCCAATCTATTGATCGTTTTACTTTATGAAATCTTAATTCCTCAATTTCATTATCTATTTTTTCCTGTAAATGCTGTATTTGTAATTTTATTGGCGATGAATCGTTAATTTTTGATTAAATAAAGGGTTTCATTGATAAATGGATTTCGCTATAAGCTGTTAAGTTTATAATGTGAATAATTTTAAAATTTCCATCGATTATTTTGCCAAGTCCCATTTCTATTGCCATTATAGGTGAGTTCGAATAGTCAAAAATTTTGACGTCTCCATATGCTGCGCATAAAGTCATTAATCTGAAAATAGGAGAAATAGGTTAATCATTCTTAATATTAGTTTTGTGAATTTTCCTTCCAGTCATTGTTGTAACAGTGACTCTGTGATCATCTTTTACGATTTCTTTGATGAATTTTTGTTTTAATTTCCCTTTTCTTCCTGGAGCTTTAACATATATGATATCTCCGGGTCTATACTTCCTTGGTTTATCTCGATTTTTGTTTTCGTATTCCAATCTTTGATGCTGTATTCTTTCAATCAAATCTTTGGTTTTAATGTTTGTTTGTTCTCTGGCCAGTTGTAATTTTTCAAAAGATTTTGATGGTATTCTTCCAAAAAATATATTAGCTGGGGTATCCTTTACTGTTGAATGAATTGTATTATTATATCTGTCTGTTGCTATTGTCACTAATTCTTTTATTGGAGTTAAATTATATTCTTTTTGAATGCAACGGATTATTTCTTGAATTGTTGAATGTACTCTTTCTACTTGTCCATTTACTTCACTTCTGCTTGAGGGTGTGAGGTAGATATTAATTCCTAAGTTTGAAAGAAAATCTGTAATTATTGGACTCGTTAAGGCTTTATCTCTGTCCATCACTAATAATTTTGGTGTTGTATAATAATATACTAATTGAACTATTTTATCTTTTAAATAAATGGCGGATTTGTTTTCTATGGGAAAAATTTTTGCGAATTTAGAAAATTTATCTATAGATGTAAGGAACAATTGTCCGTCTAATTCCATAATGTCTATGTGAACTATTTCTGTTGGATAATTTGGAATAGGAGTTCTTTGTAACTATTTTTGAGTTGGGTGTCGGTCATATTTGTTTTCTTTACATATTTTACAATTTTTTAGAACTTCTGTTATCCTAGAATTCATTTGAGGAAAATAATATTCTTGTAATATTTTTTCTTTATTTTCTTTGATACATCTGTGTGCTTTTCTATGTTCTTGATGAATCAATTCAAGGATTTGTTCGTCATCTATTAGGTCGGTTACGATTTTTTGAGTATATCTTATTTTAAGGTTTTGTCCGAAATATTGTCTGTATACATCCTGTATTAGTTGCATAATATTTTCTGGAGCTTTTAATCCGTTTGTTACATCAGATCGCATTTCATTTTTAAGAATATCTTTAATTATTTGTGTAGTATAATAATTTCGAATTATTGTTTTTCTATGATAGCCAGGATGAGGAAGTTCATAAATTCTATCTTCTTCTTCTCCTTCAATTAATATTACTTGATTTTTGAATACATTAATTGGAACTTCAGTACTTGGTATTAAATCAGTACTGTCTTCTTCTGCACTATGTTGTGTCATAGATGTTATTGGATTACACTGACTAATATTCATTCTTGAAAGTGCGTCAGCTACATAATTAGTCTTTCCAGGTTTATATATAATTTCATAATTATATTCTTCAAGTCTTGCTTTCCATCTTTTAAGTTTTGAATTGTAATTTTTATTACTTAAGGAAAAAGTAAGGGGTTGATGATCAGTGACAATTCTTATCTTTTTTGCACCGTAAAGGTAATTTCTGAGGTTATCTAATGCCCATATTATCGCAAGCATTTCCTTTTCATTAGTTGCATAACCTTGCTCCGTTTTATTAAGAGATCTAGAGATAAAAATTATTGGTTTATCTTTACCTAGGTCACCTTGAGATAGAACTGCGCCTAAAGCGTAATTCGAAGCATCTATCGTTAAGATAAAAGGTTTATTAAAATTTGGAAACATAAGAATTTCGGATGAAGTCAGGAGTTTTTTTAGATTATTAAAAGCTTGAAGTTCCTGTTCTCCGAATCGAATTTTTACTTTACGAGATTGATTTGCTTTGATTTGAGCGTTCTCGCCTCTCGTAAGGTTGGTTAAAGGTTTTGTAATTTTTGCGAAGTCTTTAATAAATCTCCTGTAATAGGATGTCAATCCGATGAAACCTTTCAGTTCCTTAAGATTATCTGGGGGATTCAGTCTTTCTATTGCTTCAATTTTCTTAGGATCGGGTTTGATTCCGTCCTTTGTTATAATATAACCTAAAAACTCAGTCTCTTCTTTTAAGAAGCTTGTTTTTTCTATATTGACTTTTAAGAAAGATTCTTTTAATTTTTTGAATATTATTCTTATGTTTTTTAAAATGCTCTTCTAATGTTTCACCAAGGATGATAATGTCATCGATATATACGAAGCATATTTTTCCAATGTATTCTCTCAAGACATCATCGAGAGTTCTTTGAAAAATCGCAGGTGCGTTTTTCAATCCAAATGGTAATCTAAGGAATTCATATTTACCATTCATTGTGGAAAATGCCGTTTTAGGGATATCACTTTCTTTCATCTTAATTTGATGAAATCCTGAAGTCAGGTCTATTGTTGTAAAAAACTTGGATTTTCCTAAGCTTGCTAAAGTACTGGATATATCCGGAATAGGATATGAATCTGATATGGTAATAGCGTTAAGCTTTCTATAATCAATTACCATTCTGTACTTCCTGTTTCCTGAAGAATCAGACTTCTTCGGGACAACCCACATAGGTGAATTATAGGGGCTTCTAGATGGACAAATGATTCCATCGCTTAAAAGTTTTTGTATTTGTTTGTCAACCTCTATTCTCATATTTATTGGATAAGGGTAGGTTTTAGTATAAACTGGTTCATTGCTCGATGTTTTGATTTCGGCTTTTACTTCAGTTTCAATTGCTTCTTTATTATTCACTGGACCAAATATTTCTTTATATTCCTCAATTATTTTTCTAAGTTCTTCCTTAATATCACTAGGTAAATGATTGTCTTTGATTTGTAAACTATTGACCTGTACAGAAAATTTTTCTTTGAGTGGAATTTTTATGTTTGGTTTAATTTTTAAAATATTTAATTTTCTGTCTATAACTGCTTCCAATGCTTTTAAAGTGTCATCTCCGATGATTCCATCGAATGATTTTAATCCAGGTAATACAAAGAATTTTATAGGTGTATTGTTTCCAATACATGCAAAAAATGTAACTGTAATTTTTTTATCTATTTGGATTTCTCCTCCTGCAGATTGGATTTTAAATGGTTTGATTGCTGGAATTGCATTAGGTGCCAGATCGGTTTTTATAAAATTTTTATTAGCACCTGTGTCTATCAAAAATTTTAAGATATTGCCGGTCTGTGTTTTGTATTCTATATATGGTATGCTAGAGAGGCTTTTGTTGTAAAATTTACTTCAGTGTCGTCCTCATCATCCATATTATCATTTTTTTGATTACTTTGGAAATTGCATGATGTTTCATAGCAGTCTTCATCATACACGTTATTATATTCTTGTAAGTATTTTTCTTCTTCTTCCTGAGTTTCAGTGTTAAAAACTCTTTGGCGTTTTAAGGGAATATTGCGTGATTCATTAGGATGCAAAGTTTTTTCAATATTTTGTGAGGGTCTGTTCATGTAATTCAGATTACGTGTTTGAACTGATATATCCATAGGGACTGGAGGTTTTGGCTGAGTAGGTCGTGGAGGTGGATTATTATCCTGTTGATATCGTGGAAGATATCTGGGTTGATAATTTTGATTATTTTGAACACGTGGATATTGATGCTGAATATTATATGCCAAATTTCTTTGGGGAAGTTGCAAAGGCTTGTAATAGTCTTTTTTGTATTGTGGTCTTTGTTGAGGGAAAATTTGGTTAACGGGAGATGAAATTGCATTTGTAATATCTCTTCTATGAATTGAGATATTTCTATAGTTTAAATTTTGTATTTCCAGGCAAGTTGCATATGCCTCTGGAAGTGTCTGAGGTTTTTGTATTATTAAAATTCTAGAGAGTTCGCCGTTGAGGCCACGGATGAAAACATCCAATGCTCTGTTTCTATAATTTTCTATCAAAGCTGTAATCGTTTCAACAGAATAATCTTCTGATTTTAATTTGTTAATTATTATTAGTGAAAACTGGTGGTTTACATTGGCATAGAATTCATCTAAGGAAGAATTCCTTTGTGTCATTGAAGAAAGTTGATGTTCAAGAGTACGTATGTCTCTTTTATCTGCGTAATGCAGAGAAAGACATTTCTTAATCATTGACCAATCTTCATTGAATATATTATACGAGATCAGAGCTGTATCTGCATGACCTCTGATTTTTTGTCTGATGCTCTGTAAGATGGCTCTGTATAAGGGTTTGTTCCTTACACACTCATAGTCGTGTAGGATAGATTCAACCGTATGAATCCGTGATACATATTGTACGGGGTTACCGTCGAAAACTTGGAGTTCTCTAACGCAATCTGGAAGTTTTGAAATCTCCTTAAGATCTTGTTCAGTCAAGGGGATTGATTGGTTTGGAGTAATGGGCTGTGGAGCGTGAAGCTGCGTTTCAAGAGCATTAGTTCTTGCTTCCAGTTTTTTCATTAGGTCTGTATGTGCATTCACAGTACCTGTGAGCTGTGTAATTTGATGAGATAATTCTGATAGAGACATTTTTATATTATATTATGGTTTAAGGATACGGGAGTAAGGGATACTTAGAACTCGAGTGTGTCTAAATGTATGCTTTTTTATACGTAAAAAATGTATGAAATTTTCCTTATATCTAAATATTTAGTATAATAGAAATATTTAATATAATAGAAAAACAAAAAATTTTAAATTTCACCAGCTTCGGAATTGTTGTTTCCTTATTTTCGTTGTTTCGTTGTTTTGTTGTTTAATGTCTATTTTGTCTTTATTTTTCTTGATTGTTCTTTTAAATATTAAAAAAGTTCAAATTTTAGTTTCTAATTTTTTCATCGATTTTAATTTTTTCTTTCACTTTGAATTTTTAATTTATTTTTTCAATATATTTTTTAATTCTGATTATATGTAATAATCTTTTAATTTTAATTTTGTTTCACAATCTTATTTTTATACTTTAAATTTTTAATTTATTTTTCAATTTATGATTTCCTTCTTATAATGTTTAAATTTTCATGTCGTTTCACTATATTTTTATTTTTTTTTCACTTTGAATTTTTAATTTATTTTTTCAATATATTATTTCAATTTTGATTAAAATAATCTATTAATTTTAACTTTGTTTCACAATCTTATTTTTATACTTTGAATTTTTAATTTATTTTTCAATTTTTGATTTCCTTCTTATAATGTTTAAATTTTCATGTCGTTTCACTATCTTTTTATTTTTTTTCACTTTGAATTTTTAATTTATTTTCACTTTTTTGTGTATAAACTTACATAACTAAAAGGTTCCTCATTGCCGATGAAAGCAACTTAGCGAGACAACGCAAGGGAGAGTCCTATTTGAAGCTTTCGCTTTTTTACGGCACTCGGTTCTGCGGAGCTTTTACCAAGATTATCGCCGTTTGTTCCCGAAAAGGCCGAGTTGGTCCTGTTTGTACAACACTTTTATAATAGCGTATAACTACTAATGGCTCGGATTCACTTTTACTAAGAACTGGTTGAATAAGGATCAAGTACTTATTTATTTCCTCATTCCAACCACGTTGAGCGCCAGTTAAATAAAATTGATTTAATTTTATTTTTTAAAAAAGATTATCGAACTTTTTTAGGACATTTGTCCACCGGAATCAGTTTAAGACTAACTCTAAAACATTTTCAAATCAATCATATGCCAAGAATATAAATTTATCTTTCAATACGTAGATGTAAACATTCCCACATGAATGCTTAGTCATGGAGATAATCTCATCGAGGATGTTTACGTCTCGTATTGAACTGAAGCTTAAGCAATTTAAAAGATCAAATGTGTAATTTAATACTTCTTCATATTTGTATATAAACCACACATGGACCCCATCATATTTATATGTAATATGATATGTGCTTAACTACGTATATTGCTTATGGGCAACAACCAAACATACATACTATCTACAGAACAACTAGAAGTTACTATAGAAATATATTATAGTTTTCGAATACGAATCAATTCATTTAAAACAAATTAATGTAAACATAAAATAAACTCACCTGATCCATCACCGCAATTTAATTTTATTCACAAAAAAAAAACACCACACGAAATAAATAAACTTTACCATTAACTACTATCAATCGAAGTGAACGAATTTACAACCAACAATAAATTACGCGTCGTACGAAGACAACAAGAACAAAACAAAAAAAACATGTTTACAATGCTGACTGATGAGGTCCAGCTAGATCTGTTTCTTTAAATTTTATATTGCATGAAACTTTTCTATATGTATTGAAATATACTAATTATTAATTTTCTCGTTTCATGAGCCTTCAAGAATCAAGAATTGCGAACTTCGTTCACAGGCGGGGAAGAATGTTACGTCATGAACGCATCATTATGGAGATGAATATTGCAACATAAATTTGTGAAAACACCACAATGAATAAAATATTAGATTCTCCCTATTGCCATATGTTTTGTGTACTTGTTTATATTCTTACATAACATATTTGTTGTAAATAGTAAATTTATTGTTTTTGTATGTCATTTTTTTGTACAACTTTTTTTCACTTCTTCTTTTACAAATCGATGAATAATAAAGTGCCTTTTTTGTATTGCTGTGATAAATTATTATATATTTTTTTAAAAATCAAGATACGGTTTTACAGCCAAAACATTGGTCCTTCGAGCTATAAATTAATATCCAATCTTTTTTCAAAGATTATTAAAGTGTGTGCGGATTAAATTATAAATTTTTTTAGTGTGTCAACGAGGGATAACCTGCAAAAACTTCTTCAGGATTTAACTTCATTTTTTACATATACGAGTAAGTGATCTCCTTACTTTTATTTTATATTTACATACATATATTAAATAAATATGGCAAGCAAACAATTAAACGCAAAATATAAGCAACTTAAAAAAGACATTGAAAATTTTGGGAAAAAAGGAAAAGCTATTAGTGTGAATTACGTTCAAACACGAATCAAATTATTGGATGAGTTGTGGGAATCTGTTTCTGCAGTATATGAAGAAATTTTAAGTGCTGAAGATGAAGATGCGAAGAAGCAATCGGAAGCTGAAACCGTGTATGAAAATTTTAGAGAGGAATACTGCGATTTTCAAGCAAGGCTTCTGGATTCGTTAGCAAGTCTTGGTGGCAGCAGCCTGCAGCAGTCAATCGAAGCCCCAGTAATGGAACAGACAGTAAAAACCGAGGACCTGCATTTGCCTTCCATTAAATTACCAACATTCGACGGCAATTATGAAAATTGGCCAAATTTCAATGATCTCTTTCTTACCCTTGTGGATAGAAAAACATCGTTGTCCGACATACAAAAGATGCATTATTTGAAATCCAGTTTAGCAGGTGACGCTGAGAAGTTACTCATGTCATTGAAAGTTGAAAGCCAAAATTATGCCATAGCTTGGTCAATTTTGAAAGAGCGCTATGATCACCCTCACGTTCTTGTAAACATTCAGTTGAATGCATTGTTCAATTTGCCAACATTGACACAGGAGCGCTCGCAGTCGATTAAAGAGCTGTTGTATACTTCGACTAGAGTAATTCACAGTCTGGCAAATCTGAAAATAGAAGTGCAACATTTAGATCCGGTGTTAATTTTTCTTCTTGTGCGGAAATTACCTGGAAAAACGCAGCAAATGTGGGAGGAGAAGCTGAATAACAGGGAGAATGCGAAGCAGCTATCGACTTTCAAGGAATTTACATCCTTCTTGGAAACAAGGAAACAAGTATGCAGAACAATATTGTGAGTGGTTTATCTACCTACTTCTTGCACCCTTTACTTTGATGACGTAGTAGAAGTCATGATCGTTTTGTTTTTTATATTTTTGATCTTGATGTTTTTTTGTGGCAATAGTGAGGGGATTTATTATTCTTTGGCAAAAACAAAAACAATTGCAATGCAAATGAGATCAAAACCGGTTTTCGAGAAAATATATTGAAATGGAAAGGAAACGTACATCTACAGCACAAACAGTCCTTTTCTTTGGTTATTATTGTTGTTTTTTCTTTCCTTTTCCCACTTTAGCGTGTTATTGATCTTATAAAGATACTCATTTTTTTTTCTTCGACTCTATTCTTGTTCAAAAAGAGTTATGAGAGAGAGTAACAAACAAGAACAAAATTCCTCTGGCCACATATGGCGATGACATGAAATTCATGACAAAAAAAGGGCACTAACACAAATAAAGTCATTTACATGAAGTTTGAGTTTGCCGATCTGGGACACCCAGCCTTAACAAGCAAATTGACATTAATAATAAACTGAAGAAGCAAATAGATACTATACAATCAGAATTTAACAATATGTACAAAAGTAAAGATTTTCTAAATATCAAAGTAGAAAGTACATCAAAAACACAAAGAATAATAAGTTTAGAAGTTCTTGTAAAAATTAATAAAATTAAAAGCAATATTGAAAAAATTCAAAACAATGTGTTGTTAAGTAAGCTAAATACAATGGTAAATTCAATGCTCAGTATTCACGAAATAATCACATATAATATAACTTTTGATAAACTAAAGAATATAAAAATAACTACAGGGTTACACGATAAATAAATTATATTAATAATAAGTATACCAGAAGAAATGTTAAAATTTAATCAATATTTTGTAACTAGTTTACCTACTAATGATAAATAAGAAATAAAAATAAATGATAAATATATCATTGAAAACGAAAATGTAGGATACATATCGAAAGAAGAAGATTTAAATAAATTGGAAATATACATAAACTGTATAACAACAAGAAATTGTACTAAATTTATCAATAAAAGAGAAAATATTGTATTAGAAATAGCAAGGGGAAAATTGTTAGTAAAAAACAGTTGTAGGGCAGAGGGGGGCACCTTTGAACACTTTTTGCTTCCAACTCTCATAAAAACCTATGTTTTTGAATAATTGATTCGTAACTTAGTTTCAGTTCACATAAATTAGTTTTATTTTGTAAATAAGAGATAAAAAAACTTAACATAAATTAAATAGAATTCACAAATCACTTTAATAAGGTAAGAACATACATACATATAACATAAACAAAACTAAAAACACTTAAAATAGGTATACAAGCTAGAATTCACAGATAACTTTATCACATGTGAGCTAGCTCTTTTTGTGAGCTACCTCAGATTTGTGTACTCTTACAAAGAAAAAAATAAAAAGTTAGAATTGTAACATAAAAACATCCGACCCGAGCTACTTTCAAACTGCTACTGAAAAGACGACCGAAAGCCGTTGACGTTTAGAGAAAACAGTATTGCCAGGATAATAATTTGGTTGACGCTCTCAAATAATTTTTTAATAAGTTTTTATTAATGCTGTTCAAAGGTACCCCACGTTCAAAGGTGCCCCTCTCTCCCCTATATAAATAAGTAACAATTGTAATGAAAAGAAAAAAATTAAAGTCATAAATAATGTATTAATTCAGTTTGAGAAATGTAGATAACTATAGATAATAGAACTTTTGAAAATTCCAATGAAATAGAAGAACAATCTTTATATTTAGAGAATCCAAAATTGTATGAAAACATATCTAATTTCTTAATTGAAAAAGAAATTAAACAAGAAGATATAATTAATATTGACATAAATCACAAAAAAATATCGAAAACACATAGAGACTTCATATTATATACATATTGTAACTATTTTTATATTATGCACTGTAATTATATTTCTGTGTAGAGATAGAATAAATTGTTTCAGGATAAACAACAATCTTAAGGAGGGGAGAGTTACGTATACATCTACATCTTCTAACCCTAACCCTAATCTATTACACAATCCACTTGAGACCGAAGCAACGACGACACTTAAATTTTAACAGCATTCTCAGAAATATGAGATGACATAAACATTGGTCCAACTCCAATAGCATTTTTAATAAAATAAGCTGGGTGCGACCCACACTAATAACTTTCCATTATGCATAATTTGAAAACTTAGCGTTCCTGATAATAAATGATTAACTTTTGATGTTAGTTGATAACAATTTTATTAACATAAAAAATATCAGAGATATTGAATCTGAAAACAATATTTACCAATTTTTTTAGAAATATTTGTAGTTCTGTATTTATTGTGAAAATTTCAATTTGATATTCGTCAATATTTTACCATTTTTTAGGTATTGACAAATGCATTACGAGTAGGTTGAAAATAAAATACATATGTGAACTCAATATCATTGTTTGTAGTGATGATATTTAAGCCGAAAAACAATTTATGACACTTTTCTGTAAATTTCAGTTTTAATTTTATATTTTAGTAAAAAACTGTCATTTCGACATTTGTCAAAACTGTATCATAAGTTGACAATTCTATTATGCAAAAATTAAATAAAATCCGAAGTTAAAATGATTTACCACTCTGGACATATTAAAGTCAATTAACTACTTTTGAAATTTTTCGGCTAATTTTTGTTCAAGTTTTTTATTTTTTGTAAAAAAACTGTCAGTTCTATATTTTTCAAAAATGTAGCGTATATTAATAATTGTATTTTGTTTAAGCTAAAATAAATTTGAAGTCAATATCGTTGCCCATTCTCGTGATATTCAAGTCAAAAAACAATTTTTACCAACTTTTGGTAGAATTTTTTGCACTTTTTTATTTGTTGTAAAAAAACTGTCAATTCAATTTTTTCAAAAATTTTACCACATATAGATATCAATTTTCCTTCATTGTATATTTGCGCGCCAAAAATTTTTTTTTTAGTTTTTACTTTTTAAAAAAATAACGGTATGTTAAATTATTTTCAAATTTACACCAAACCTGTGTAACATTGCAATCTACCCAATAAAATTTATTTGAAGTAAATAGCATTATTCGTTCCTGAGATATTTGCGACAAACTAAAATTTTCACTTTTTTTAAAAACTGCTATAGTGGAAAAACCGTTAGACAAATTTTTATAAAAGTCCTTTCAGCTTCTTTTGAAGTTATAACCTATCGAACAAAATTTAAATGGAATCGATATCTCTACTGGTTCTTGAGATATCGTTAACGAAAAAGGGTATCTCGAACGTACGAACGTACATACGTACGAACGTACATACGTACGAACGTACATACGTACGAACGTACATACGTACGAACGTACGAACGTACGTACACACACACAGACATCTCTCTACAAATGACGAATTTAGATTCTAGGAACCACCAGATTTGTCAAAAATTTCAATTTGACAAATCGGACCGATTAAAATAACTCCCTATGGGAAGTTGGACAATCTTCAATGATAAAAACAACCACCACTTCACATCAAATCAGTAAATCAATCTGCTAAAACAAACATTGGACGATCTTCGATGCGGCCAATAATCATCGGACAGCATCACCAGATAAGCCTGAGTGGAAGCGATCATCAGACTCACATTACACATCATATTACACAGTAGACTTTCGTCTGTTCTGTTCTTTTATTTTATTTTCTAAATAAAGTTTATATTTGTTTTTAAAAACTATTCCACTCTTTTTAAAAAATTATTTCACCGTAGTTAATCGTACTCGTGCCAATTGTTCTTGTTCACTGATATAAAAGTGATCATGCAATTATTCTTGTTCACTATGAGTAGTTTCAAGGTCATAACCTCCTATTTCAAATAAACTTTTTAAATCTAAGTTATCTTCGTTATTGTATGTGTTTTCATCATGGTTTTCAATATTCTTTATTCGACTCAAAAAATCTGCTTTTTTATTATATATTTAAAAGCTCTTTCGGAGTTGACTACTCCGAACATTGAAATGGCAAACATTTCAAGAAAATGTGTTCAGGGTTACCTTCGTTTAATATTGGAACCCTTTTTTTTATTTATACAAATTTTACAATATTTATCTTTTTCCACACCAATAATAGGTAAGATAAAAGGCGTGTTTTTGAAGGGTATCCCCCGTAGGCCTAATCCCTTTTAAATAAATAAGAAGTGGAAAATAAACATGTGTTCTAACATTAATGTACCAAAAAATAAAATTAACAATCATAACATAAAACAATATCACAAAAATACACGAAGTATCAATAAACCGGACGCACGGTACGAAAATCTACGCAAATAATCATTTTCTCTGCAGAAAAGAGCTTATACTTTTATAACTGCATTTAAACGGCTTTCCCGCGTAGTGCAATGCAAAATATTCAAATAAACACCAAGTAAACACTTTCCCGTTGAGTACTTTTTTAAAAGCAAAGGTTGAAATGCGATAGACTATACTCATTCCACACTCAGGTGTGTGGCAGAAAGGTTGTGTGGAGGCTACTTCGGATTAAATGAGGAATCCATATGCGGGTAATAAACATTTTGTATCGATTTTTTCAATTCAGTATAGAGAGAATATAAGGCGAACTGATTCAGAAAAAGCTCTCCCATAACGCCTGTACTGACAATGTATAAAGGGCAGACTATAGCATTATTTTCCATCGAGTCTTTCTTCTATTTGGTTCCTTAAGTGAGTAAAGCCACTTAAGAAGTTGGTGGTCGGTTTGTACTAAAAGTTTTCTTTCATATAAATATGGTCTAAAATATTTAACGGCTAATACAATGGCCAACCACTCTTTTTCTAATGTATGGTTATTTTGTTCCTGATTATTTAATGTACGACTGGCGTAGCAGACAGGTTTTCCATCCTGACTTAAAACCGCTTCTATTGCAACATTACTTTCAGCAGAAGTAACCTGAAATTTTCCTTGAAAATCGGGATATGCTAAAATCGGATAGGTTGTAATTAGTTTTTTCAATTTATTTAATGAATGTACTCATATATAGTTTTCATCCTGAAAGGAATAGTTTTTTTTACTCATTTTCTATAAAATCCGGTGAGTCTGCAAAGCAATTAATTCCTTTTACTTGCGTTGATTTTTGACGGATCTGGCTTAATACCATCAACCGTAACAACATGTCCTACAAATTCGGTTTCTTTACCTAAAAATTTACATTTATTTAGTTGTATTTTAAGATTGTGTTCGTTAAGTCTACAGAATATTTTGTGTAGGCTTTCGAAATGTTCTCTCTGTTCGAAAGTCAATAACGAATTTCTCTTGAATTATCAATTTTTTTAGGAACTATACACAGAGGTGAATTACTCGGTCTTATAATTCGTTGTGATAACATATCCCTAATTTGTCTTTCGATTTCACTTTCGTGAATTTGTGGATAACCATACATTTTCGCATACATATATGGGTCTAGAAAAATTGGTGATAATTTCATGTTTAACGCTATTAGTAGCTGTATAGTTTTGACCCTCTTTATAAAAGATCTTTTTATTTCTTTCAAGAAAATTTTCAAGAATACGTGATTCTTCAGTATTTAAATTTTTGGGTAGTAATTCTTGCATACTTTCTTCATTATTTCTCTTTAAACTTCCAAAAACTTTATAATCTCCTAAAGTGATCACAGCTCCCTTGTTAATTAAACAATCGATAGGAGTTTTATTAAATGTTAATATTACAATGGGAAGCCGACCACCTGAGGCCGTTGTTGGAATTTTTCAAGTTGTACTGTATCTATTTCCATTGGAATCGTATTTTGTTGAAACCTGTTGAAATTGTTACTTTGTCTATTATGAACAAAATTTATTTGGTTATTATTTCTATTAAGGTTGTGCTTATGGCTATTTTGAATATATCTACTCTGATCATTATTCCAGTTAACATTATTATTTTTTATAATTGGCAAATAATTACTTTGATTACTTTTATTAAAATTGATATTTGGACTTATCCTGATTAAATATTGTTCTATAATTTTGTGAACTTTGGCCACTTTAAAAGTTATTTTTATTTTTTCTGTCAACCTTATTTTTCAAATACATATCTTTCATAACATTATTTTCTAAATAATAGTTTTTAACTTTTGATATGCTTTCTTAATTGTTTTGTAATAGTAACATTGTAATGTGCATTGGTAGATAATATATAAATGTTAAAAATTAATTTCGAATTTTTTGTTGGTGAAAAATGTTCGTCCTTTATTATCTCAATGTTGTATTTTCAATTCATACAACTTAAAATTGTATCTAATTTAATTTAATTGTAAGTACATACGGTTATTTTCATCGCACACACATAACACAGATTCAACGTCTCTTAAATAATTTGATAACGAATATTTATTTTCACCATCAAATATGGGTAAGCTTCGAGCTTCCCTTAGGATTTCCGAAAATGAAAGGGCCATTTTATTTTCTATATGTTTTTTGTTTTAGTCTAAGAAGCCCACAGCAAATTTTGGGTTGTGAAAGTTAACCGAAAAAGAAGGATATACGTGGAAAGCTGTTGCAAATGTGACTACAAAAATCCATGTCTTGCAGTTCCTTGTATCGGGCTTTGTGGTTAAACAGCGGGTTAAAATACTAATGTTAACCAAAAATTTTCTTTACCATACCATTAGTACCGACCCCCTGATCACAAAAAGGTGAGTCCAAGACTAATTCATAGCGGCCATACATCTGCCAGACAATTAAAAAAAAAAAACAACAACTACTATAGAGAATAAAATTTGATTTTTTTCAATTTTTAAAAACAGTTCATCTTCAAAAATTCAAATTTTACTCTCAAGGCTTTTAAAAATTAAAAACCAAAACTAATTTTATTTTCTAGGTGTGGCCATTTATATTTGTAAGGAAATCAGATTTAAATTTATACGAAGGTCTCCACTTGGCTGTCCTATTGACTATCTTTTCATGGATATTTTTTTTTTTATTGAAAAATTATTTATTAGCAAAATTTGTATTACCCTTATTGAATGAATGAAATAATTCTTTATTTAGAATTGAAATAATTTAAATTGAGTACGTGATTCAGCTAATGAGTAATATACTTGTTTTAGGACTTCGAAGCTTGAGAATCTTTTTAAATAGACCAAGGCAAACAGTGTGCTTTTGAGTTGAAGACGTAGAGCAATTATATGTTCTCGCCACAGAAAGTGTTCATCTATAGTAACTCCGAGATACTTCATCTTTTTAACGATTTCGATTGGATTGTTATTAGTTTGCTGTGGACAGTGGTGATTTCGGTGATATATATTGAAGATTTCTTCCTGTTTAGTTGGTTGGCGTATATGCATTACTTTTGTTTTGGTGGCATTACTAAAATTAGACCATGATCATGACACCACTTAGATACATCGTTAAAGTGCTTTTGAAGTATTTCTGCTGCTGAGTGTAGTTGCTTGTGTTTAACTATGATAGCTATATCGTCCGCATATATGCATAAGCTGTAACGTTTTTAAACAGCCTTAAAAGTTCATTAGTGTATAGGATGAACAATATAGGGCCCAGTTTGGATCCTTGTGGAACCGTATACACACCTTTACTTTAATCGTCCTGTCATTTAAGTAATTTTTGAGCCAGTTTGATAAGCGTCCTCTAACACTAATTCTGTTCAGAATTTTTATCAGATTTTCCTGACTGAGAGTATCGAAGGCTTTTCGGAAGTCGACAAATAGCGCAAGGACATGGTGGTATAGATTAAGTCTTAAAATGCATCGCAGAAAATACTCATAAGGATTGTGTATCGTCCTTATAGGAACACAGATTTCGTACCACTTCCTCCAGTTTAAGATTAGTCATTTGTTGCTTCGCTCGTTATTCTAGTGGGTTATTTTAAAAGTGATGTCCTAAGAGAGTCAAGCCTTGTAGCTTCTATAAAAACTTTCGACTTTCTCCCACTTTCAAAAAGTACAAGTACGTTACAGGATTTACTTTTCGTTAGTCATCCAGAAAAGGTTCTTTACTTTGATATTTATTTTTATAAAAACACTATTTGTTTAAGTAATTTTATATTAACCAATCTTATTTTTAAATATTTTTTATATGATTTTTAAAACTTACAATATTAAAAGTAACATTTTCTTTTTATGAAGTTCTCCTCGTAAACTTTGTGATCAGCTACTTTTTGTTACGTTTTTCTTCGTACACCTGCGGACTCTTAAGGCCCACCTTAGGATTTTTCAATGAAGAGTGATAAGTTCTTTCCTTTACAGTTTTTCACAGTTTCACTACAGTGTTTCTTTTTAAGTTCAAAAAACCGTAGCTGATTTTTGTGGGAAATTTACTCAAGATTTCAAAATCCTCCTCAATTTTCTTGTGCGATCAGTGGTTGCTGAGATATTGATGGTTAAAGACAAAATGATCCTTTCCCATTCAAAGTTCGAAATCTCAGCAAGAAGTTGTCGTATGGAACTTCTAAAAAAGCAAATTAAAGCTGAATAAAAAAGTTATCCGATCCAA
This sequence comes from Scaeva pyrastri, assembly GCA_905146935.1. NCBI lineage: Eukaryota > Metazoa > Arthropoda > Insecta > Diptera > Syrphidae > Scaeva > Scaeva pyrastri. Next base: position 41,365,385 of record LR989928.1, on the reverse strand, counting down.
ATAGTGGTTAAGTTAGAAATTTGTTTCCAAGTTCGTAGACCACAAAAAAGAACGGGAAAAATTGTTTTAAAAAATCTCTTCCCGTATTCATTAGGATTGCGCGGTACACATTTCTTGGCAAATTTTTTCATCGTAAGATCTCAAAACTAGAAACTTCAAACTTCAAAATGCTTTTTTAAAAGTTGCAGCACGGCCATTTTTAAGGAATTATACAATCACTTGAAAAACATCGAAAAATTCGAACATTTTTTTTGATCCTTTAATTTTTTCCACTCGGTATTTCGATACCAATAAAACGCTTTATTCACTTTTAAACTCACAATTAATTTGACTTCTCAAAGTTGGTATCCTTACATTATTTGTGAAGTTATTGATGTCAAATTTTTTTTTGCCTTTTGTATCTAAAAGGGAAATGTGCACTTGAAAATAGAAGAAATTGAATGCATATTGCAAACAAAGGTGTAAATATACAATCTCACTTGTTAAAGAAATGTCTGGCTTATATTCTTTACATTTTAGTTTACTATTCAATTTGAGTTTGAAAACAAAAAAAAAACAGCTGTTCTACAAGGGGCGTGTTCGAAAAATGTGTAATTATGTAAATTGTTTGTTCAAGTTGCAAAATGCATGGAAATGCTAGTTGAGCTGAAGTTTGTATGTAAATGCACAACGAGTTGGTTTAGAATTTTTCTTACTTATATGTACAGTAAAACTTTGAAAATATATTGACTTTGTCGTTAGATTTACCGCCAAGAACTTAAAGTTGACCACCTGACCAACTCCCTATTCAATTTCATTGGCTTATATGGAAGAGCGAAAATTATGGAACTAAGTTTCCAGTAATTTTAAAGACCAGTTGGATAATCGTGGTTCACTATCTTCTTTCAATTATTGTCAAATTTATTTTAAAGACCTTTTATTTGGATAGTAAATATTCTTTTATTCTTTTCATTCAATAAATAAGATATTAGAAGACAAAACTCAACATGAATTTATAAAGAGACACTAAATAAAAATTTCGAGAAGTTACTAAAAGTTGGCTGCAGATTCATAATTACCATGTTATTCTACTCAATATCAAATTCATATTATTTTGGGTGTTTTCATAAATGCTTGCTTTGTTTACAGTTTACAGTCAGTTTCTATAGTTTCCCATTTCCGCTACAAATATTTGAGACTTTCGCAAACATGCATTTATGGAAGCATCCTTTGACAACTTTATAATGAGAACAAGCATAAATATTTTAATAATTTTTCGATAGTTTTGTTATTGATCCTAAAAGTCTTACCAATTTTGTGAAGAATTGATTTTAGTAAATTTACTTACGAAATAATTTTGTTTTGATGATTTCAACCCCGATAAAGTGTAAAAGAAATGTATTTATTACCGAACACAACCTCATGTTTGCAAACATATATATTTATATATATATTTATATTTTATTTATATTTCTTTCACTTCTTGACTGCCTCCAGCATTTAACTAGATGAAACTCTATCTTCACTAAAATTAAAACACTTTTGCAGAATACTAGCTTATTTTTGTTCACTAATGAGGTGTCGTTGTTTTCCATGTAAAAATTTACTAGCTAGTATTTTCACTTACCAATAAAACACGGCTTATATAAAAAAAATAGTTCAGTGACAGCTCTTTATTTGTACTTTGGCACTAATCATCATTGTTATAATAAAAACTACCAATACTATTTACAAAGCCACACAAACAGTATCAAACATCACTTCTTCTATATAAACTATTCTAAGTGTAATAATTGCCAAATACTATAAAGGAAAACACATACAATAAAGGTTTATTCATTTTGTGGTTTCAAAAGTAAACGTAAATAAAACACAAAATGTTACGAGTAAATGACCACCACCCGAATTGTTGCAAGCATCGATTCTTTTGAGGTAAATTTAGACCACTTTTTAACACATATTGGGCAGTATCTCAGCCATAACTTGACGAATGTTGGTTTTTAAGTGCTCAAGGTTTATCTGCATAAACACGGTCTTTCGCGTAGCCCCACAAAAAAAGGTCCAGCGGTGCCATATCGCATGATCTTGGTGGCCAGCTGATGTCGCCACGACGAGAAATTACGCGGCCAGGAAATGTTTCTTGCAATAAAGCCATATTCGCTCGAGTTGTGTGGCATGGTTTTAACAATTTGTTTGCGTTGTGCGATAGTTAAGAGATCCATTTTCGTATACATATGTCAGACTTTCAACTGAAAACTCCACTCCTACAATACTATCCCTTTCACACTTTTTGGTTGTAGGTACTTCTTGTATATTTTTCTCATTTTCGATATCAAACCATGTTGTGGGAAATAACTGAAATTAGCATGATGTTCAAAAAACGATATTTTGAAGTGAATAAAGGCTCTCAAAAAAGTTATATTTTGAAAAAACTAGTGACTTTTTGAATAATTTTTTTTTGTCAATCAACTGAAGAAAACACATGAAATATTTCAAAACTTATTTGGAATTTGTAATGTTATTAAAGGTTCAGTAGAATTTGGAAAAATGTATGAACTTACAAGACCGAATTATTCAAAATGTTCATATAAAAAATTTAAAATCCGCTCCCAGCGGAATTTTAAGAAAGTTAATTTTGAACTCCAGTTGTTCTACTAAGCTTTTCCAGGGCAGTTTTGAGTAATTTTGCAAAACGACTGACTTCCCAATATATTGAAATAAAACAAAAAGAAACTCAAAAATCAAAAACAGGCTTCGAGCGTTTTCAAGCCAAAATGACACAATTTAAATTTTTTTAAAACATCCACTACGTACTTCACGTTCGTTTTTATTTGGGCTATTTCTCGATTTAAAAAAAATGTGGAGGGCTTTTATATTGTAACTTTTATATTGTAACTTTTAAATTGTTTATATATTTAAATGTATTTAAACTATTTTCAGATTTTACGTGCCTTCAATTTTGAATATCAACACAAAATTTATTTAATTAACCAATCTGAAGCCCAACATCTATTTCCACTTGCATTCCAAAGAACAATGAAATAAATAAAAAATACAGATGTCACAAATTTAAAATAGTAAAACAAAGAAAAATAAGCAATTACGAGCATAACTGATTCAAAAGCAAACATATATAATACAGAATATAACAATTAAAATATAGGCCTTTTAAAAATATGACAATTGAAAACGATAACAGAGGTAAGGGAGATTGTACAACTGCAGGGAAACTTAGTGTTGATAGTAATGCATCAACTTCTACGTCAAATTCTGCAAATTCATCTTCTTTCTCTACTACTCATCCATCAGCTTCTTCATCCGCTGGGGTTGTTATAGCATTCAAACATCAACTGCAACAGCCCTTGCCACCGCCGCACTTGCAACCTCCTCACCCAGTAACTTCTTCATTATCTTCTGTTACTTTAACTACTACCAGTTGTGTGCCCGTCTGTTCAACAGGAAGTATAACAACACCAGACTACCATCATCGTTACCATAGATCGGAGGCTGACATGTATACTGACAGAAAAAACGGTGAAATCGTAAATGTTGGAGTATTTTCTGGATTGACGAAATCCACGCCTTGTAATAAATCGGAGACATCATCAATAGACAGTGTAAATGGCTCCATAAAAAAGACCTCTTCCTCTAATGCATTAGTGAACTCTCAAGACGATGTAATTTCGCTTGGTGAAGCTTCATCGATAACCAGCCATCAATCGGCGAGTAGTTCTTACAATAAAGGAACCAAAGGTAGGCTATAATTAAACAAATTTTGACATGAATAGTGTTTGTTTATAGTTTGATTTATTATTGTTCTACACATTGAAATAAATGCAGACACAAATTTAATAGGTATAAAATAAAATAATTTACCTTATCATGAATAAAAATTCCATTCTTATTTGTATAAAAAAATTTCGTAAGAAAGTTGTGAAAAGTTCCCGTAAAATAGGCGATAGGGCTGAATATACAGGGTTATTTAAATAAGGTAGACCAAAAATCTATAACGAGTGGGTCGGGTTCAGACCAACTCCTCTCCCGTTTAGCCGGGAGGGGAAATTTATTTAAAAAATGGCTTAACCCGCTGCCACTAACATGTAAATTAAAACTATTCCATTTTAAAGCCTGAAAGTACTGAATCGTAAGTGAATAAAAGATGTTTATTTTGCAAAGCAAATTATAGTAAGTCTTTCACAAAATAGAAATTTCGTTTGAAGTGCTGACATACAATTTTATAGTGTAAGTTATTAAATGTGCAGGAAGTACATATAATTGGATATTGCAATTCAAGTTATATTATTATTGAAGAAATGAAATAGGGTGTTTAGGTATATGAAGGTTGGAAATAGGAATATGATCACATGGTATAGGAATGTGGGAAATATAAATATGATTATTGTTTACTCCTCTCATCCTTAAGACTGGACGTCCTCGTTCATAACTCTTAGATTTTAAATGTCGTGCGTCGTCGTTGATAAACCATTGTTTGCTTTTGTTGTAAGTTGTATTGTCCTCGGCTTTATTTTTATGTAAAGAAGAACATACCTATGATTCCATACAATATCCATCTGCTTGAATAATTCTTTTATTTTCTGATTATTGGTAACGTGCAGCTTGTGTAAGCGTGGCAGCGTTTTTGTTTTCCAAATTGCTGAAATGTTGGAATTTTAATCTATATTTTTGCTGTCATGAGTTACGGCAATAATTTGAAATAATTGACAGATTTCTTGAATTTTGGAATCTTAATTAAGTAGGTATGTATTATAAGAATTATATTTGTAATACATTTTTACATCGGCAATATTTAACAAATCGCTCAAGTAAGTTAAATCATTTTCCTTTATCTTAATCATTTCTATTTTTCTGTGCTAAGAATGAATGGGCTTACAATATTATTTTTAGCAAGAATGAGAGAATGAATGTTATTGCTTAAAATATTTATTATTATCCTATTTGTTTTTGAAATAATTGTACTAAGTTTTTCATAGTTATCAGGCGGTTCTATTTTATCAATTTTATTTATATTTATATAATTTATTATGTCTGTTATTTAGTCTATTTTTTCTGGAATTACGTATTTATTTTAATTTGCCTGTTAGCCCCAGTTAATTCGTCTTCTTGAGTTTTTAACTGTTCCATATCTGCATGATCAGATGTCCCGGCAACAAATTTAATTGCGGAGGCTATAAAATTCTATTGATGGTCTATTTTTCGTAGAAGGCCTTTGTAATGTATGGCCGCTACTGTTGTTATGATCGTGATCTTCTCTTTCTATATGTACCTATGTACTTACGTACACACCTAGTGGCATGATCACCAAGCGGTACAGTTCAGTTGGATTACAATCACAGTTCGCTGTACAGCTAATATACAATATTATAAATTCTCTTAACCTAAGTTTTCTCTTTGAATAATAAATAAATTAATAAAGATATACTATTAAACCGCCGACTATTATATTGGGGTAGTCGCATTTGGAAAAGTAATAATAGTTTTTAAATTTACGAGCATATCACATGACTAAAACTGACGACGATATCACAATCAAGAACTCACCACCTTAAACCTCTGGTAATAAAATTCATCATGTCAAACGTAGGCAACTTGGAGCCATTTAATCTCACTCATCCTGAAAACTGGAATACATACTACTACCGATTTGAGCTGTATTTATTAGCCAATCACGTGCAGGGGGATATTCGTCAGAAAGCCACGTTTTTGTCTTTAGCGGGCGCTCAATTCTATGACCTCCTGTCGTCATTGGATTCTCCGAAGAAGGTGAGTGAAATGTCTCTTGATGAAATTAAGTCCACTTTGACTTATCACTTTTGTCATCGGCCATCGGAAATTGATGCGTATTTTAAGTTCCACTAAATTTAAATCTCTCCTTTCGTTAACTCAAACACTGTAGTGTGTTCCAATCAGAACTTCTTGCCATCAAAGAAGTCCTATCTTGGCTGAAAGAAAACGTGATATCGTCAACTGCTATACGCATCTTTTCGGATAGTCAAGCTGCCATAAAATCCTTAGAATCAGTCTCTACTAATTCAAAAGTAGCCCAAAATTTTAGATCATCTCTGGTGGAGATGGCCGATCAATTTAATATTCACCTAATATGGGTGCCGGCTCATAGAGAAATTCCAGGTATTTGCAAAGCAAACTCATTCTAAAGCAAGATACCATATAGAAGGTGAATCGCAGGTGGCGTGATTCACTCACCTGTATGGCAACAAAAATAATGTGGCCAAAGCTTAATGCTAAACGCTCAAAGCAACTCATCCCGATTGGTAGACGGCCCTTACACTCCGTTATAGGTGTCGGGCGGAAAAGATCGAATCAAATTTTGCCGTTAGTCGACCTAAAGAAGTCAACAACAGTGAACATCAATGATCGCCCTTGTCAATTCGAGATCGATTCAGGCTCCAACTTGTTGCACTTTTCCGCGACGAACCGAACAATTATATTATTTAGTTTAATTTCAATTTAAGAAAAAGAGGCTGGGTGCGACCCACACTGATAACTTCCCATTTTGTATTTATTGTACAAAACTGTCAATTTAATATTCGTCAATATTTTACCTTTTTTAGGTATTAAAAAATGCATTATGTTCAAAATAAAATACATTTGAAGTCAACATCATTGCTTGTTGTGATGATATTTAAGTCGAAAAACGATTTTTGTCACTTTTCTGTAAATTTCGGTTTTAGTTTTTTATTTTTCGTAAAAAAACTGTCAATTCTGTAGCATATATTCATAATTGTATTTTGTATAAACTTAAATAAATATGAAGTCAATGTCGGTGATCATTCTCGAGATAATCAAGTCAGAACACGCTTTTTACCAACTTTTCATAGAATTTTTTGTACTTATTTATTTTTTATAAAAAAAGTGTCAATTGAATTTTTTCGAAAATTTTAATAGATGTTAAGGACAATATTTTCTATAGTAAAAAATTATTTTGAAGATGATTTCATTTTTCCTTCATTGTATATTTGCGCTCCAAAATTTTTTTTTTAGTTTTTACTTTTTTAAAAAATAACGGTATGTTGAACTATTTCCAAATTTATATCAAACCTGTATTACATTGTTATCTACACAATAAAATTTATTTGAAGTCAATAGCATCATCCGTTCTTGAGATATTTGCAACAAACCAAAATTTTCACATTTTTTTTAAACTGCTATTGTGAAAAAACCGCTAGACAAATTTTTATAAAATCCTTTCTGCATCTTTCGAAGTTATAACCTATCGAACAAAATTTAATTCGATTCGATACCTCTATTCATTCTCGAGATATCGTTAACGAAAAAAGGGTCTCGAACGTACGAACGTACGAACGTACGTACACACACACACACAGACATCTCTCTACAAATGACGAATTTAGATTCTAGGAACCATAAAACTTCCAGATTTGTCAAAAATTTCAATTTGACAAATCGGACCGATTACAATAACTCCCTATGGGAAGTTAAAAATAAAGCGACGAAACCAAAACGCTATCGGCACACCAGGTAATTAATACACGACTTATGAAGTGTTTGTCAAACGAATGTCGAACCAAAGGAAACAACGATAAGGTGTGTTCGAATTCGAAGTGCAACAGGTATCACTTCCTATGCTACCACCACAGCTAGCGGAATCGAAGGTGAAAATAAGAAGAATAGATTTATATTCCCGAAATGGTATTTTAACTCTCTTTTTATACGTTTGCAACTTGTTTGCTTGGGAAACCTTTTAAATAGGAGTAAAACCCAAGATATTTTAATGTACAAAAAAATAGAACAATGGAAATTTAGAAATAAACGTAAAATGAACCGCTATTGCTTCGTCCCGAACAAACAAAAGACAAGATTAACGGGTCACGCGTCTCGTAGGTTCCAGAAAATTTTAACGGAACACAAGTCAACCGATTTCCTGATCTTTTCCCAAAATTTTCCACAATAATGCCAAAACGATTTGAATGTAAAATAACAAAAAACCACTATACTTAAGGCTGGGTGTCCCAGATCGACAAACTCAAACTTCATGTAAATGACTTTATTTGTGTTAGTGATACGTCGGATCGGAACGCGCGGACTTCGATCACTTCATAATTCAGCATCATACAGCTTATTTGCTGAGGTTAGCCGTATGTATCGAATTTCGAAGGAAAAGTTGGCAGTTATATTTTTATACGCGATTAAAAAAATAAACTATGTACGTCGTCGGTAGGCGCCCGTCTGTCCGTCACAATCGGTTATCTACGTTCAATATCAATTAATATCGATGATTATTGTCTCGTCAAAATACTAAGAGAGTGAACCAATGGCTGTCCTTCTCTCTCAGTAAATTGACAGAAATACCTGTAGAGAAAAGAAGAAATGGCAAGGATGGAACAAGGAATGGGATAAATGAAAGAATGACTTTTGTCGTGGTAAACTTTTACCGTGACAAACTATACTATTATGTCATCTTGAAATTTAGGCAGTTTCAAAGCCAACTCATGGATTTTCAACGAAACCAAATTGCAATCAGAGGCATAGTGGATGTCAGCATCTCCTACAATGATAAGAAGATTACAGATATTCCAATTATAGTGGAAGAAGTTGATCGATCCAATGTGATGGACTGTAGTTGGTTTGCTCCTCTTGGAATTAGTATTCAGGGAGTTAACTGCATCGAAAAAGTTTCATCTGTACAGAACGTTCTCTCAAAGTTTTAACACTTATTTTCCAAGAAACTTGGAAGGTTTACCAGAAATCCTGTGAAACTTCAAATCGATCCTTGTTTTCAAATACCAGCCATAAGATCCTATTGTCGTCTATAGAGGGTTGTAGCATTTTTGAAAAACTGAATCTCGCTTAATAATACCAACAACTAGAAGGGGATGAAGCATCATCATTTTACAAACGATTGTAACACATAAGGCTGCTTTCCGTGTGAAGAGATTGCAGAGACCGCTCCAGGTATTTTCCAAAATTTTATTGAAAATCTTCTTCGAAATATTCTAGGTGTCTTACCGTATTTCGACAACATCGTTTCGATGGGTAAGACAGAGGCCGAACTCGATAGTCGCCTAAATCAAGTTATCAGCCGTTTAGATAGCTCAGGTCGTAGGCTTAAGAAAGAAAAGTGCTGTTTTGGGACTCCAGCGATCTAGATTCTTGGCTTCAAATTGGACTCACTTGGAATTCGGCCATTAACAAACAAGTTCCAAGCCATTCAAAGCGCGCCAGCTCTGCATCGTCTTTTCGATAAAAATTCCAGATGGACCTCGGAACACCAGCAAGCATTCGAGAGCTTAAAGAAGCTCGTTATATCAGATCGGGTTTTAATGCAGCTACCTCTCGTTGTCGTTTCCGATGCATCCCTTTATGGAATAGGTATAGTCCCCAGTCATCGTTTAGACGACGTAGACGGCACAGAAAAACCGATTGCGTTTTATTCGCGGACTTTGTCAAAATCAGAAAGGAATTACGCACAGATCGACAGGGAGGCTGTAGCTATGGTAGCCCGTGTAAAAAAATTCATGATTATTTACATGGAAGCAACTTCGAGCTGGTGACTGATCACCGTCCACTTCTAGGTATATTTGGATCTACTAAGACTCTCTTTACCTAAGTTTTCTCTTTGAATAGTAAAAAAAAATAATTAAAGATATACTATTAAACTGCCGACTATTTATTATAGTCTTAGTAAAATTAACAAGCGTTCAATTTCATTTGCAGTACATCAAAAAATCGCAGGTACAGCAATTGAAAATAGACGGGTATCTCTTACATTATTAACTTCGCACCAAACATGTTAGCTTATCGACTTTCTTTGATAAAATTATAGGGCCGTGTTTTCACTCACAAGTCGCCTAAAGAAATAAGCGAATGTGACCTTTTCGCATTAGTGTTTGCGATTCGCCAAGTTTACGTTCGCCTTAAACTTCAAAAATTTGGCTAATTGAAATGTTGTTGTATTATCATTAGGCAAATGCTCGCCTTTATCTGTCAGAATTGGTCGAACTGTAATTCTTGATGACTTTGAAATACCACCAAACTGTTAAATAGACTAGCGAGTGATAATACGTCCCATAATGTATAATAGCAAATGCAAAAAAACTGTAAAAAAATGTTCGAGCTTTGTCACATATTTTTTTTTATCGTTAGTAGAATTTTGCCAGGTATGCCAAAAAACTGCTCGTACATCAAACAAATGTACCTACACTGCTCTCTTCTCGAACAAAATAGAAATAACTGTTCTTTTTGAAATGTAAAATGACTACTGTAATGATATTGAGAGATTCAAGCTAAATATCTTTTCAATGGTTTTTTTAATTTTTCGAGTTTTATTTTGAAAATAGAAGCTTCTCATAAAAAGTACCTCTTGAGGCAATAAAACTGATTCTTAAACTTAGAAACAATGGAAAAAGTTATGCTGAGATATCGTCAACCGTTGGTAGACCACGGTCAATAGTTCAAGTTCAATATGTGTTGAAAAATTATTTAAAAAATAAAAGTTTTGAAGTGGCCCCAGGAAGAGGTCAAAAAAAAAAATACTAGACGATCATATGGAACGGAAAATTAAAAGAATGGTAAAGGCTGATCCCAAGTTAAGTGCTCCTAAAATAGCTGCTGATATTCAAGCAAACCATGGAATATCGCTTAACCCTCAAACTTTTCGGAACTTTCTGCATTCAAAGGGATATAATGGATATATTTCAAAAGCAAACCTGTCAAAAAACTTGAACTATGCGAATGCATAAGTTTCGAAACCAGATGATTTTTGAAAGAATGTGTTCTTCCTCGACGAGAGCAAGTTTCATGTCTTTGGGTCGGACGGTCTCAGATTTGTGTGGAGGAAACAAAACAAAGTATTATATGTGAAGAATTTGCAATCAACGGTGGAACATATATGTTTAAAATCATATGATTTATTTATTTAGCTTTCGCTTCCATTTAATTGTAACTCCATTTATGGGTATCTGTATATATATATATATAATATATGTACAAATATACAGATACCCATAAATGGAGTTACAATTAAATGGAAGCGAAAGCTAAATAAATAAATCATATGATTTAAACGGTGGAACATATATGCAGAAATGTAATGGTCTGGGGAGTTGTGGGGTCCAATGGTGTGGGAAATTTAGTTTTTATAGAAACAACAATGGATAAAAACAAATATTTACAAATTTTAAAAGAAAATTTGAAAGCCAATGCTTTCCAAATTATCTTAAGACCAAATTATCTTTTTGCTAGTGCAAGACAACGATCCCAAACATTCCTCAAGGATAATAAAAGAGTGGCTTCTTTATAATGTTAAATCACAATTACCTCATCCTCCCCAACCCCAGACCTTAATCCCATTGAGCATCTTTCGGATTATTTAGGAAGAAAGGTCCGAGAATCAAAAATAACCAATAAAAACCAAATGGAACAAAATTTGGTCGGATTTAATTTCAAAACTAGTTCTCTCTATGAAAAATCGCCTTCAGGATATAAAAAAAGCAAAAGGTTACCACACTCGCTACTAAAACTCGAATATACTCGTAATTAAGTTTTTTATCACCGTACGCGAAATTGTTTGATCTTTGATTTCCTGCTTTGCCTAATTTGTTGTATTATTATGATAATATTGGTATGGCTCAATTATGTATGTAATTATACAACAAAATATCGGCATGCAATTATGCCGTTAATGTGCCGAATTCTCTCGTCCCTTAGCTCTTGAATTGTTGCTGGCTTATGGACGTACACCTTTTCTTTAAAATAACCCCAAAGAAAGAAGTCCAACGGTGGTAAATCACATGAATTTGGCGGCCAATTGACATCACGTGAAATAACAAGGCCATTGAATTTGTCGGGCGAAAGAGCCATTGTATGGCAAGTGGCACCGTCCTGTTGAAACCACATATCGTTCACATCCATTTCTTCCAATTCGGGCCGATAATACCGCCAGGACATAAATCGCACAAAACAGTCACTCTTTGTGGGTAGATGCATTGGTTTTCAACATTCACTCTCGGATTATCATTCGCCCAAATGCGGCAATTCCGCTTATTGACGAATCCACTGAGTTGAAAATGTGCCTCATCACGGAATATTATTTTCTTCGAAAATTGATCATCCACTGTTGCCATTTCGTGCTACCATTCTGACCATTGACGACGCTTGAAATGGTCAAGAGGCTTTAGTTCTTGAGTCAATTGCACCTTGTAACCGTGTAAATGCATAATATGCTTCAACGAAGAGTGTGGGAGGTGCAATTGTTGGGCACGACGACAGTTTAGGTGGACGGCTCTTCAGCCACACTATCGCAAACAGCTGCAATATTTTCTTCAGTACGAGTTGTACAAGCATGCACTGTTGTTTTAACATTTCCTACAGACCCGGTTTGCTTAAATTTTTCCGATTGTTCGCACATTTAGACGATTAAATCGAGCGAAAAAATCATGAAGTGCACGATATGCATTTTGATTTGAACACCCATTTCCATAATAAGCCTGAATAACTTTAACACGTTGCTTGATTATGTAAATATTCCATGGTTCAAATTGAATTAGTTTGAAATTGAGAAATGTCAAATGAAATGCAGAAAAAACCTTGACGTTTAGGCGTGGTTCACATTCAACATTGGCCCTTAAAATTGAACCACCCAACGATTCATTCGGGAATTGAGGAACAATTAGATCACATACATACCTCTTAAAGAACGCATTGTTATTATATAAAAAAAATTGTATGTTACGAGTACGACGAAGAATCGTAAATAGAAAAACACTTAATTTAAAAAGAATTGTGTATATTAGAGCATCCGACCGTTACAGTCAATTGCGGAACAATTGAAAGAAATTGCTCAAGGAATAATTGGCCATATATCTGAAGTAAGAGAGTAGGATTAGAAAAAAATTCTACAGGTAATCATTAATTCATGTTCAAGACATACTTTAATTAAACTAATTAAGCTCACACGAAGAATGAGATACTTAAGGACAGAGGAGAAAGCTGGAAGCAGATTTCCATGTATCATATAAAAGAAAGTCAACACTCAGGTATAATTGAAACTTAATTATTTTCCCAAATTAACACACATAATTACACAACTTTATTATTTATTCATAAATTATAACTGTGAACTTGCCAAACAGACAAGTATGAACGGAAACCTAATAACAAATTTAAAATTACAGAAACACCCACTAAACCTGATGAAATAATCCGCATATACATATACAATATACATATTACTTTCACAAACACATATTTTTAACCGTGATTAACAAACTCACAAAAAAATAGATAGATAATTAGATCCTCCTACTTGTTGAACCATTTGGAGCTAACAATAAAGTGGTTGAGACTGTGAATGTCTACGTTTTTTAGATCGCTGAGATCATAGTAGTAGCATTCTCCGAGGTGTAGTATTCGTTTTTGTGAAAGTGCAGCACAATAACAAAGAAGATGAGGAAATTACTACTCTTCTTCTTCATCCATACAGCTTCAACAGAAATTGTTTGCCGGACCTTCAAGCCGTAAATCATGCCTGCCTATTAGGCAGTGACCGGTAAGGACACCTATGACAGAGCTAATGTGCAATCTACCAATCGAGATGAGTTGCTTTGATCATTTAGCATCAAGCTTTGGCTAAATTAATTTTTATTGCAAGACAAGTGGATGTGTTCCACAACCTGTTATTCTTTTATTTTTTTTCTTGTCTAGAATAAGGCCTAGGAATTTAATCAAAATTCCGTTTAGGCAGGGAAAGTCTATGTATGGGACTTTGGCTGCATAGGCAATCACTCTGTTCCCCTCTCGTTCTAATGTACATAGTAGTTCATTCAGCACTAAGTTCCAGAGAAGAGGAGAAAGGACACCGTCTTGTGGTGTACCTCTACTGACGGTTCTTCGGGTAGTAAATACGCCCAGATTGGAGTTGATAATTCTGCTATCAGCATATTATTTATCAACTCACTGATCAATTTATCTACCTTAAATGATGATAACTCGGGATGTGCTTAGTTGAATGCTCCTTCTATATCTACTAAAACTACCAAGGTGTACTCTTTGTGATGAAGGGAGTATTCGATCTTACGAACTAGGGTGTAGATCAGTCTCTACAGATTTTCCTTTGTTGTAGGCATAGTGAGCATTAGATAGTAATGACCAGGGCCCGGATTTCCATGCAAATGCATATTTTTTTTGGACAGCCTTAGAAGATAAAGAATCAGATAGTTTTTCGTATTAACAAATTTGTTTTAAATTGGCATTCAATCGTTGGCGCATATTTTTGAATATTTTGATATAAATGCATATTTTGCCTCACTGAGCATATTTTAACAATAAATGCATATTTTTCCTGCATATTTCAAAAAAATACTCTAAACATTAAAAAAATTAATTTAACCGAAATTTAAACAAATCCTCAATTCTATCTTTCATCTGAATTTTTAATTTAATTATAAGCTCGAACTATGAGTTCCTCAGTAAGACTATTGTTTTTGATCAAACAAACAAAGCATCAGAAAAGCACAACTTTGATAGTTAACAATTCCTAATGTGCTGTAAAAATAAAAAAACTATTTAGGTTATTAATATGTAATACTTATTATTTTTCGATGAGATGTTCTCGGCTTGGTGGTTTGAATCAAAAAGAAAGATTATCCAAGTGACTTAAGTTAAGCTTACAATATTTGCTACATTTGAAATGAACAAATATGAAGTCAAAGCAAAATAGGCAATAATCGGATTATAACATAATTTATATAAATCATAGGGTATACGATGATTGTTTGGTATAACTTATCAATACAAATTTTATATTTATGAATTTAATGATAATTGACTTTTATGTATATGAAAATTTATTTTAACAAATGAAGTTGAGTATTGAACAACTATAATCAAATTAGAGGGTTGGAACTCACTCAAAAACCAATAATTTTAATGGACCAATGCGAAAAAAACATGCTGTAAGATTGTGGGTCAATCAATTTGCAAAAAATGGAAAATGTCCTTAAATCAACGAAGGATATAAACATAAACAAATGAAAAAAAATTTCATCTCCTTAAATGGGGATAAAGAACAGTTTTTCGATCCTCGATTTTCAGTTAATGAGATTGTTTCCTTTAAAAATGCCGCACTAACGTCTGTTGACGAGGAAAAGTTGTTTTCTATGCTAAAAAGTTTTTTGAGACCAAATCGCAGAGGTTTAATTTTTGAAAATTTTAGAAAAAAAACTTCATGATCCACGTTAACAATAGCAATACTATTTTTTTTTTTTTACTAAATCTAAATGAATGTTATGTTTTATGTTAACTTATTTTACTTTTTGCTGTGAATAAGAGACCGTATTTTTTTTATTATTTTCGTTTTCATTTTATTTTCGAAAAGTTCAGTAAAATATTTTGGATTTTTAAAAGCATGTTTTGAATTTTTATGGCATATTTTTATTTTTTTATAGCATATTTAGTAATTTTAAGGGCATATTTTAGGCGCATATTTCATGTTTTTTAGAGCATGAGAATCCGGGCCCTAGTAATGACTTATCAATGTTTTCCCTTAGGTGTATATCAATCAGACGTTCAAAAGTTTTTAGAAGGAATGATGATAGACTTATAGGTCTGAAATCTTTAGGATTAACATGGCTAGGTTTACCAGCCTTGGGAATAAAGACAACTTTGACTTCCCTCCAAGACAGAGGAATATGAGTCAGAGAAGGAGTGATTATATTGACGTCTATTTGAGTGTCAGTATTATCAGTCCGAGGAGCGCTACCTGGAAAGTGTACATCCAGGAGTAAATTGAGTGATTCTTCACTTGAGTTTGTCCAGGAGCCATCGGTGTTTTTTAAACTCCTAGGCATTATTGCGGTTTTGGAGAGGATTTTTCGTAGCCTTGATGCCTCGGAGTTACTTTCAACGTTACCACAGAAACTTCTCCAAGACAAACGTTAGGTTCTCCTGAGTTCTTTTTATAAATTTTTAGGGATTCTTTATATGTATGAGTTCTACCAATGTGGTTTCTTTTTACCTCTAATTTGTATTAGAGGGCAAGCTATTTCCAGAGATGTTTAGGGCTTTCTTGAGGTCTTTGACTAAGGTGTCAATTTCCTCAGAGTTGGAGGGTTTTTTATACAATTTAGGTTTGATTAAGCTTTGAAGTGTTTCCCTGTATATGAGCCAGTCTGTTTTCCTAAAGTTACGGAAAGAGGATTGGCTTGGAGGTTCGACACTTATTTTTAATTGGATATATCTGTGATCCGAAAATGAGTGATCTTTTGATACTTTCCAATTTGAAATAATGTGGTGAATTTTGTCTGAGACAAGAGTTATGTCTAATACCTCTTGTCTAGTTTTTGTTACAAAAGTAGGTTCGTTTCCTACATTGCTTATTATAAGGTTGGTACTTTATAAATAATCGAAAAGAGACTCACCTCTATCGTTTATATAGGTACTTCCCCATACCGTTTGGTGTGCGTCGACGTCACTACCAATAATTAGGCTGATTTTCTGCCTGTTTGCTTCATCGATCATTCTCTCTAGGGCTTGTCCCGGAAGAGGGCCAAGGTATTAATGGCCGAGATATGCTGACGCCAGCCAGAGGGTTCCTTTGGCTGTTTCCATTCTCGCGCTGGTGATATCTCGATCGCTGAAATTAGGGAGTAAAAATACATTTAGACTACTTTTAACTAGTATGCAAGATCTGGGTTCACCTTTCTCTTTTGCATACAGCAAGTAGTGGTATGGAGTTCTTAGTCCTCCTATGAATTTTACGATCCAGGGTTCTTGGATCAGAACAATATCTTTTTTGCTGCTGGAGAGGCGAAGGAGTAGCGAGGCCGAAGCCTTTTTGGAGTGTTGGAGGTTAATTTGAAGAACGTGCAGCATCTTTGCTACAGTTCTCCCGACTAGCTTCCACCACGGTATTGTCGGAGTCCTTCAATGTTGAGGATGAGTTCAATAAAACCACCTCGCTCAGAAGGCCGTAGACGTTGTCTCAGGTCTCAATTACTGTTGAGGAAGACCTGGGTGAATCATCCTGTTCCAGTGATGGAAAAGTGACAGATGCACTAGGGTCTTTTTCAGTAGTTTCGGCCTTTGCTGGGGGAGGAGAAGCATTATTTGCCTCCACCTCATCCTTTTTAAAAACCTTAAGGGTGATGGTTTCGAAACCAAACCTTATAACCCCTTTGGATTGCGTCAGAGGAGCGAGGGACTCTTTATTGATGACTATAATAGCATTTATGCAGAGCCCCTTTTTCTTCTCCAGTTTCGCAACTTTCCAGTTGTGGGTGGTAAGGGATGGATTCGATAGCCTTGGAGCATTTGGAGTATTACGTCCAAGCTGGAGAGTTCGGCTGTAACCATGGTTCTAGCTCTTGGCCTACGTTGGATGTTCTCCTTTGCAACAACCTCGAGCTTTGCCCCAGGCCACACCTTCCCCCACCGGTTAACAGCCTACGATAGCAAATCGCGCGCTCTTGTCCTTAGAAACCATGAGTTTCATATGGCCTTGCTGCCATCCTCCATCGTTTGTGATTGGTGGTGGTCCTAGATTATCCATCATTAATCCCATGAAGCTCACTTGGATCTTCTATTTTGCCACCAACCAATTTTCCGTAGAGATGGTGCCGTCGACGTCGTTTTTGTCAATAATCACTAGTGTTTCACTCCACCGACCTTCGACGTTTGAATTTAGAATCTTCGCCGCCGGTCTTAACACTGGTTCTAGCAAGTATGCTTTTTGCTCACTTGATTTTAGCGTCATGCTGAGAGGACTTTTCGATTCCAGACTGTTCACTAAATCTTTTCAGGTTCATTTCAGCATTCCGCTTATCCTTGTAGGAGGCCGTAAATGGAACAGGTTTTTTTCCGCTTCCTTTAGGGCTTTCTTTAGGATTATACTTTTTGTCACTTTTGTCCATTTAGTATTGTCGTCGTTAGCCGTTCGTTCTCCTATTGTTCCCATGGCTTCCAATGATTGAAACCGCAATTCTAATAATAATTATTGAATTCGGCTAATGCAGGTAAAGAGAGATTGCTCCGAAAGTGTTAACGTATTTCGATTCAGCTTATTAATCAGAATGCACATAAGAATAGGATCCCACTTTCTTGTATCAATGTTTAGACCTTTCAAACTAAGTATGCATTCATGTGTAGTGTCATGCAAAATTTTAATTGACCTTGAAATTTCATACGAAATCACGGGCTGCATCAGTTGTCTCTGCACATCTGCCGTGACAAGCAGCCGAGGGTTATCCTAACGATGTCAGTATATTGAAGTGCTTTATTAAACTCTCAGCTTCACCAGTAAGTGTCTTATAAAAAAAAAAACTGCTGGCAGGTCGCAATCTCCTGTTTGTCAACCAGCTGAACAAATAGATGTTTTCCTTCTATTTTGCATAGTTCCATCAAATTTTCGTAATGCTACCTTAGGTAACTCCAGCGGTTTATAGAGGAATTCAGTCCTTTTGATTCTTCTGGTTTGGTGCTCAAGGAGATTAGAAAATGTTAGACCTCGTCTTCTAAGTTGTAGTATGCTTCAGAGTCATAGCCAGCTTTGATTGGATTTTCGGAAAGCTCGTAAAATAAACGATTAGTTTCTTGTAGTTCCGCCCAATACTTCTGTAGGGTAGACTGGGGAGCATTTGCCATGATTTCGGGAATTTGACCTTACACAAAACTTTTAGCCCGTTTTCAGTTTTCTGGCTATCTAAAATGTTCCCTTCTATATTATCTTCATTTTAAAGTACAATTCACCTTTATATTTTAATGATTTATACTTTTAATATTTAATAAAAAAATTGACATGGCAAAGCCTCCCCAGTAGGGATGCTTTACCATGGGGATGGGGACCGTTTGCCAGGTACGTAAATATCAAAGTCAGTAAATAAAAAAAACACTTAACATTTTAAAAAGGTAACAAAAGATATTTATTAATTTAAAAGTATCTTAAATTTTTATAATTCAGTCTTTGTGTTTCATTTTGAGTCGATATTTTATTTAATATCTATAGGTTTAAAATAAATTTTAATTAAATAAAAATCCATTCAATGCTTTGTACTTTAAGTTCACAGCTGCATTGCCGCGGAAAACTTTAAAATAGGATTGATTTTTGGGTTTACTAAATAAAACTAGCGATAAAACCGTTTAGTTACTAAAACCTAATTGCAAGGGCGCAACTAGTCTAAAATCAACAGCAAATCGTATGGCAAAGCAGCATCATGGGGTGCCTTTGCCAATGGCAAATCCAAGTCTTGGGGTGCCTTTGCCAATGGCAATGGCACATCATGGGGTGCATTTATCAATGGCAAAGCCACATCATGGGGTGCCTTTGCCAGGCAAAACCTACCCACGAAAAATTGCCAAAGGCTCCCCACTACCTGTTTTTATGAAAAATTGTTTATAACTTTTGTTCCTTTTAATAAACTAATGTTAACCAAAACTATTTACCACAAGAAATATACTGTAATAAGTTATATATAAAGAAAATATATTGAATAACAATAAAAAATGGAAATTTACGAAAATTACTTATCTTGTTATTTTGTTAGCGGCGCTTCCAAAAACAACACTCACGTCCAACTTGGTTGGTGTCAAGCGGAGAACTTCCAAACTTTGTCAGAAGTTTCTATACAGGGATGTGCAATAAAAACCGATTTTTTGATGTTTTATATTTTGTTTTTTCGACTTAAAAGTCCAACTGGCAAAGGTACCCCTATGGCAAAGGGCCCCCCTTCTACCCTACTGCGTTAACCTTAACATTAAAGAAAGTAGAAGTCCAGGTTTTGATGAAGACAATGTGCCGTTGCATTATGTCTTCTAAGCAGTCTTGGCAGATCAATGCCTGGAACTATTGCCTTGAGCATCTGTTTTCTTTGAAAGGTCAATTTCTGCATCTGAAGGCCTAATTAATTCTAAGATTTTCTTGATTTCAAGGTATGCTCTTTGTTCCTTTTCGTACGTGTTGTTTTGTCTGGTTTTATATGTTTATGGCTTTATTTGGTTATGATTTTTGGCTATCTATAGCCAGAGAGCTTCCAATGACCGCAATTTTTTTCTTTATATTCGGTTGTTTTCCGATTGGGACCATCTTTTCCGATATTCGTCTACAATCGTATTAGCTCATCAGTTATTGCCTTTTGCCTAGCAACGATAGTGAATATTTTCATTTAATCCATTCTAGTAGGGGAGCCCATGAAGGAAATTGGGGATTTACTCGAGCGCGTCAGATTAAGATAAGGGAGGTAGATTACCTATTGATAATCATCTCCAGCGAATATGAGCTCTCAATATTGGGGGGTTTGGTCTGGGGGGCCCGTCAGATTAGTAAAACAAAAATCGATCACCTGACTTACTCGAGCGCGTCAGATTAAGACAACATAGATTAATTAATAAAAAAGAAGTACACATTTCGCTAATCTGACGATTTGAGCCTAACCTAAGGGTGTGGGAGGGTAACAAAGTTGCAGAAAAAAACTGATGCGTGGACTTACTCGAGCGCGATAATTTTGTTTTTTATTTTAAAGTAAATAATATCAGAATAACAAAAAATATATAATCTGACCATTTCCTCAAGCCGAAGATACTCAAAATCGCAATTTAAAACACAACTGTTTTAAATAAAAAACAAATTCTTAAAAAAAAACGGTAACAATTACACTTAAGTATTATACATTTTTTTAAAGCCAACACTCTGTTCTATTAGCCTGTTTTTAAATCAATTAAAATAAGTTAATAGTTTTCGAAAAAACTCATCTTAAATTCAAAATTTGGCCAAACACTTTTTTTTTTTAAGTTTGAAGTTCAATTTTTCAAAATTTTAATATTACATACAATTTTTTTAACTTATAATTCGTTATTCTCATTACTTCTTAATCAAAAACTGAAAACAATATGACTTTATGCCTTATAGTTTTCGAAAAAATTGAAAATTGCTAAAACTTTAACTGATATAACACTCTCCGAGAGTGCAGTTAGAGTACAACATGTATACCTCTCTTTTACTTTTCCCCTATTTCTGAATTTTTTTAAAGGAAGTGGATTTCTTTCTTATTTGTGTAATAATTCGTCTTTTCATGAATAAATTATTTTAAACCTCTGTTTTTATTTGCTGTTACAGATATGGAAACTACTGAAGATTTAGAAAATCCTGTAGAATTTCTTGATTTAGATTCTGACATTTCTTATAATAATACTGATTTTTGAAGTTATAATAATGTGATATATATTATTATTTGAAATAAATAATGCTTCTTAAATTATTGTTAATTTTTCGTATCTATAATTAAAATTTAATATTGTAAAGAAAAAAAAGGAAAAACATTTTTTTTTAAATTGTCAGATTAACAAAACCCCTTGTTTTAATCGTCAGATTTTTGGTCACTATACTTGGAACATCATGTGGAACCATCAGTATGCTAATCTGACGCGCTCGAGTATGTCAAGATGGCGATTTTTTTTACATTTTCAAAAATTCGTAGCTAGCTTGCGTCACTTCCAAATCGTCAGAATAAGAAATGGGAGTATCTGTAGGGCTCACTTAACACCCCCTCTGAAAATCTGACACACTCGAGTAAATGCATTTTTTTAAATTTTTAAACCATCCCGCATAGCCACACCCACCACGTAAATCGTCAGATTATTGTATATTATATTTCAGTGACATGTTGGCACATGAAAAATATCAATATCTGACGCGCTCGTGAATGTACATTTTATTGTTTTTTTTTACAATTTGAAAGGCGTGTAGACGCTCCCCCCACCACTAAAAGTGAAAACGGTACTGACAATTATTTCTTCTTATCACCTTATCTACCAATTTCAATAGGTCTCCACGACGCGTTTTTTTTTACTTATATATAAGATGAAATATATTTTATACGTCATAAAATATTGTTTCAGATGGATATCTACCCATTGAAGCCACAAAATAATTTTGTCTCGTTTTTTCATGCATTTACTCCATAGTGCGACGCTCGAGTAAATCCCCAATTAGCATCATGGGCTCCCCTACTATTCCGAAGGTTTCGTTTGGACGTTAAGATGGTAGTCTCTCCATGTTGATTGGAACTCCTCTACACGGATTTCTTGACCTTGGATGGGTTAGCTCATTTACTACCATTGTAACCGCTTGGGTAAACAAAATTGAACATACTTATAGTTTTACCGTAGTACTTTTTCAAATTTGTTTTTCTAAAATTTGATTTCATTTTTGTTCGTTGACATGTTTTCAAGAAATAAGCTTACAGTTTATTGTAAAAGAATTAAAATTAAGTTTTTTTTGTACTGCTTCGCATCACGTGCGACTATATTTTTCTCGTTTTTTCCAACATTTTTTATTGGAATAAATATTATTATTTCTTTTAAATTCTTTTTTAATCGTTTCAGAATTCATAATAAAATCAGATGAAATTTTAAAATCAAGCGTTGATTTATTTTTGCGCTAGGTAAATAGTGAAGTTAGGTGTACCCGCTTGGGTACAATGGGAAAAACTATCTTTTTTTAAGAATAAATTGCGAAGCATTAGCAATATCATCATTTTATGAAAGAAGATTCGATAAAAGCCTTTGAAATGCAAAACATATGCAAATGATATCAAAGATAATGTTTGAAACGCTGTGCCTGACATTGCATTTATACCACCAGATTCAAATAAGAATACACAAGTAGAAAAAATAGACACAGGAAATTTAATTAACGGTCACATACCCAATGATGCTCCAAGTTACATTGAACTTTTCACTATATATGAGGATTTCGATAACGAAGTTGATGTTCCTAATTAGCTGGTGGCAGCTTCAGATTCAGGGCAATTCAAAACCCAAGCACGATAATCTAAAAGAGTTATCAATATAACTATGAACCGTTCAAATAACTTTGAGATACTCAAAATTACTGTGAAATGTGAAAATATTAAAATTGTTTTTTGATAATGAGGTTTTGGAATTGCTCTTGAATTAGACAAAAAATCTTTATGCGTCTCAACATAACCAAAATACCCTCAATTTGCCTAAAGAAAACAGTGGTTACCTACCACTCAATGCCCAGAAAGTACATGTGTGTCAAAGCCTATAAAATCAAAATTCCAGGCTTAACTCTTCATTGTAGGACGCTTTGAAACTTCATAAAGTCGCAACTGATGAATTGCTTGCGTTTCGATATTATCATAGGAGATTATACAATTATCCAACCTTTTCTATCAATACGCTACATTTCTGCAAGCTTTGCTTTACTGTAGGTAACAATTTTTCAAGTTCTCGCAAGTTCTGTGTGTCGAACACAAATTCCATGTACATGTACAATATTAGCAACCCTATTTTCCCATTGTACCTGCCTGGGTTCAACTAATAAAACACACTTACTAATTTTTTTGTAAATTAAAAAAATATTTTTGTATCCGTTTGACACTATCTCAAAAAGTTTTGTTATCAAAAATTTGAAATATCAGTTTTAAATGTCCTTGGTAATAAATGGGCTAATTACAAAATTACCTTAATTTTTTGTGAAAAGTATAATTGTAATAAGATAGTTATTTTTATTGCGACGAAAATATATAGGAAAAAGTGTAAGTGTTGTGTTTTTCGTGGGAAACATATTTATTAGGAAGTGAGCATCTATTAACAATAGGGTGTTCTATATTTGAACCACTTTCACGAAAAAACGGCTTAAATTTTATTTTTTTTTAAGGATGTCAATCGATGGGTTTTGTTTTTACACAGTTTACCCCAAACTAAATAATCGATTACAAGTATCTGAAAAATTCTTTTCAACAAAGTTACATACATACATATAAATTACGTGTTTTTAGAAGTTTATTAAAAAAAGTAAGCATTCCTCCTAATAATTACTCAAATAAGGAAAACCAGATCTGGGGGTGAGCAATTTTTCATTGTTTATAATGTATGGACATACGAGTACTAATACTCGTACATTAAGTTCTATAACTTATACTTAACACTTTCTTGTATGTATTTGATTTCATTCCGAGATAAGTATGTGACGTGTTGTTCAGGCCAGTAAGTACACAACTTTTTCAATCCATTGAAAAGGAAAACAAAACCAGAAGAATTGATGAAAATCTCAGAAGTATGATGAAATGAATAGATGTGTACTTTGTAAGGGAAAGTTTTCAAACTAACTGACATAATGATGCACCATCTGTTGTACATTCAACCTTTGTTAAATGCACTTTGTTTCCTTGATGTCAACACATAACGATTTTTCTTTTTAAATATACTTTATACAAATAACCAGGAAGTAAACTACTTACTCGTACATACATATATACATACAAACATTCGTATGTGGTCCACACAAAATAGATATAAAATTATGAAAACTTCACATGCTGAAGAAGTTGACACAGATGTTAAAAACATCATTAGGATCAGTTATGTTTTGCTTTTACACCCTTTCTTTAAGGCAATGCTTTAATTAATAAAAGAAGGTTTGAATAAGTTTCTAATTGCAATTGCCTCTTAAGAGCTGCAAGGACACAAGAACCGATTGTTTCGATTTTATTAAAACGCTTATATTAGCTTCAATTGTATGAATGTACATATGAATGTACATTGCCAATCACTAGGATGAGGCCACATATTTTTCAACCGATTTTCGGTCCGATACCTGTTGGAATTTGTTTAACCCGGAAAATTTTACTACATGAGAGTAGGTACATATTTTCTTAAAACAAAGTGATACAATTATAGGGTTAATTAGAAAAGACCGTTGGAATTTCCCTACATTAATGAATGAGCTACCTAAAAAGGATATAAAAAAGTGCGTCACTAGGATGAGGCCATTGCGAATATTTCGTTGTAAAGAGGACAATTCGATGCTTTCAAGGAAATGGGACTCTCAAGCCGAGAAATAGCAAGGAAGCCGAACAGAAGTAAGACAGTTGTGAACAACTATCTTGCTGATCCTCAAAACTATGGAAAAAACCAAAA
Source organism: Scaeva pyrastri (assembly GCA_905146935.1). Classification (NCBI taxonomy): domain Eukaryota; kingdom Metazoa; phylum Arthropoda; class Insecta; order Diptera; family Syrphidae; genus Scaeva; species Scaeva pyrastri. Next base: position 41,340,473 of record LR989928.1, on the reverse strand, counting down.
AGGACGCACAGCCCAAGCAACAACATCCCGAGAAAAGCGGTTAATTTTACGTATTGCTTCAAATTCTACTCAATCAGCTACTAAAATAAGGTCCAAAAGCGGAGTATCAGCCAGTATTTCGACAGTCCGAAGGATAATAAGAAAAGATGGTACTATCCAGAGAAGAAAACTCAAAAAGAAACATGTTCTAAAGCAAGGAGCTGCGAATGAACTTTGCAACAGAACATGTCTCTTGGAGCAGTCAATGGAAACGCGTTGTCTTTTCGGATAAAAAAAAGTTTAAGCTTGACGGCCCCGATGGTTACAACTTTTATTTCCATGATTTAAGAAAAGAGGAACTAATTTTGGGAAGACATCACAGCCGTACATCAGGTGTTATGGTGTGGGAAGCTATCACCTACTATGGCAAAATCGAGTTGGAATTTCTTTCTACAACAATGAACGGAAACAGCTACAAATGCTTGTTGGAACGGTCATTTCCGAAGATGAAAAATATTTTTGGACCTCTGCCTTGGATTTTCCAACAAGACAATGCCCCCATCCACACTTATAGGGTTGTCAAAAGCTGGATTTTATCAGAAAACGTAGATCTTTTGCCATGGCCACCCTATTCACCGGACTTGAACATAATCGAAAACGTATGGACATGGCTATCTCGAAAAGCTTATGAAGGCGGTAGACAATTTGAAGACAAGGACTCCTTAATTGAAGCTATCCGTGATGCCTGGGACGAGATTTCACTTGACTATTTAAAAAAACTTTATGATTCCATTCCAAACCGTCTAATAGAGGTCATATCGAAAAATGGGGGGCATACTCATTATTAATTGAGAAAAACTTAATAAATAAATGTTTGAAAACCAAAAACTGTAAACATTTCTTTAATTTTTTTGATATTTTATAAGATTTTTCATGTGGCCTCATCCAAGTGACGCACTTTTTCATACTGTTTTTAAGTAGCTCTTTAATTAATGTAGGGAAATTCCAACTGTTTTTTTCTATTTAACCCCTTAATTTTTTTACTTTTTTTAAAGAAAATATCTACCTACTCAAATGTAGTAAATTTTTATGGGTACGAAATTTCCAGCAGGTATAAAGAACGAAAATCGATTAAAAAATATGTGGCCTCATCCTAGTGATTGTCAGTGTATGTATGTAACCGACTCCTTTAGGTATACCTGATTCTGACCTACTTTACACAAACCGATTTTGTTTAAACTTTGTACACATTATCAAGAACCGGTGACAATACAATAATTTCATAAGTTTATCCCATTATCCTTGTCAGGATTATCAGGATTAAATATTTTCCTCCCATAGCTTTCGTTTCTACTTGCTTTCATGATTTTATAAATATTAATAGACTCCCGGATTTCAAAATACTGCGGTGGTTCAGTTGGTTAACGCTCGGGCACGTTTATTTTTGCGTACAATAGCAATGCTTCAATTGGCGACCAACGTGCGGCCTTCTTAAACACATCTCACGTTTCTGGTGTACAGCACAGTAGAACCCGACTAACCGCACTACAGTAAAACCCGCTTAAGTGGACAACAATTTTTTTTTTTGATTGCTTCGATAACACAAACTTTTTTTAAAAAGAAAAACCGCCCGCGACACAATAGTAGAACCCAGTTAAGTGGGCATATATATATGTATATATAGAAAGTTGATCCATAAGAAAAAGTAATCGCCTGTTTATGAACCCTAAGCCTAAACAGTGAAAAGCTCCTCATCAGAATCTTCCGAATTTAAATCTGAGTTTGAATCGACGGTTATAGAAGAAACACATCGAAGCTAGACGATGTTATAGCTACGATTACGGTGTAAAAGAATGGAGAACATGTTTCCGATGGTAATGCATTGACTGGATTCCCGGTCTTTTTTTGCATCAAATTGGTGGCAAGGTGTGAAGAATGAAACCAAACTATTTGATGATGCAATAAAGCTAATACGCTCATCCTTTGCTCCACCAAAACCAGCATGGATAATATATACAGAGCTGAATTCAGCAAACCAGTTAGCCAACGAATAACCGATAAACTTACGAAAGAGATAATGCTTAACATGGAGTATAGTCAATTGCTCTTGAATATAAGAGAAAAAGTGCCCAGAGGTTCTTTAAAGACTCTCCAGGAGCTCCTTCAGGAAGCTCGAGAAGTTGAGTTAGCTCGAAAGGAAACAAAATTCCCAAACAAAGCTGTTGAGAATGTTAAGAAAAAGCAAAGTGCTTGTACATTCTGCAGAAAGCAAGGTCTTTCAGTGGAGCAGTGTTTCAAAAAAGCCAACAACCAAAATGAAACTAAAAAGCCAACCCTGAATTGCTATGGTTGCGGAGCAGCAGGATATTGCAGAACAAATTGTACTACATGTAGCAATTAAAATGCTAACAGCCCAGATATACTAGATTACAACCTGGTTAACTCAACAGTGATTGGAAGAAGTGTTCCAATTGTTGACATCAACATAAACGGTCTAAAAGGTGAAGCTTATATCGACACGGCAGCTAGAGCAAGCATCGCAGGTGCACGTTTATAGGATCAGCTGGTAAAAAAAGGTTGTCCTTCCCAAAAAGTGAACGCAGAAGTTACTTTGGCTGACGGAGTTTCCAGAGCTAAAGGAAATCGTACTTTACTTGGAATAGACTTCCTGGAACAATATGTGTTGGTTCTGAACACCGCGCAGAGAGCTTTCCATTCCATTGATGACCCAGATAAAGTTTTTGATTTTAAGCTTGCAAAATGCTATTCACCAAAACTCCTAATTCATAAATCACTTGAAAGCCACCCAAAGCCTTCACAGTCCAAACAAAAGCCAATGTATCACAAAACGCTGGACAATGATGACAAACTAAAAAAGGTTTCAGCATATCTTTCTTGGTTTGAAAGCCATTATGCTCTGATTCCTATTGGCAACACCCCAAAACGAAAAAGATATAAGATTACTCTCCTCACGGAATTCAAGCTATCTTCTTAGATGCTGTTCCTCAAGAGATGAGAACACCTAAAAAGGCAATAATGAACTTTTTAGCGAGTTGAAAAAGATTAACACAAATGTTGACGACTATTTCATATTGAATTCAATTGACATTACTCTACGTCAGGAAGGATACAAAATAAATCCGCCAGAAAAGTTAAAATTCGAAACGATACTCAACGAGCAAAACGATTTATTTGGTGAAATCACATCCCCTATACAGTTCGTTGAACACAAAATCAACACCGGATCTCACGAACCAATTTCAAATGCCCAGTACAGAATTTCACCAGCTCGGAAAATCCAGGTTAAAACCGAAATTGAAGATAATTTGCGAAAAGGGATTATCGAAGAGAAGGAATCGCCTTGGGCTTTCCCAGTTGTTATGATTCCTAAGAGTGATGGCAGCATATGAGTCTGCATAGACTACCGGAAGCAGATACAGGTGTTGAGTACACTCGGTTGTAAGTCGAATGAATACTAAATTTTATTTCACTACGTTATTCTATATATACAATTTTCTTTTCTTATCTTAAATGTAAATGTTATTTATCTGTAGATAACCGTCAGTGAATGCTTATGATGTTCTGCTCATCTTTATCTGACATACACATTGGGTTATCTATAGATTAGGGTATGTTCAATGTTCATGTTTGAACATCCTGCGGGCCAACAGAAGGTGCTAAAATTCTTTTTCTGAATATTATGCCTCGTCTATATATATAAAATTAAGTGGCAAAACTTCCTGTTCGCATACTCCTCCTAAACGGCTTGCCCGATTTCAATGAAATTTTCAGGGGTGATTGGGGTTTGTGTGGAGGGTGCACATAAGAAATTTAATGCGTGTATCATTGCACGTTTTGCAAAAAACAAAAATTTATACACCCAAACAAGGGTTAAAGCACCTTGGCCTCGAAAAAGTAATTGAATTTCATACATACATATGTCAGAGTTGTAAAGACTGAAGTCTTTTCGGTACTGCAGTTAATTGACTAAAAGACTAATTTCCTTAAGTCTTTTAACTTACAAAAAGACTTTAACTGTAATCGGGGCAGTAGCAGTCAGTACTAAAATTCTGACTGTGCAGTTAACAAAACCAGTTAATTGACTAAAAGTTAATTGACTGCAGTACTTTTTAACTGGTTTAAGTCTTTAAGTCAGCTGAAAGTCTTTAGTTTTGGCCTCACTTTTGTTTTAGTCAGTAAGTCTTCTAACTGCAGTTAATTAACTGTAAGTCTTTTAACTATTTTTAGTCTTTTAACTTTTTTAGTCTTTTAACTAAAATAATTCAGACTTGTACTATAAGTGAAATGAAAAATTGTATGATATGTATGTATGTATGTATATTGCGGCAAAATACTATGACATGGATGTTATTTTTGTACATTATAGGCGTTTTTCTTTTATAGTTCAGAGCAGAGCCTGAACTGCCAAACAAAAAATTGTGTTTCTTTTTTAGCTCTGAACGTTCAGAGCATCAAATTTGTGTTTCTTTTTTCGTTCTGAACATGTTCTGAGCTTGTCCAGAGCGCGCTCTATGAGCTCAGAATAAAATAACTGAGCAGACAGAGTTAAATTTTGTTCAGAGGATGTTCGGAGCATGCTCGATATGCTCGGACTCTGTTCAGAGCTCTTTTCTGAGTTAAAAAAGAAAAACGCCTTATGTGGGATAGGGATTTAGATTTGTGGCATGTGGCATGTTGCTTGTGGCATGTGGCATGTTGCTTGTGACATGTGACTTAAAGACTTAAACCAGTTAAAAAGTACTGCAGTCAATTAACTTTTAGTCAATTAACTGGTTTTGTTAACTGCACAGTCAGAATATTAGTACTGACTGCTGACTGTATATTTTCTAGTTAAAGTACCCAGTCACAGTATTAACTTACATTCAATTTTTAAGTTAATTAACTGCGACTTTACTGACTGCATTACCAAAGTACTGCAGTGTTTTACAGCTCTAATATGTATACATATTAATTAATTAAATAATAAGCACTTTAACATTCAAATTTAAATCTAAACTTACTATGTACAGTAAAAAACATGTACTTTTGGCTTACGTAAGAAGGCCAAAAATAGTTAGACGATGGGTCAAAATTTGTCTGGGATAAACGAAAGCGAGGAGTCAACGGACATACGGCTTAATATTTAGCCGGGAACATGAGAATTAATTAAGACTTCGGTCAATACATAAGGGCCATTATATTTTGGCAAACGTTTTTTGATTATTCCAGTTGCTATTACTATTATTATAAGAAGGAAATAGAGATCCTTTTGAAAACAATTTTTCTATAACAGAAAATGTATTCAAAAAAAATAAAAAAATCGGGAAATTATTAAAAAATGATTATGTAAAAAATTAGAAAAAGTTTTACATTTAATCACGTGATTTAATGATTTTGTATGACGCACATGATTTTATGAAAAATGTTTTTCTTATATTATTACAATATATTCAATTATTTAGTGAATGAATATGGCGGAATAAGGTGATGAAATTTATACAGAATCTTTATCATTATTACAAATATGGGAATAAATTTGAATTAGATCCTTTTTGTATAACTTAATTTTTCCACAAAATTTTTTTGAGAGTACTGACTAACACAATCCATAAAAAGAAAAATTTTAAATATTTATCCGTGCAGTGGAGATATTATTAAAAAACCTATCTTTAAGCGCCCATCATTGCAAAGATCGGTTTTAGCCATTATTTCAGCCAAAACATAACCAAAAAATCATGAAAATATCCCTGGGAAAATCGAGCGATTCTTCATCGCTACGGTCTGCTTCTTCGATGGCATTAGTTGTTCTTCTGTTGGTTTTGTTGTATCTTTCATTTCTATGTCTTCTGAGAAGATCTCAATCTGATCAGATTTAGGTTTATCATCAATTTTTTCAGCTGCAATTTCATTGCGAGAAGTGAAGTTCTCATCCTCAACCTTTTTGCCTTGTTTAAAATTTTTGTTTGTATCTTTATCTCTTATTGCAATTGAAATTTATTTAAATTTTTTTTTCAATTGTTTTAAATGGGCGTTGTGAATTTGTGTTTGTTTATTTTTTGTATTATGTTTATCTGTTTTTTTTTTGACGTTGTGAATATGTTTTTGTTTATTAACTTCCCATAGGGAGTTATTGTAATCGGTCCGATTTGTCAAATAGAAATTTTTGACATTTTATGGTTCCTAGAATCTAAATTCATCATTTTTAGAGAGATGTCTGTGTGTGTGTGTGTGTGTACGTAGGTACGTATGTACGTAAGTACGTTCGAGACCCCTATTTTTGTCAACGGTATCTCGAGAATGAATAAAGATACACGAATTAAATTTTGCTCAATAGTTTATTTGTCCAACGGTAATTTTAGTTTGTCGCAAATATCTCAGGAACGAATAATGCATTTGACTTCAAATAAATTTTATTGTGTAGATTGCAATGTGACACAGGTGAGGTATTAATTTTAAAATAATTTAACATACCGTTATTTTTTAAAAAAGTAAAAACTAAAAACAAAATTTTTGGCGCGGAAATATACCATGAAGAAAAAATGATATCATCTTCAAAACTATTTTTAATATGTGAAATGTGATATTTGACATCTGGTAAAATTTTTGAATAAATTGAATTGACAGTTTTTTTGCAAAAATTAAAAAAGTACAAAAAATTCTACCAAAAGTTGGTAAAAAATGTTTTTCGACTTGAATATCACAAGAATGGGCAACGATATTGACTTTAAATTTATTTTAGCTTAAACAAAATACAATTATTAATACACGCTACAATTTTGAAAAATATAGAACCGATGGTTTTTTTTACAAAAAATAAAAAACAAAAATTAGTCGAAAAATGTCAAAAGTAGGTTCTTGACTTGAATATGTACAGAGTGGTAATTCATTTTAACTTCGAATTTATTTTATTTTTTGCATAATAGAATTTTCAACTTATGGTATATTTTTGACAAATGTCGAAATGATAGTTTTTTTTTACTAAAATAAAAAATCAAAACTGAAATTTATAGAAAAGTGTCATAAAGTGTTTTTCGGCTTAAATATCATCATTATATACAAACAATGATATTGACACTTCAAATGTATATTATTTTCAACCTACTCGTAATGCATTTGTCAATACCTAAAAAATGGTAAAATATTTACGGATATCAAAGAAATTCTTACAATAAATACATAACAAGAAATATTTCTAAAAAATTGGTAAATATTGTTTTCAGATTCAATATCTCTGATATTTTTTATATTAATAAAATTGTTATCAACTAACATCAAAATTTAATCAATTTATCAGGAACGCCAAGTTTTCAAATTATGCATAATGGGAAGTTATCAGTGTGGGTCGCACCCAGCCTCTTTTTTAGTGTATTATTTTTATCTGTTTTTTTTTTTTCACTTGTCAGTATTTTAGCTTCGGCAACGCTTTTTTCACTTTATCAGCATTTGTAGCTCTGATAACGCTAAATTGACACTCTATCAGTTTTTGTAGCTCTGATAACGCTAAATTGCTACTTGTTCGTTCATTAAAAATCTCTTAACCGTCAGTGTATGCTAGGATGATCTGTCTTATCTTTATTTGACATACTCATTGCGTTATTATTAGATTAGGGTATGTTCAATGTTCGTCCATGAACATAGGCACATAGATACTGAATTAATAAAAGGAGTTATACAATAAAATAATAACATGTTTAATCTGTATCGTCAATATAATGTAGGTATATGTATATTATATAATTTTCAGTCTTTAGTTTTATAAAAAAAATGTTTGCTATAAATCAATCACACTTTCGAATAATGCATTAACCGTGTTTTTTTTGTTTCATTTTCAGATATTACAATTCAAAATTATTGTAATGAAAGATTATCACGTGACTTAAAAGAGAATGATGAAGATAATGATCTAGGTCCGTTGCCTTTAAAGTGGGAAACTGCGTATACAGAACGTGGTGAACTATATTTTATTGAGTGAGTGTAATGTATTAGTTATTGTTGTGGTTTGATATTATATAATTTACTTCTGAAATAAATTATGTAGTTTAAAAATAAATAAAAATAAAACACGTTTAGAACATTAAACTATTTTTGTTTTTATTTTTTTTTTTATTTTGATGTGCTAAGCGTGTTTTATTAGTTTTTTTAAAACTATATTATTCTTCAATTTTTAGTTCGATTCGTTGTCAAAAAATTTTCAAGTTCTCGTAATTAAAAAAAAAATGTTCATCCATTGGATTTAAACTTACGACGAATCCATCTTCAAAACAGACTAGCGCGTTAACCCACTCGGTTAACCGCACTATTTTGAAGTGTAGCAGTTTATTTATTCTAATAAGCTGAGTCCTCGAACTGGAAAGCAGGTAGAAACAGAATTTGTGGGAGGAAAATATTTAATAAAGGTAATGAAATAAACTTATGAAATTATTATATTGTTACCGATTCTTCATATGTGTACAAAGTTTTAATTTAATCGGTTCGTGCAAAGTGGATCAAAATCGAGTCTAAAGGAGTCGGTTACAAACATGCATACGCAAACAAGTGAAGCTAATATAAAAATACTGTTTAAAAAACAGATTTTTTTAAGTTTCCAAAAAAATTGATAAATAGCCATTGTTTTTACCAATATATTACAAAAGAAGAAAGCCACAATTAATGAATATATCAAAACTAAATTCGAAATTTGAAAACGCCATATTATACATATGTATATTTTTCAAGCTGAAAAAGAAACGGGTCAACAAAATCTAAATTAATAGTCAATATCAACAGTATTTTCACTCATTTGAATTGACAACTGGACACCAGTACGATTACTTGGCCGCCAAGAAAAAATAACGGTTTTTGGAAGATTGGCTCAATAGAAACATATTTTACTATGGGAGGAAGGAGTCTATCTCCCCCCGTTTAGGAGGTAAGGGCAATTTAAAATAAAAATGCCTTGAACGGAAAACGAAGTTTTTTAAAAATAACGGTAATACCTACAATTAAGTATGATACATTTTTTTTAAAGCGTATACATGAATGAATGAATAACAAGCTTACAGCTTTTCATTTTCATTTTCACATTTTCTTTCTCTCTGGCTCTATTACCTAATACCTAGTGATAGTAAGATCCAATCAACTGATATTGAATACTTATTAATTGTAGAGGTTCACCATTACAAATAATTGGTGGCATTATGATTGAACATGACATTAATCAAATGGAAGTTGGTGGTGAAAATCTCACGAGAGATCTTGTACAAAAATTGAGAAAAATTATTCGAGTTAGGCCTATACAGGTCTATTGCCTGTATAACAGTAGAAGCAAGAGAGAACAGTAGTTATAATTCTTTCTGCCTCTTCATTTCCCTGAACTCATACATGTCCAGGTACCCAATAGTGAGTGACCGTGTTTACCTTACCGAGTTTAATCAGTGTCAATACAGTTCCATACTATTTTTGAGCTAACAGTGTAGCATGCTAGCGCTTTAAGAGCTGCTTGACTAGCTGACGTTATGGCTATGTTTTGGTTGCAGTAGCTTCTTTCGAGGTTACGTACAGCGCATTTCACAATGGCATTCACTTCTGCCTGAAAAATACTTGTGGATTTTGGTCCTTGACCCAAATATACCTGCTCCAGTCCCCTCAGACATTCTCAACCCATCAGTATACCACCTGATTGCATTTGTATTTAGGTAGTAGTTGGTAGCTTCGCTTACCCACTCCTTTTTACAGCTTAACTTTGTCGAGTAGTTCTTCTCAAAGTTAAATTTTTTGTGCGTCCTATCCCTTGGGATGTCTATAAGATCCATAGGTAAAGATTGTTCTTCCCATCATGGTGTACATCTACCTCAGGATGTAGGGTTTGCATCCCCAAGATTTTCGTCAAGTCTCTTGCAAATCATTAGTGCCTTTGTGGCTTTCTCAACCGTCATTTATGTATGTTTTTTTCCATAGAAGTGTTATACCTAGATATTTTACCTTCTTTTCTGGAACTATAATTGTTCCCGCTAACCGTATAGGTTTCATATCAGGCAACAATCTTCTGTTGGCAAATGGTGTAATTGTCGTTTTTGTTAGGTTTATTGAAAGCCCCACAGTTTTGTAACGAGTTTTTTTTTTTTGTTGAGGTCCTTGCTGGCACACAATTCATCCCTCGCTAGCTCAGGGGTGGATCCTTTGACCTCCTCGTAACAAAAAAAATATGCCAGGCTTTGCATCTAGCTGTTAGCGATGCGCGAGATGATCTTTACCCACCCTTCCTGGTTGTTTTCTCGCTAAACAACCCCTATAAAACACATTCCTTTTACTCCGTCTTTCTACCTCGTTTTCCTCATCTCCCCCTTTTTAATGAAAAATCTAAAGATTCATTTTTTTTTTTGTTCCTATGTATATGACAATTTTATTACAAATATCATATTCAAAAAAATCAAACAAAATTTCACATTGTTACAACAATCGGGCTAGTAATTAAAATTTTTAATTTCAAATTTTAAATGTTTTAGGAATTATCAAAAATAAGTATGCAAAATTTAGAATGTCTGATCAAAAAAAGATAATGGTATAAATATACTTTCGCGCAATTATTATTCCTTTGGAAGCAATATTGGGCAATATTTATATATGTAAGTATTTGTCTAATTGCGACATGTAAATAAAAAAATCACTCACCCCAAAAATTCGACGCAGTGGCCACTCCCTCGATGATTCTTGGCTTGAGGAGGCGATCCTTTATACGCCTTAAGTGTTTAACAATTTAGATTTATAAATTTTACCACTTTCACTTAAAAAAAATATATAATTTGCACTGTACTTAATATATGTATACCTATATATGTATATACGAATATGTATATATATATATATGTATATCTTGAAAACAATTTATAACTAGCACTGAATTGAATGACAATTAACAAAAAAAATCTGGTTAATTTTTAACTGAATTTTTAAAATTTAAATTGATGAGCAAAGCACTATGTATGTATATATCGAGTTGGTTGGTTTTTCCTTTGTTGCAGTATGTCAGGATGATTTGCGGGTTTGGAGATTTCCTCCCCCGTTATTATCTTATTTCACTTTTTCCTTTTAAAAGAAAATTGAGGCCGTCAAAAGGAATTTTTTTTTAACGGCCTGAATGCACCAAAAAAGATTTTTTTTTTGTTATTTGTTCTCACTCGAAATTAACTTAATTGAGGCTTACCTTAGGATCAATTTGACTATATGTATATGTAAATTGAATATATATATATTTATATATATATATATATATGTATGTAATTAGAATTTAGACGATCTTTAAGGTGCAATTATGCTACCTATGTTGAACGGGCGAACTCAGTGCTGATGGCTTTCTCTTTAAAAATAACTATATAAAAAAACTAATTTAGTATATCTTTTGCTTTATTGAAAACTTACTTACATTTTATTATTTCGAGCTAGGTTCCTTGAAAAGCCGATCGGTAGTACCCTCTTGGAAATAAGTTTTAGCTTCCTCAGTCTAAGGCGTTTGATTTGGAAAAGAAAGTCTTTACCGACGGCTTTTACTCAAGAACCCTAGCTCTACCTATCGCACTAATACTACCCTCTCTTGATTTTCCAGCCTTTGTTTCATTTCACACCCACCAGCTTACGCATTATTATATTTGTTTCATAAAAACGCCTTTATTTTGTTTGTGCGTGTACGCATTAGTGGGTGTGATTTACGCACTTGTTGCAAACGCTTCGGATGCAAATCGGATTCATAAATGTCATGACACCGATCGCATTCGAATTGTCTCATGCAACAGAGGTGAGTTTCTTCACTTTTGCAACATTCCCTCTGAACATTTTCAATTATGGCAAACCTGACAATTACTCAATTTGTGATTTGAAGGGCAGCCATAGCTTTTGTTGACCAAAAAGAGAATTTATTCTCAGCTGGTAGTTGCCAAAAGAAGGTAGGCAAATGCAATAGCAGTTGAGTGGTTTTCGCGTCGGTCGTGTCTAGGTGGTGTTTTTATTTTGTTTAGTTTGTTTTCTTTTTATTTTTCGTATTCTATTTTTTTAATGTATTTAGTTTTTTTTTTCTTATAATTATACTATCCAGTCTATTCGGTTACAGGGCTTCGCGTTTTCCAGATAAATATTATATGGAATATGCGAACTGAACCCACCTTTCCTTTTCGCGCGGCCGGGTAGTGCATGGTGATAAGTGGTCAAAGGTGAAATTGCCGGAATGTGTTCGCTTAGGCGAAATTGTTTATTTTAGGTGTTTTTTTGTGATAAAAAATCTTTGTCAAAAAAAAAAAAAATCCAACATAAATAATTAGTGCGAACCAGGTAAATAAAAAGTGTTAACAGTAAACAAAATTCAAGAATTCGGAAAGTGCATGTCGGTTGATTTTTAATATTGTGCGACAAGGATAAACATACTAGCCGTGAGTGAGATACACAACAAAAATCCGCTACCTTAAACGAAAAATAAATAAATTGCTCTTAAGGATTAAACAAAAAAAACAGAGGTCGTTCACCTCAACCATATGATGGCATTCGTGGCAAAGAAAAAGTTTGTTGTTATTCGTGATGCGTGTCGTTTTGCCGTCAGATTTTTGAATTTCGATTTTTATTCGTGATCGTTGTTATGATTTTAAAAAATATTTTGAAGTCGGTTCGGGTTATAATTTTTTTCAATGTTCAAGCTTTGTTGTGTGCCAGCTGTTGTGTTAAACGTGGGGCGCGAACCCACTTACCATAACAAATGAGTGATGTCAGATAAGTTAAAGCAAAATTATTTATTTTTTTTGAACCGATACTTTGTGTTCTTTTTCTTTCCTTTTCAGCGTTACTGCCGAATGTCTTTAGCATGGAAAATGCCAAGTGGTTTGCCAGATCTGGATTCTAGTTCATACATTCAGTTGCCCACTACCTTTTTCACGCGGGATTTTAAAAATTTTGGAAGCAATTTGGCATTGATTCCTTGAGTGAAATTACTTTGGGCGAAGTTCCTATGGAATACCTCTTGACCTTCACTGTAAGTGACATTTTTGGATCTTTTATTGTATGTGTTTCTCGACTTAACGTATGCCCTGTCCAAATTCTCCGACAACGTCTGTCTAGCGAGTGTCAAATTAAGTGCGCGCGGTTTGACCAACATTTCGGGATCGTGTAATGCGTTTAGTTTTCTTAGTAAAGCATAAGTTGAACCGTGGTTTATCATGTTTTGTCCAAACATGGCGAAATAGGGTTGACAATTTATTGAGTCGTGCATGTCGGATCGCAACGTACATGCTATACTGGACAAGTGAAGGTCCCAGTCATTTTGCTGCTTCGAAATTAAAATTCTCAACTTGCTAAGAAAACTACGATTAACCGGCTCCGAAATGTTGGCTTGAGGCGAATACACTGCCGTTCGCACATGCTTAACGCCATAGTTATCCAAAAAGATTTTGAAATCTTTGGACACAAATTGACGACCCTTGTCGGAGTGGATTTGTTCAGGGGTCCCGAAAGTATGGAAAATCTCTGATTCAAGATATTGAATCACACGGTTTGACGTAGCTTTTGGTAAGGCTTTGAAAAACATGAACTTTGTAAAATGGTCAACTACAATGAAAACGTATATGTTTCCTCGCTTGGTACGTGGATATGGGCCAAGAAAATCAACGTAGAGTCGTTGCATGGGCCTTTCCGTTTTTGTTTGGTTGACTATTGGTGGGCGAAGAATTTCGTTTGGTGCCTTAACCATTTTACAAATTTCGCAGTTTTTCACGTAAGTCTTAATATCTTTAATCATTTTTGGCCAATAATATTTAGATCGTATTCGAGTATAGGTCTTGTCAAAGCCACTGTGGCAACTTAGTTTGGTATCATGACACATCTCGATACACTTTTGAGTAAGATTATCGGGAAGCCATAGGCGCCAAAGAGAATCTTCTTCGTCTACACTTCCGGTTCTGAATCTCACTCTACGGTAAACGTATTTCTCGGAAACGACAAGGTCTGGGAGACTTGCTTGGTTTTGGGCAATGTTCTCTCTTAAGCGGGTATATTGTTCCGAGTCAAACTCAGCCGAATCTAAATCGATATCATCGCATATCGTTATCGAAGAACCTCCGCAAATCGCACTGTCTACAACATTGTCACCTGTCGCAACTTCCTCCATGTTTATCCTCGATAGACAATCTGGCACTACGTTTAAGGATCCTTTTCGATGTTCAATCGAGAAGTCGTACCCTTGGAGTTCTAAGCTCCATCTGGCTAGTCTACCTGATAACTCTTTCATTGACATGAGCCATTTAAGACTCGAATGGTTCGTAATGATTGTAAAGGGCAATCCGTCGACATAAGGCCGAAATTTTCGCACGCTTAACACGGCTGCGAGGCATTCTTGTTCTGTGACCGTATAATTTTTCTGCGATTTGTTGAGTTTCTTCGACATGAATGCGATGGGCTTCTCATTACCGTTTTCATCCACTTGAAAGAGAACACCGCCTACTCCTTCAGACGAAGCATCGCATTGGATGACAAATGGTTTTGAAAAGTTTGGTTCAGCTAATACTGGAGCTGACGAGAGGGCTGATTTAAGTTTCTCGAAAGCTTCGAGTGCTTCGGAGGTGAATTCGAATTTTGCCTTCTTTTGAAGGCAGTTGGTTAAAGGAGCAGCTACATCGGCGTAATTACGAATAAATCTCCTGTACCAACCTGTCATGCCTAGAAACCTTCTTACTTGCCTAACAGTAGTTGGAACAGGAAAATCAACCATTTTATCCGGGTTAGTTTTCAGGTTTCCCTGGCCTACAATAAAACCTAGAAATTTTATTTCTTTCATGCAAAATTTGCTTTTCTCGAGGTTGATTGTTAAATTTGCTCGACGAAGGCAAGCTGCCACTTCTTTAAGGATGCGTAAATGTGAATCGAAATCTGAAGTACAAATCAGTAAGTCGTCTAAATAGACAAACACGTTATCTCGAAGATGACTAGGAATAACTTGATCCATTACTCTACACAGCGTTTGTCCAGCATTACTCAAACCGAATGGCATTACTTTAAACTAGTAGAGTGGTCTACCAGGTACAGTGAAGGCTGTTTTCTCCCGTGATTTTTCGTGCAAAGGAATTTGCCAATACGCGTCCTTTAAGTCTATCCCCGAGATAAAGTGTGTGTCCTTTATCCGACTTAACAGACCTTTAACATGAGGCAACGGATACGCATCCTTAACCGTGACAGAGTTGACCTTTCGGAAATCTAAACAAAGGCGGACTTTACCCGGTTTTCTCACCAACACTACCGGGCAACTCCACGGGGAGTTACTGACTTCTATAACCCCTAATTCCAACATGCGATCTAACTCTTTATAAACCTCGCCTTGACGCACCGGCGATAACTGGTAATGCCTAGATTTTATCGGGGCGGCGTTTCCTGTTTCGACGATGTGACAACCAAGGTCAGTTTTTCCTAATCCAAGGACAACAAAATTTGGAAACTGTCTTTTAACACTTTCTAATTGAAAAGACTCTTCAGATGAAAGTTTCAATAATTCAGTGTCATCTTTGAAATCTTCTTCTTTGTCAAAATCTACTTTTAATTCACATATTTGAGGTAACAATTGGAAACTACGCCAAAAATTGCCGAGATATACTTTTTGTGTCAAGTTGGGTATTATATAAAATGTTATTTTTTTCGAAATTCCGTTGTATTTTGTGTCTATCTCGCAATATCCAACAATATCATGAGATTTACCATCTGCTGTACGCACTAAATTTTTGTAAGGCGGTATTTCAACCCCCAGTTTTTGAACTAACTCCCAACATCCATCACCTAAGACTGAAATAGATGTTCCACTATCAAGCAGTCCAAACACTGACTCATTTTTCAAAAAAACATTGGCATACATACGACCATCCGTATCTGAAGATATTATTGTTTCGATTATTTGTTTTCGAAACTTTTTTCGATTTCGAAAACGACGACGAGCTTCCGAAAATTCGAGATCGAACCTTTTCGTAATTAAGTTTTCGCTCGTGAAGAGACTTAAGATGGTATGATTTCATCGGATGAAACTGATCAACTTTTTAAGATTTGTATCGGGATTAGATTGTTATCAGCTTCATCGGATGATTTCGTTAGGTTGTTGGTTTTTAATTTTGAGAGTAGTTCGTCGGATTCCTTGAGGAACGAACCTCCCCACTCCTCGTTTCGTCCCTCGGAAAGTTTCCCGCTTGATGCTTAACACATTGCACTGTGGTGACACCCTTAGCTCCACAAAGGAAGCAAAATAAATTTCTGATCGCCGATGGGCAAAAGTGATAGGCATGTCCCTTCTGATCACAATTCCAACATATATAATTTGCGGTTGAAACCGGCTTTCTGGTAGAATACATGGCTGCGACTTCATGTGTTTCCAATTCTGTTTCGGCAGAATCGTTTTCGACCGCGATCTCACTTACGTTTCGATGACCGACGGCTCTTTTATTCAAAAATCGTTCAGCCTCGCGAGCTTTTTTTCGAAGTTGCTCTAGGTTCTTCACCTCAGCCGACAACAAAATCTCTCCTAACTTCTCCTTAGTATTACCCCTAATGATTTCAATCAACTTTTTATCATCAAATGGTTCTTTTAGACGGTCGTTCAAGCTTGAAACCGAAACATAAAAGTCGTCAAAAGATTCTTTTGGTCCCTGTTTTCGACACATGAGTCTCATATAAATATCAATTTCTGACTCCAATTTGCCGAATTCCTTCTTTATTGCTTCTTTTATTGAAGATAAATCCGCGTTTGGATTTTTCTTCACATAACGCCAAAACCACTTATTTGCCCTACCGTCAAGCAAAATATGGAAATTTGCTGCGATTTGTTCGTCGCTATAAGATGAACACGACTGTATTCTTCCTATCTTCAAAAGAAAGTCGGATACATTTTCGGAACCATCATATTTGATGTTCCAACGATCCAATCTACATGGACCTGAAGTACTGCACGTAGTGGAAGCACTTGAACTTCTTGGTGGGACAGCTTGGGTCAAGGAAGGGCTATGCCTTTCGACTTGAATAGGGTTAATTGTTTGTTGCGAAGGTAAACGCAAATCCTCCAATTTTTGCAGCACATTTCCCATGAAAATGTCCATTTGTTGGAAAATCCTAACTTGGTTCTGAACCATGCTTCTCTCTATCCTAGTAAGTAAATCTTCATTTCGACCGACATCATTTTCAGCGCGATTTGCTGGCTCTCTATCACCGCCCTCAACTATATAGATCCGCCATGTTGGATGTCGAATTGGAAATAACTGATTCTAATTCTTCTGAAAAACTAAAAGAATGGTTTAAGTTAAACCTATCTACCGTCTTACGAAACCTTTGGAAAAATTCTTTGAAATTTGCTTCGTTGTGAGCGTTTATTACATCTAGGTCGTCATAAATTGAAACTCGGCGACTCCTGCTCATACTTGGTTCGATTGAAACACCCTTCTGATTTCTATCACCTATTAGTAAGCTTCAAAAGAAAAATTTCAATAGGACAACAACAGAAATTCAGAGTCAGGAAACGATTGTTTTTGAAAGTTACTATTGTAACTTGCAATTTATTTTCTGCAACTAAAAAAAAAGTTGAGATTTGCTTGTTTGAAAAGTATCGTTCAAACTAACGTTCAAAAAAAACAAAAAAAACCAAAAAAGAAACCAAATCAAATATATATATATATATATATGTATATATACAAATTTTAAAACTGCAATTCAAAATAAAGTTAAAAAAAAAATGATAAAAAATGTTTTAATAAAATAGAAAAAATGTTTATAAAACAAATTGTTAAAAATTATAATTCAATAAAAAAAAATTTATAAAAAAAATAAAAAGCGTATAATTATTTAATTGAAACTTTATTTCATAAAATCGTGTTTTTGAGTATTAAAATTCTTTGTATCTCAAAAAAAAATTTGTTTGAGTTGTAAATTATCATAAAGATCAAAAAGGGAAGACGAGGTATGAATCCGGAAACGAGATATAATTACCGAGGATTGAAAAGGAACGTTATTTTGAGTCGACAAAACTATGTGTAAGTAAAAAAAAGAAAATAAACTAGTGTTTGCTATTGTTTTTTTTTTTTTGTATGAAGATTAGGCTATCGTTTTCTAAGTTTCCAGGACACTACATGACGAGCATCATCAATGAGGACTCTGGAGATTCTCAAAAAAACTAAGAATTGAAAATTTTAAATGTTTAAAGGACTATCCAAGACACCACTAGCATCAAGGGATCTCTTTAATTTTGTGGTTATATAGAAAAGGTATATACCATATCCACCTGCAATTTGGGTATCTTTTCTACCGATGCCCAAAGACTAAGCTTTCATGATTCCTTTGTTTAAATAAATGCTTTTATATCAATTTCAACCTCTTTGTTGCAACCATTACCGGGTAACCGACCTTAGTAACCGGGACTCACAAAGATGTTGAAATCAAATTTTGTTAAGTAAAAAAATAAAAAAATAAAAAAAAATTTAAAATATTTTGACAAAAAAAAAATAATTTTCGACTCATCAATCAAAATGAAATATTGTTTGTCTCACCATCTTCCGATAGTGAAACCGACACGTTGGGCGCCATTTTTTTTTTGTTGAGGTCCTTGCTGGCACACAATTCATCCCTCGCTAGCTCAGGAGTGGATCCTTTGACCTCCTCGTTAGCAAAAAAAATATGCCAGGCTTTGCATCTAGCTGTTAGCGATGCGCGAGATGATCTTTACCCACCCTTCCTGGTTGTTTTCTCGCTAAACAACCCCTATAAAACACATTCCTTTTACTCCGTCTTTCTACCTCGTTTTCCTCATCTCCCCCTTTTTAATGAAAAATCTAAAGATTCATTTTTTTTTGTTCCTATGTATATGACAATTTTATTACTAATATCATATTCAAAAAAATCAAACAAAATTTCACATTGTTACAACAATCGGGCTAGTAATTAAAATTTTTAATTTCAATTTTTAAATGTTTTAGGAATTATCAAAACTAAGTATGCAAAATTTAGAATGTCTGATCAAAAAAAGATAATGGTATAAATATACTTTCGCGCAATTATTATTCCTTTGGAAGCAATATTGGGCAATATTTATATATGTAAGTATTTGTCTCAATGCGACATGTAAATAATAAAATCACTCACCCCAAAAATTCGACGCAGTGGCCACTCCCTCGATGATTCTTGGCTTGAGGAGGCGATCCTTTATACGCCTTAAGTGTTTAACAATTTAGATTTATAAACTTTACCACTTTCACTTAAAAAAAATATATAATTTGCACTGTACTTAATATATGTATACCTATATATGTATATACGAATATTGTTGCAATTTTAATTAAGAACAAAATGAAAACTAAGGATTTAAGATTAGAGATCACCCACGATGTCGTTTGCCGAACTGTCAATTGTAGTGGCGAAGAAGCGACAAGGCGAATGGAAAAAAAGGAATTGCAACAGGCTGCAATATAAGTGCTGCCACCACAGCTCGCTCAGTTAAGGGGTGGGTTCGACGAATTTTTTATTTATTAAGTAATCAATCACCAATTAATTAATATGAATTAGTACTTACTTGATATATATACATATATATATATATACACCAGGAGCGTATCTGAAAAGAAAAGGGCGCCAGTAATTTTTTGTAGTGGAGTGAGGAAATTACAAACCTCTGGAGCGGAATTCGACAATTATTAACACAAAAGATGAAAATAACGAACAACAAAGAAATTTAATTTTTGATAATTTTATTGTCTGAGAAACCTTTTTAAAATAGGAGTAAAACTCAGAATCTTTTCAACAAAAATTTTATAAGGACCGTTAAGGTCGGGTTCCACAATTTGGTGAACGTATTAGTTCAAAATCACAAATGGAATATATATACGACACGAGAGACAAAACCACTAACTATTGAAATTATACGAAATCAATCTTCTGAAATTAATAGGTATATATATATCAAAGAGAAAACTAAGAACACCACGAAACACAATGGTACTTATCTTTTCCTTCACCTCTATCCTTTCCTCCCAAATTTTTTTTCTTCTTCCTTCCTTCCTTAGCAAAACTTTTTCTCCAACACTCCTTGGAATAAAATTTCCTTTCACTAAAACTTTTATCTTTTTTTTAAATTTTTTTCTTTGAATTTTGGTTTTTTTTTGTATCCTTTTTTTTATATGTCCGAAGACTCTCACGACTGAAACAAAAGTGACCAACAAATCTTTTTCGATCTGTTTCACCTCTTTTGTTTCCTTTCGCCGTGTCGGCTTTCAGCCTATCTGGAGTGGCGGATCTCGGACACATCATCAACAGCCAATCCAAATCGGCCTGTTGAGAGCAACTTTGTGCCGAAATACTCGCGATCCTGCTTACTCGCCCTTTTCTCCCATCTTATTGCAAGTCATCCTGGAATTCGCCTCCCGCTGGATTCGTTTTCCAGGTTACGACTATTCCAGGGTTCCATTCAACCACCCCATGGAATGAAAACCAAAGTTCAGAATATTACTAAC
This sequence comes from Scaeva pyrastri, assembly GCA_905146935.1. Taxonomy (NCBI): domain Eukaryota; kingdom Metazoa; phylum Arthropoda; class Insecta; order Diptera; family Syrphidae; genus Scaeva; species Scaeva pyrastri. The sequence continues at coordinate 41,320,017 of LR989928.1, read as the reverse complement.
CAAACGAGTGACTTTCTCACTACTCCGCGAATCAAAATAAGTAGAAAGGAACGAAGAAGAAAATTCTAGAGTAAAGGATGAATCACACGAGGTTTATAGTTAAAAGTTACAAATAATATTCTCGTGTTTTGTCTCTTGTTGTTAAACGAAGGTTTGTGGGAACCGACCCTAACGTCCGAATTTAAATACAATTTAATAATATAGAACTATAATTAATAAAAATAAGATGTTATACAAAAGTATTTTCATGAATTTATGTTGGGCCATCGGCCATTCTACATTTCCATAGTTCGTGTGAACTGATCAGACCGTCCGTCTGATTTGGCATCATTTGAACTCGGCATTCCAGGAGCTAAACTTAAACCTGTCAAAAGAATAGTTTTCGCCACAGAACTGAGTGAGAGAACCGATAGTTGGTAAACCACGGCCGTCCCGCTCTCACACAGTCGAGTAGACAATTAATACAAAAAAAAACAATTTGACATTTACATTTTATTAAGTGAAGGTGCGCGATTTGATTTCGGATAAAATTTCCGTAACAAATCTCACCCCTTCCTCCTCAAAAATATGTTTGTTCAAAACACAAAGGAATTTAAAAAGTTAATTTATTAGTTAAAATACTCGATCTGGCAGTTCTTAAAGTAATGAAACAAAACAAACGGATAAAAGAAAACTTAGGAAGATGTGAATTATAAATGACAAAAAAAATGCAAAAGTTATTTGAATGGGACTTAGTCATTTTCTGCCAGAGAGTTAAAAGGTTTTAAGTCTTTCGTGTGCCAAGTGCCACGATCTTTTCCGTTATTGTCTTCAAGGACATAAGTCCAAGCGGACAAGCGTTTTCGGATCCGGAATGGACCAACATACTTCGGTGCAAGTTTCGCAGCATTTGACAAATCGAAATTCCTTCGCCAAACAACATCATTCGGATAATATTGAATATCCCTCCTCCTGAGATTGTAGGCTTGTGCTGTTTTCTTGGCCGCCATCTGAAGTTTGGCGGCTATATCGGCTCTTAATTCCCTAAATCTTTCTCCTACTGTTTCTATTGAATTATAATTTTCCCTGTCTGTGTCTCTAAGCGAAATCCCTTGTTTTCCACTAGTAATCATTTCTTTTCCGAAATTAGCATAGTACGGTGAAACTCCTAACACTTCGTGTTGCGATGTACGAATTTCACAGGCAACTTTGGCTAGTTGGGAGTCCCAAACACGATGATTCTCTGATACGTAAGCCCTCAACGTAGTTTTTATAATTTGGTTAATCCTTTCTGCTGGGTTAGCCTGTGGGTGATAGTGTGGGGTAAATCTAATGGTTGACGAATATTCGTCACAAAGTGATTTCAACTCCCTACTCTTAAATTGTGGACCGTTATCACAAATCAAAATTTTTGGAACTCCAAAAAGAAGAAACACGTTATCCTCTAACTCTCTGCAAACTGCCTTCGCAGTAGCAGACCTCAATGCAAACAATAACGGGAATTTGGTTAGATAGTCCACAACTGTTAAAATATACATATAACCCCTACTAGACTTAGGTAATAGCCCTACTAAGTCCACACTAATCATTTCCCATGGTGAAGAAACTCCTATTCTTTCAGTCATAAGACCGGCTGGTTTATCATTAACAGGTTTCACTTGTTGACATATTGAAAATTTCCTAACATAATTGGCTACATCTATTCTCATTTTCGGCCAATAGTACTGAGCCGTTACTCTTCCGAATGTTTTCCTAACTCCCATGTGTCCTGCTAATGGACTATCATGGCATTCCTTTAAAATGTTTATCCTATCCTTTTTCCCTATTACTAACTTCCATTCATCATTATTATCATGTACTACAATATGTGTCGATTTAACAAACTTGAATAATTTTCCATTTTCTACCCTCCATGTTGGATAATCTAAAGGTTTTGACTCAACAGCCGATATCATTTTACTAACCCAAGGGTCTAAATCCTCATTAGAAATCCCAGCCAATACTGGAACTCCCCGAGAGAGCATATCCGGAACGACATGATCTTTCCCCTTTCGGTGAATAATTTTAAAATCAAACTGCTGGAGCCTAACTGCCCAGCGAGCGAGTCTTCCCTGCGGATCCTTTAGGTTATTCAACCAAATGAGTGAGTAGTGATCCGTAATGACCGTAAACCGAACACCTTCGAGGTACGGACGTAACTTTTCAACTGCCCACAAAACTCCTAAGCAATCTTTTTCCGTTGTGGAATAATTTCTCTCACATCTATTGAGAGACCTACTCAAGTAACAAATAACCTTTTCCCCATCTTTAAATGTTTGTGTAAGAACGGCCCCGATACCGTAATCTGAAGCGTCAGTTTGGACAACGAATGGAAGAGAAAAGTCGGGACATTTTAAAATTGGGGCTGTGATCAAAAATTCTTTCGATTTTCTAAAAGTATCTTCACATTCTTGAGTCCAAACAAACTTTTTGCTTTTCTTAAGTAAATCTGTAAGTGGCCTAACAACTGTAGCGAAATTTAGTACGAAGCGTCTGTACCAGGATATAGTTCCTACAAAACTCCTAACCTCCTTAACGTTTTTGGGAGCAGGTATCTTCACCATACTCTCAACCTTTTCTGGATCCACATGAAGGCCATTCCTGTCTACTACGTAACCTAAAAACTTAAGTGATGGCCTACAGAAACTACATTTTTCCCTACCTACTTTAAGTCCTGCTTCCCTTAACCTTCTAAAAACTTCATTTAAAATTTCAAGATGTTTTTCAAAAGAGTCTGTAACGATAATAATATCGTCCAGATAAACGAAGACAAAAGGTTCTAACTCGGGCCCTAAAACACTGTCAATGAATCTCTGCCAGGTTGCAGGAGCATTGTGCAAGCCGAATGGCATCCGTTTAAACTGAAATAATCCCCTACCTGGAACTGTAAATGCCGTAAATTTACGCGATTCCTCAGCCATTGGAATCTGCCAATATGCTGACTTAATGTCTAGCGACGATAAAAATTTAGCATTCCTAAGTATATCCAATATCGCCGAAATGATTGGCAATGGATAAGCATCCCTTTCTGTTACTTGATTAAGTTTTCTATAATCGACACAGAATCTATAAGTACTATCCTTCTTCTTGATTAAGACTATCGGTGATGCCCAAGGGCTATTTGATTTTTCAATCACTTCTTCATCTAGCATTTCCTGCAAACCCCTATCTATATGGCACTGCATTGCAGGCGAAACTGGATAGTACCTTTGTTTAATTGGTTCCGAACTAGTCCTAATAACATGTTCTACCATTGTTGTACGACCTAACCCTTCCGGCATGCTTTGAACAAATCTCCCACTAATCTTTCTAATTTACCCTTTTGAACTGTGTCTAACTCAGACTCTTCTGTGGTAGACGAAGTCTCAATCGAAGCCACCATCTCTTGGCTCGAAAAATTCCACCTGCGTGATCGAAGATCCGGGACGATACCCGACAGTGCCCAAAAATCTGCACCGAGAATCAACGCTTGTGGTAAATTGGGTATAATCAAACAATTTAATAAAACTGATTTGCCCTCAACAACAATTGGTAGATTAATTATTCCTAAAACTTCAACTCCGGTACCGTCTGCTAACCTAACCTGCCTAACATTACTCTTTTCTAATCCTAACCCTAAATTTTTCAAAACTTTCCAAACATCACTACAAATAATCGTTCTTGAAGCTCCTGAATCTAAAAGTCCTAAAAACCTAAACCCGTATATGTTTACCCCCAAGTAAGGACGACTATCGCCCCCACTTGTCTCTAACGTGAAACCAAGTTTTACCAGCTGGTCGTCAGCAGGCGACCTGTTTAATTGTGACGGCGCTCTTGCCCTGCTGGCCCAAGAGACCGTTGACCATTTCCCGAACCAGAACAACGCCTACAATTTTGTCTGGTTGTACCTACTGCCCCACAACCAAAACATTTCCTAGGAGCGGAACAGGTATTCGAAAAATGACCTTCCCTATTGCAGTTAAAGCAGCGAGTGGGCCTACGAGGTGGTGGGTTTCGATTAACTGCAACTGTTGCTTCCTGTACGGAGGCAACATAAGCAACATCAGGCTCCAAAGCCTGCCTGTTGCGACCTGTCGGAGGAGGCACAAAAGATTCCACATTATTTCTTATCGTCTCGAGTCTTCTATCCAACGCAACAAGTTCACTGACTGATTTAATTTCAGCCAAACCCAATTGCGTTTGGTAGAAGGGAGCTATATTCTTCATGAGAATAGAAAGTTTTCTACTCTCACTCAGAGGCTCCGAGAACCTTTTAAATAGGAATTGCATGAGAGCAATGTACATTCCCATTGTCTCATCCCTACCCTGGGTACGCCGCCTAACCTCATCGAGCAAGAGGTCATCATAATTGGAGGGTAAAAACTCCAACTTCAACTCCCTAACCAACTCCTTCCACGTTGAGATGGTGTCCCTAATCGCCCTAAACCATAAGAGAGCCTTCCCCGAAAATAAATCCACCGCTGACCTTAAAACCCTAGCCTCTGAAATCCCTCTTGCTTCCCTCAGTTCTTCAATCCGTTCAATAAATGAATTTACTGATGAACCACAATGTTCACCAGAAAACTTCACGTTCCATTTCTCGATACGCTAGGAAAACCGGTCGCAGGGCTCATCACCAAGTCGTTGGAATTCCCGAGCGCTCGCACGTTGGTACCGTTGCAGTGGGCAATACCTCCAAAGCTGCTGTCGACATTGTTGATTTTGTTTTTATATTTTCCGCTGAATTTGGATTTTCATTTATAAACTCTTCCCCCTCAGACAATTTCGCCATAAGTAACAGAAGTTCACCTCTCAAGTCCGACCCTTCATTTACCTCCTCGGAGGACTCAGCCTTCGCCCTATTCATTCTACCTAAGGCCCATTCTATTTTTGTCAACACTTTCAAATATTCCGAAGATTTCGGATTTTTCGGAGGAGTTTTTAAGAGATCCCTCATTTCTAAAATTTTTGACTTCACCGCCTTGACATCATCTTCCCACGAAAAAGGATAATGTGGACTATCGGATGGGATCGAGCCCGAACGTTCCAGAGTTCGCGACGCCCTCAAGGCCATCCTCATGTTATCAACCGTTCCTTCCTTAAGCCCACGAGCCTGCAACTCGTAAAGCAATTCCTCTTTCGATAATCTATTTACATCCATTTTGCTTTTAAAAGTGAAACGATACCGGCCAAATCGAAAAGAAAACAAAACCCAGCTAAATTATTCGAACAGAGACAAAAAATGTATGGTAAATTGTAGCACACCAATACCAGGAAAACAATTCAACACCCAGTTGATTGTATTTCCTTCCAAAACCAATCTATAAAATACCTTGAAATATAAGACACCGATTATTTAAAACACGAAATCAACACCCAGTTGATAGTGTTTACTTCAACAAATTTTCTAATAAAAATGTCAAAATGTTTAAAGACCTTTCTCGGTATACACAAAATCAACACCCAGTTGATTTTATTCGAATATACCCCAAAATTATGAGTAATTGAAAAGGACCAAAAATAAAACCTTATACCGTCCAATATTTGCCCTAAAATTATTTGTACTAGAATCGAAACAAAAGACGAAAACCGAAATTGTGTATAAGAAAAAAAATGGTATGGTCACCCTAGAAAAGATTCGTAAAATTGAATTGATGTTCGATACCGATAAAATAAAGCACAAAACTTAAAAAGCAGAAAAGTTAATAGACAAGAGAAATGTTGTTTCAATCTAATGTCTAAAATAAAATAATTTAACACCACTAGGAATCTACTATGGTAACACCAAATTTTGAATCCCCAAAAAAGAATGTAGGTATATCAAATAAATAATATATGAAATTTAAAAAAAATAAAAATGTTCACCAAAGTCCGATATGGTCACCTTGAACTATGGTAACCCCAAGATATGAATGTAAAAAAAATGTATATCAACGCAATATTATATACGAAATTTATAGAATACAAAAAAAATTCACAAAATAATTTTAATATGGTCACCTTGCAATATGGTAACCCCAAAATATGAAGTTAAAAGAAAATGTATATCAACGCAATATTATATATGAAAATTATATATGAAATTTATAGACTACAAAAAAAATTCACAAAAATAATTCTAATATGGTCACCTTGAAAAATAGGTATTTAACTATAAGAGTTATGTATACCTCTATACTGCAATTTAAAACGGCGAGTAAATAAAACGCAAAAGAAAAAAGAACAAAAGAAAACTCACTTTGAATAATTCGTAAACCTCCTTTTTTTTTCTCCACTTGTTGAACAATATATGAAGTAAATGTATCTTCCCACTCCCCTCTTTTTTCCACTTGTTGAACAATATATGTAAGTAAATTTATCTTCCCACTCCTATGGAATCCTCGTATTCTTACTATGTACTCGTACCTGTAAAAGAAAGAAAACCCACACAGTAAAATGAACAAAACAACAAAAGAACACAACCTTAAGAACAGGACACAAATTTTCCAGGAAGCCCCACGTTATGGGCGTCAATTGTTGCAATTTTAATTAAGAACAAAAAAGAAAACTAAGGATTTAAGATTAGAGATCACCCACGATGTCGTTTGCCGAACTTTCAATTGTAGTGGCGAAGAAGCGACAAGGCGAATGGAAAAAAAAGGAATTGCAACAGGCTGCAATATAAGTGCTGCCACCACAGCTCGCTCAGTTAAGGGGTGGGTTCGACGAATTTTTTATTTATTAAGTAATCAATCACCAATTAATTAATATGAATTAGTACTTACTTGATATATATATACATATATATATATACACCAGGAGCGTATCTGAAAAGAAAAGGGCGCCAGTAATTTTTTGTAGTGGAGTGAGGAAATTACAAACCTCTGGAGCGGAATTCGACAATTATTAACACAAAAGATGAAAATAACGAACAACAAAGAAATTTAATTTTTGATAATTTTATTGTCTGAGAAACCTTTTTAAAATAGGAGTAAAACTCAGAATCTTTTCAACAAAAATTTTATAAGGACCGTTAAGGTCGGGTTCCACAATTTGGTGAACGTATTAGTTCAAAATCACAAATGGAATATATATACGACACGAGAGACAAAACCACTAACTATTGAAAATATACGAAATCAATCTTCTGAAATTAATAGGTATATATATATCAAAGAGAAAACTAAGAACACCACGAAACACAATGGTACTTATCTTTTCCTTCACCTCTATCCTTTCCTCCCAAATTTTTTTTCTTCTTCCTTCCTTCCTTAGCAAAACTTTTTCTCCAACACTCCTTGGAATAAAATTTCCTTTCACTAAAACTTTTATCTTTTTTTTTAATTTTTTTCTTTGAATTTTGGTTTTTTTTTGTATCCTTTTTTTTATATGTCCGAAGACTCTCACGACTGAAACAAAAGTGACCAACAAATCTTTTTCGATCTGTTTCGCCTCTTTTGTTTCCTTTCGCCGTGTCGGCTTTCAGCCTATCTGGAGTGGCGGATCTCGGACACATCATCAACAGCCAATCCAAATCGGCCTGTTGAGAGCAACTTTGTGCCGAAATACTCGCGATCCTGCTTACTCGCCCTTTTCTCCCATCTCATTGCAAGTCATCCTGGAATTCGCCGCCCGCTGGATTCGTTTTCGAGGTTACGACTATTCCAGGGTTGCATTCAACCACCTCATGGAATGAAAACCAAAGTTCAGAATATTACTAACCAAACGAGTGACTTTCTCACTACTCCGTGAATCAAAATAAGTAGAAAGGAACGAAGAACAAAATTCTATTGTAAAGGATGAATCACACGAGTTTTATAGTTAAAAGTTACAAATAATATTCTCGTGTTTTGTCTCTTGTTGTTAAAAGAAGGTTTGTGGGAACCGACCCTAACGTCCGAATTTAAACAATATATATAACAATATGTATGTATATATATATGTATACATATAATAATATAATATCTCTACCACTCTCTAATCTTTTTTTTTTGGAATTTTAAATTTTATCTTGAAAACAATTTATAACTAGCACTGAATTGAATGACAATTAACAAAAAAAATCTGGTTAATTTTTAACTGAATTTTTAAAATTTAAATTGATGAGCAAAGCACTATGTATGTATATATGTATATATCGAGTTGGTTGGTTTTTCCTTTGTTGCAGTATGTCAGGATGATTTGCGGGTTTTGAGATTTCCTCCCCCGTTATTATCTTATTTCACTTTTTCCTTTTAAAAGAAAATTGAGGCCGTCAAAAGGAATTTTTTTTTTAACGGCCTGAATGCACCAAAAAAGATTTTTTTTTTGTTATTTGTTCTCACTCGAAATTAACTTAATTGAGGCTTACCTTAGGATCAATTTGACTATATGTATATGTAAATTGAAGATATATATATTTATATATATATATATATATGTATGTAATTAGAATTTAGACGATCTTTAAGGTGCAATTATGCTACCTATGTTGAACGGGCGAACTCAGCGCTGATGGCTTTCTCTTTAAAAATAACTATATAAAAAAACTAATTTAGTATATCTTTTGCTTTATTGAAAACTTACTTACATTTTATCATTTCGAGCTAGGTTCCTTGAAAAGCCGATCGGTAGTACCCTCTTGGAAATAAGTTTTAGCTTCCTCAGTCTAAGGCGTTTGATTTGGAAAAGAAAGTCTTTACCGACGGCTTTTACTCAAGAACCCTAGCTCTACCTATCGCACTAATACTACCCTCTCTTGATTTTCCAGCCTTTGTTTCATTTCACACCCACCAGCTTACGCATTATTACATTTGTTTCATAAAAACGCCTTTATTTTGTTTGTGCGTGTACGCATTAGTGGGTGTGATTTACGCACTTGTTGCAAACGCTTCGGATGCAAATCGGATTCATAAATGTCATGACACCGATCGCATTCGAATTGTCTCATGCAACAGAGGTGAGTTTCTTCACTTTTGCAACATTCCCTCTGAACATTTTCAATTATGGCAAACCTGACAATTACTCAATTTGTGATTTGAAGGGCAGCCATAGCTTTTGTTGACCAAAAAGAGAATTTATTCTCAGCTGGTAGTTGCTATAACTTGCCAAAAAGAAGGTAGGCAAATGCAATAGCAGTTGAGTGGTCGTCGCGTCGGTCGTGTCTAGGTGGTGTTTTTATTTTGTTTAGTTTGTTTTCTTTTTATTTTTCGTATTCTATTTTTTTATTAAAATTTTATTAATTTTTAACTTATATCTACTTACTTACTTATTCATAAAACTAGCCTACTTAATAATACTTAAATATAACTTACTGGCCCTAAACGGGCGCTCTAAGGAATTCATGAATACTTAAAACTAATGCCGTTCGGCCTGTGTACCTGCTAATGCCTCAGCCGTTCTTGTTCCTAACATTTCGCCTATCCATCTTGTTAAAGTGGTTGGTACGTCCTTAATGACAAGAGCTCTGTTAACCGCCTCATAAGAGGTTTTATCAAAATCTCCTTCTATGTCAAGGAAGGCAAAAATGGCTACTTCTTTCGTATCCAAGGCTGTATGAAGTGTGTTAGTAAGTTCATACAGAGCAGTTTCTGTAGATCTTTTTGCTCTGTTAGCATGCTGTAGCGGATTTAATGGATTATCAATCAATTAATTTCTCTAAATTTTCAGAACGAAAGATGTTAACCGTATCGGTCTGAAAAACTTTGGATGAGTTTTATCTTTTTTCCCAATTTTGGGTAAAAAGATTACTTTAGCCCTCCTCCATAGGCTCGGTATATAACCAAGAGCTATGCTACTTCGGAGTTAGCTTATTAAATGGGGCATAAGGTCTTCTTTTCCCTTTTGTAAAAGAGCTAGGAATATATATAAGTAGCAGTGTGGTTCTCTGCTCTTCATCATACCTGAGTGCTTATGATGTGATAAGTTTGTCCTTATGCAATCTTGCCGCAGAAGGGGTAGAAGAAATTGCTTCACATAAGGTTGTGAAGCTCTTTCTTTTATCATTTCGTATCTCTTTGTTATAATCAGTTAAACTTGTGGAGTATCTTAGCCATTCCCCCGTTCTTTTGGCCTCCTTAAGGATAAAGAGTGTGAGTGAACAGGTCGTCATTTCCTCCAAGTCCCATTTAAAGAGCGAAAAGTTTGAAAACATTCGCAAATAATTACACTAAAACAATCACAAGTGCAAAATTGAATAAATTATAACCAAATAACATCAAAAAATCTGAGGACCTAGGTTCACTAATTCAAGGCATTATGGTGACGATTTTGGATGAAAAATTAATTGATATGCCAAAAAAGTCGGATCTCTAACAGTAACTCTATCCAAATTGAATACGCTCTTCCTTACCTGGATGTACCTTCTTTGGACAGGTACATAATATTTCAAGATGTCAAAAGGGTATTAAACAGATGCAAATCAAACAAAGCCCCTGGTGAAGATCGTTTTCTGTACGAATTTTTCAAAAACGCAACAATCGAATTTATTGAAAAAACTAACGGAATCGTAAAATTTTATGTACACCAACGAAAAAGCTCCAATAAATTTCAAAAAAAATATTATTCTGCAAATTTACAAAAAAGGAGATGCCAAAGACCTAAGTAACTATAGAGGAATTTCATTTATGAATTCGGTAATGAAAATCTTTACAGGGATCATCTTAGAGCGATTGACGGAGTGGATACGTGAAAATGACTTATTAAGTGAATTTCAAGCAGACAAGGCTACTCTACGGTGGATAACATCTTCACTCTTACCAGTATTGCCCAATCATACTTAGATAAAGGAAAGAATCTCTTTGTATTCTTCGTTGATTTCAAAGCAGCTTTTGACCCCGTTGACAGAAGATCTCTCTTTTTAAAGCTTAGCAACTTTGGCTTATCAAAAAAATTGATTTAAATAATACAAAGCTTCTACGAAGAAAATAACGCGGTAGTTTGGGACGGAAGCAAACTCTCGGAATGGTTCCGAACGGACTCAGGAGTTAAGCAAGGATGTCGTTTAAGCCCACTTTTATTTTCAATATTTTTAGATGATCTGGCTACGTTCTTGCCTGATTTCAACGGAATAAATATCAAACTTCTGCTCTACGCCGACGACATTGTTTTATTTGCCCAGACCCAGGCTTTATCAATACTACACTTTGTAAAATCTCGAAGTAAATATCAACAAGTCAAAAATCATGATATTTCGAAGTGGAACTGGGAGATATGCACATGATGAAAGTTGGAAGTTTCAAGACCTGGAAATCGAAAAAGTCAAGGAATACAAATATCTTGGAGTGACAATCACACCTAAACTACTATCTTTCAAAAACCATCTTGAAGAAAAACGAAAAGAATCAAAGAAAGTAATCCACTGCAACTGGAAAGGTATCTTAAGCAAAAAGCAACAAGTACTAAATACAAAGTTTTTGAAGCGGTTGTGTGACATATCGTGTGTTTCGCAGCGCAGATTTGGGGTGTCTACAAGCATAAGGAGGTGGAAAAGTTAATGCATTATTTTATAAAGAAAATTTTTAGGTTACCAGAAAACACACCGTCATACATGCTGCATTTGGAAACTGAGCTGCCCCAATATATATTTTTACGTTGAGGATGCAGTTTCTGTATATCTTGAAAACACTAGAAATGCGAGACCAAAGACTACCGAAAATCGTAGCAAAGCATTTAATAAGCCGAAACCAACAGTTTTACAGTGAGCCATTCACTGGGACTGGGAAACGAACAAAATGTTGAAATTGTGGGTGAAAGTCTAACTCTGAGAACTAGTCTTGAAAAGTTACTAATTAGGATAGAAGAACACACCCATGAAATGTTTAAAATGCAAGCTCATCAAAGTGAATTCATAATAACCTATAAGCTGCTTCATCATGATCTTGGAGAAAATAATTATTTTCACGATCGATACAGTTTGAATCAGATTTCAACGATTTTAAAGGCCAGAGGTGAAATATTGGGTTTGAATTATGCACCCCATAAGAACGACATAAGTGAGGAATGCACATTGTGCAACTTAAGTGCAAGAGAAGAAATCCAGCATTTTATTGGTATGTGCCCAATCTTAAATGAATAGTTTGACACAAACAGAAATTTTATCCATTCTAAACGGGGATTACTGGATGAAGCTCTACAGCTATTTAAAAGCTATTTATCTCTTAAATATAGAAAACGAATAATTGAGGAAGATTTTTAAATAAAACTTCTCGATAACTTATTATTTTAAGAGGAAATATTTAGAAACGAAATCAAACAGAACTAAAATCTGTTATAAAAATAAACTGTTTTTAATATTTGATTCAAAATTCAATTTTCAATGGCTGAACAAAATAAAAGTAAGTTTTTCAAAAATACTAGTTTTAAGCCAATTTCAAAATAAAAACATTACAGGAAGACGACAAGCTAAGATATCCGCTGAGCAGAAGGAAATTTACTGCGCTTTTATGGAGGAAAATCCCTCATTTTGCAGGACGAAGCATTGCGATGCGTCTGTCCAGGAGTTGTGGCAGTTGCTTTGTACACTCCTCAACAGCACTGGTGGCGTTTACCACAGTGTAGATGAATGGAAGAAGGTAAGGTAAACATAAAAAAAAAAATGAATTGAACTTAAATAATTTTTCTTTTAAGCTCTTTGACAATTGGCGTTACGGAGTAACCTATACAATCCGTTTGTAAAAAGCCGATGCAAAGACAACCGGTGATGGATCTCCAAAATTAAAAAAAAACGATAGACAGGTTGGAAGAGCGGGCAATGGCCTGCTGGGGACGCATTGCGGTCGATGGTCATCCTAGTGCATCTGTGGCAGGTTTCACTGAATTTGAGGAGGCAAACAAATTCAGTAATGAAACTGAAACCACAGATGCACCAGTAGATGACGACCATCTTAACGGCTTTATATGTGTCAATTCTGAAGACACAAAGGGCATTGGTATTGGCCAAAAGCCAAAACGTCAGAAAAGAAGTACCACCAAAACTCTAGGTTAGTTTCTAAATTTGTAATGTATTTATGTTTCTGTTATGTAAAACTGGTGCTTAGATTATTTAAATTAAAACCCAAACCCATTATAATCATTCTAAAAGGTAAAGTACTATTTTTCTTTACAGATTATGAGTTTATTTGCTTTTGAAAACATCTGAAGAAAGCAAGTTAACGCAGACTGAGCTGATATGCTCAAAACTGGACAATTTTGCAGAAAGCATCGATGCTTTGACCTCAGCTCAAAGAGCTACTACTGCTGCCATTGAAAAATTGGTATTAAGCAACCAGCAGTAGATATAATTATTTATGTTTTTATTAAGGTTTTTATTATTACATATAAGTTTTTTGTATCCATTTAATTTAAATAAATAAAAACACATATGTATATTTGAATCAAAAGTCTTTTATTTTAAGAATTCTTATGCTTTATGGCATTAACGTTTTTTTCTCTGTTCGTTTTTATCTTAAATTGGCTATATATCGCTCCCGAACCCGAGACCCAATGCTATGCCATTCTGAACGATTTGTCTGCCTGGTTTCCGTTACAGTATTGGAACTTGTATCCTCAAGTTCACCTGAATCCTCTAGGAACTGTTCTTCTCCCATAATATACATATTGTGTATACAAAATATCGCATACACAATTTTTGCCGCCCGTTTAGGAGAATAGTGAAGTAATCTTTGGCGTGATATATGTAGATCTAAACCTGCTTTTTATAATTCCAAATGATCTTGCCACAGAGTTTCGTGCAGATAAAAATCGCTTATTGAAAGTTGAATGAAGTGATCCTTGTGGAGGGTTATTTATCGGAGTAAGTAGCCACGGTTCAAGTGGAAAGCCGGAATCACCTTTACAAAAAATCACAAAACAAACGACCTAGCATTACTAGAAAAATGATTTACCAATAATATGCGATTGTTGATTTTCAGCCGTTGTAAAATTTAATTTGAGAAACCTTCTTAAAGGTGAAACCATCCACACAGCAGAGTCGTGAACTGAACCCGGGAATCTTGCATCAGCGTAAATAATTTTTAAATTTGCGTCAGATATTACAAGGACGTTAAAGCTATGGTATCCTTTCCTGTTTACATATAAATGTCCTGGTGCTTCAGTTGCATGTTGAGATGGAGCGACAATCGGTATATGGGTACCATTAATAACTCCAATAATACCCGGCATGTTGAATTTTGTAGAAAATCTAGAGAAAATAATAAATCGTTACATGAAGATAAATTTTGATAATCCTTTTGCTTCTATCTCCGCAGTACCTAATGCACCATTTGGAAATTTTATTGCATCATTTAATAAATGGGCGTTAATTAGGTCTGTAACGATGTGAATCGACCTGGACGTACTGGGTTGCGACATACAGCCCAAAAATGTGGCTGCTCCCAACCGAAGATTGGTATGAACCATATCCATAAAAGTGAAGTGTCGAAAGGAACTATAAATAAACAACGACTTACAACATAACACAGGTAGAACATATATAATGTATATTTATATTTGTTTAACTTACTTGTATTTGAAATGGAATGGTCGTATTTGAAGATGGTGTAAAATGCTGCAATTTATCCATCAAAATTCTTGCATTTGATTTGTCCAACCGGAAAAGCTGGATGAAACGCACATCTGGAAGATTAAAAGGATCAATTTTTAATCGTAGTTCCATCAAAAGTGTTCTGTGCTTTTTTCTACCAAAGATAGTTTTTAAGAATTTTGTTTTTGTAATTTTGTTCATATACTTACATTTGTCTCCTCTTAAAGATTTCGTTGGCGAAACAAAACATACACATCCATTATCACCAAAAACTTTTATTTAAAAGTCGCAATTATTTCCCCTTTAATTATTTTATTGTTGATAACAGATTTTTTAAAAGATTTAACCTCCCCGAATTAAAGCTCTTGATACCCGGGTACCCGTGCAATGGACCGGGTACCCGGACATTTTAAAAAAATACCCGGGTATGCGGGTACCCGGTTATTTAGTACTTTCGGGTACCCGGGTAAAATCTTTTATGAGAACAAACGGGAAGGTACGACATTTTATATTATCTTTTCTGTTCATACTTTAGAAACCGCTAAATGGATAACCCTTTAAATTTAGTTTTTGTATGTAATATTAACACAGTCAGAGTTGTAAATTTTCAAGCAGCAGTAGCAGTACAAGTACCAGTACCGGGTACTAGTACTTGAAAAGATCAAGTATCTGTTACTTGGTACTTGAAAATCACAAGTACAAGTACTTTTTCAAGTACTTTTAAGAGCTTTGTACTTAAATACTAGCAATTACATTTTCAAGAACTTCGCAAGTACTTTTAAAGTATAAGTCCATTGTAAATATTTTTAAGAGATTAGATTAGATAAGTTTGGAAAGTTATTTTAGTTAGTTTTTTTTTAATTACACATGTAACTTAAGGATTTGAAGTAGGTAATTAAACTTGCTTGAGTCAAATTGTGAAGAGCTAACTTTCATTATTTCCGACTTACCTTTTGAAATTTCCATCCTTAAGCTTTTCAAAACATGAATATAATATTTAATTCCAGCACAAGCTGTCAGTATTACTTTAGCAGCGCACGCTGCTGTTTTTGTTTTTCTTTATACACATGTCTGCTTTTCATCCTAAATATAACTTGCTCCTAAACAAATACAACACTATACCAGCAACAAAATAACCCGAGATTTGTCGAGTTGAGAAACATCTCGCCTGCTTATCAACCTGTTCCTAAACATATACAAAACTATTCCTGCAAGAAAATTGCCCACCCCATTGATGCACATCGACTTATTTTTTGGTGAATTTCTGTGTATCCAAAATGCTTTTTGGCCTCACTCAGAGACTCAGACCTCAGAGTCCACCTCATGATTCATGAATCATGTCAATGTTGCTTGAGGTAGTGGTGGGTTTCATAGAAACAAAAATAACTTGCTTCCAGGGTTGCAAACAAGCTCAAATATGAGCTAGCTCACAAAAAGAGCTAGCTCACATTTGAGCTGTTGGGTGAGCTGAGCTATAAGTGAGCTGAGCTTTTGGTTGAGCTGAGCTGCAGGTGAGCTGAGCTGTCGGTATTTTGGTTGAGCTGTTGGTTTAGCTGTCGGGTGAGCTGTTGGGTGAGCTGTTTGGTGAGCTGTTTGGTGAGCTGTTTGGTGAGCTGTTTGGTGAGCTGTTGGGTGAGCTGTTGGGTGAGCTGTTTGGTGAGCTGTTGGGTGAGCTGTTTGGTGAGCTGTTGTTGTAGTTGGGAGAAAATTCTGAATTTATTTTGTATGATTGTTTGTTTTGACTGACATAATTATTAAATGTAAAAAGGTTTTAATAAATAATATGTACATACATACATATTTCTGAAATATACATACATATATAATTTTTTACTGAGTTTAACTACAATAACAAAAAAATCAGTTTTTTGAAAATAAAAAAATTTGAAAAATTATAAATGAATTACGAATTATGTTATCCAAAAAATAAGCTAAGAAAAATTTCCAGGAATCGATAATAGATATTTGTACCGCAAAATAATAATATTTATTGTTCTAAGAATGCCTTCAAAATTTCTATTAATACAAAAGTGGACCAAGGATGTTACAATGGGTTTTTCAAAAACCGCGTGGTGAAAACTAGCCATTGACTTATGAATGGGTTTTTTTTTAATTCAAAATTTACCGATATTTGCATCTGGGTACCTGCCATCTGCAAAGGATCTCCAAAAAACGACTACCTAAAATTTGGCTAGTTTTCACCACGCGGTTTTTGAAAAACCCATTGTAACATCCTTGGTCCACTTTTGTATTAATAGAAATTTTGAAGGCATTCTTAGAACAATAAATATTATTATTTTGCCGTACAAATATGTATTATCAATTCCTGGAAATTTTTCTTAGCTTATTTTTTGGATAACATAATTCGTAATTCATTTATAATATTTCTAATTTTTTTTATTTTCAAAAAACTGATTTTTTTGTTATTGTAGTTAAACTCAGTAAAAAATTATATATGTATGTATATTTCAGAAATATGTATGTATGTACATATTATTTACTAAAACCTTTTTACATTTAATAATTATGTCAGTCAAAACAAACAATCATACAAAATAAATTCAAAATTTTCTCCCAACTACAACAACAGCTCACCAAACAGCTCACCCAACAGCTCACCAAACAGCTCACCCAACAGCTCACCCAACAGCTCACCAAACAGCTCACCCAACAGCTCACCAAACAGCTCACCCAACAGCTCAGCTCACCCACAGCTCAGCTTAACCAACAGCTCAGCTCACTTATAGCTCAGCTCACCCAACAGCTTAATATGTGAGCTAGCTCACATTTGAGCTGTTGGTCGAGCTGAGCTATAAGTGAGCTGAGCTGTGAGCTGAGCTGAAATGTGAGCTTTTGGCATCCCTGCTTGCTTCCCTTCCGCCTATTTAAAAAACATGTGTCCAACGTATGTATATCTCTCAATCCTTGCTGTGATGGTGTACCAACATGTATCAGAAAGGTTGACGTTGAGGATGTTTTCTGCAATAAAGTAACCCGCTTTTTTGCGGCTTATTTTATAAAAATAATGTATCCACTAGACTGGATCTTATATTGAAGAAGTTAATGTTGCAACTCCACTTCCCACTAGCTACTTTAAATGTTAGATCTAGATTTAATTTGTTTTTGGCAGAAAATCCGGAAAACAATTGTAACCTTTATAAAGTGGCACAATTGGCACTAATAAATTCAGGAAGTTGCAAACAGGCTTATACTTATTTAATAAAATCAAATTCTGAGCAAGAAGCAGTGAAACATTTATATACACTTTTTTTGTGCTCTTTGTGAAATTAAATATTGCAAATTTAGATATGAAAGCTTGAAACTAAAAGTTTGAAAAGTTTTTCGTTAAAAAGATTAAGTAATTTGATTAATTTATGTATAATACAAGACTTTATGTTTTTTAATTAAAACAAATAGGTAGTTTTGAAGCTGGTAAATGTTACCTTAAACATTATGTTTATTCCGTAATGATATTAGCTTGCAGTTCTAAAGGAATATCAAAAAGTTATAAAAGTTTTAAATTGAAATTTAAAAGACTTTCTTATACATATTTATAATTTTGAAATTGGTTCCAAGCTTTCAAATCTAAATTTTCAATATTCAATTCACACCGAACACAAAATCAATTCAAGTGTTGCACTGCGTTCTGCTTGTAATTTGAATTTTTAAATAAGTATAATCCTGTTTGCTATTTCTACATTTATTAGGGCCAATTGTTCTACTTTATGAAAGTTGCAGTTGTTTTCTGGACTTTCTGCCAAAAATAAATTAAAGCTAATATTCAAGCTACTGGCAAGGCAAATGAAGTTGCAACCTTAACCTTTGAGATATAGGATCCACTCCAGTGGATACATTCATAAGTCGGAAAGAAGCGAGTTATTTTATTGCAGAAACATCTTCAACGTCAACCTGCCTGATTCATGTTGATTCATCATCGCAGTGATTGGAAGATGCATACACACACATTTTTAAATAAGTCGAAGGAAACCGAGTTATTTTTGTTTCTATGAAACCCACCACGACCTCAAGCAACATTGACATGGGCACTGCGCAACATCAGCTAGACTCTTTCTTGAGTCAGGTCAAAAAGCATGGGGATACACACAAATTCACCAAAAATAAGTCGATGAAAACCGGTTTATTTTCTCCCATAAGAAATCTTGTATTAAACAGAGAGGTGTCAAACGCAGTGAACAGTATATGAAAGAAGAGAACAAATTTGTTCTATCCAGGGATATGTTTTGTAACCCGACTTATTTGAAAAGCAAACATGTGTATTGTGTATACATTGTGTATAGAGTAAACTTGAAAGCAAAGTAGTTTAAGTAATGTTGACAGTGTGTGAAGGTGTGGGATTAAATTATATTCATGTCGGTCGCCAGAAGCTAAAGTTGTTAAGGATTTAATTTTCAAAAGGTAAGTGGCAAATAATCGACTTATATGGACGCTTCGCCACTGGTTCCTCATCTTCTTTGCGATTGTCCTGCACTTGCACAAAAACGTAAACTACACCTCGGTGACTTCTATTACAATGATCCCAGTGATCTTATTAACATAGACATTCATAGCCTCAAACGCTTTATTGTTAGCTCCAAATGGTTCAACGAGTAGGATGATCTTATGATCTATGTGGTATCACAATGGACCATTGATGGTCTGGCCACTGGCAACAAGGTGAAATGTTCCAGCAGTATTTCCACGACGAGCTATTGGAATGTTTAATTAATGAGATCGCCGATTTACATCTGCAGTCACAGGCAAAAATGCAGTGCTTTATAAACAAGCAACAATTAGCGAGGGCTTTTAACAAAATCAATTTGCCAAAAAAAAAAGATAGCTACATTCAACAAAACAACATTAGCAGCTTTACCCTCAACATTACGGCTGAAGCGCGGCGTGCGATGATTTCAGACTCAAAGACCATCATAAGTTTTAAATGCAACTCGTTGGGACATCTTGCTACAGAATGTCGTAAGGCAAAGCGACCTCCAGGTTCCTGTTACGTAGGTACCGAATCCATCTTGCTGCTGAGTGTCCTAAACGAAAGGCATTGGTGGACCACAAAATAAATCATGATAATGATGATGACGACGATTATGTAAGATTTTTAAAATTTTGTTTATATACACATAATTTAATGTATACAATTTAGATACCGGTAGTCCTTTTAATATTTATCAAAAAAAAAATGTTCCTGACTATTTTATAATCTAAATTAAATGTAGTTACACTAATATTGTTGGCACTAATAAAAGCCAATTAAAAATAAAAGGTTTCGTAAAAAGTTTTTTTACTTATAAAGACGAAAAGATTCATTTACTCATTTACAATTAGTTGTGGTTGCAAATCATACAATGCAGCATGCTGTTGTCCTGGGAAGAGATTTTCTTAGATTGGCTAATTTGAAACTAAAAAAAAAATAATGATCGAACAAGAATACAAATGACAGATAAAAATGAAAACTTGTACGAAAATGAATGTCATAATCTAATGGCCATTAATTTAAATAATGAAAGTATTGAATGTGAATTTATTATTAATAATGAATTTGAATATGAAATTACAAAAAGATTTAATGAAATGTTGACACACTTTATGTACTGCAAATCCCGATCACCCAGAAACTAAATTTCAAATGAAGATTAGGTTAAGAAATGACAAAACTTTCCATAGTCCTCCTACGAGGTTATCATATTTAGAAAAAGCACAGGTACAAAGTATTTTAGATGAGTTGATTAAACTAGGAGTAATTAAAAACAGTAAGTCAGAATATTGATGATTGATTGATCGATGATCTTCGATAGATTGTCTAATAAAAAGATATTCACCTTGCTAGATTTAAAAAGCGCCTTTTATCATATAGAGATGCAGGAAGAGTTGATCAAATATACATCGTTTTACGCACCATTGGGGACAGTTTGAATTTCTAAGAATGTCGTAGGAATGCTCCGTCAAAATTTCAGCGATTCATAAACGAGGTTTTTGAAGATCTTATTTGGGCAGGGAAAGTAGCGATTTATTTGGACGATATAATGATCGCCACGGAAACAGTTGAAGATCATTTGAATATATTACAAGAAGTTTTTGAAAAAATAATAAGCAACAAACTAGAGCTACGAGAAGATAAGTGTAAGTTCCTGTAATTAGAGATTCAGTATCTAGGTTTTACTATTTCTGAAAAAATAATACGACCAGATGATAAAGGAATTAAAGCGGTTAGGGATTTCCCTATACCGACAAAATTTAAAGGAAGTACATAGTTTCCTAGGACTTTGTTCATATTTTAGAAGATTTATCAAAGGATTTTCAGTATTAGTCGAACCATTGTATAAGCTTATTCGAAAAGATGCTGTGTTTAGATTTGAAGAGAAGGAATTAAAAACTTTTATGATACTTGAAAAAAAATTCATCGAAGCACCAATATTAGCTATATACGATCCCAGGGACGAAACGGAGGTTTTGGAGCAATGCTCTTGCAAAAAAAAAAGATGGATTGTTTCATCAAACTTTTTATTATTCAAAACAGACGACAGAAAAGGAATGCAAGTATAATAGTTTCGAGCTCGAGACCCTAGCTTTATTTGCATGGTTTGAAATTTAAAATTGTTACAGATTGGAACTCCCTTACGCTTACATTAATTAATAAATATATTTAAAAAAAAACAATAAGACACGCTTAGAACATTAAACCAAATAAACTAATTTTTAAACTAAGCTGAAAACAATATGAATTAAAAATACTAGTATTATTGTAAAATATTTTTTTTAAATTCCTTCCTTAATTCCTATTAATATTTATAAACTCATGAAAGCAGGTAGAAACGGAAGCTGTGGGAGGAAAATATTTAATCCTGGTAATCCTGACAAGGATAATGGGATAAACTTATGAAATTATTGTATTGTCACTGGTTCTTAATAGGTACAGTGAAACTTATATAATTGTGTTAAAAAGGATATTAATCCCCGCATTGCAAGGTGGGCTCTTGAGTTAGAAAATTACGATTATACTTTGGAACATAGAGGTGGAAATAACATGCAAACATGTCGATGTACTTAGTCGCATGGCCAAATCTGTCAGTACTCGAGAACAACACTTTTGAACAAACTCTTTCAATTTGTCAAAATAAATATGAGGAGATTATGAAAATTAGGGATCGTTTGCAAAAGAAAGAAGATAGTCCGTATAAACTCCATAATGGATTCTCAACAAAAACTGGTAAACACGAAGGGTTACTACACAGTATTCCTAAAGGTAGTATACCCTTCGACACAATCCACATAGATCACTTCGAACCTGTTACGTTAAAAAATTCAAGAAAAAAGTACGTATGTTTTCTTAATTATAGACGCTTTTACGAAATTCACAAAATTGTATGCAACGAGTTAACAAATGAAATTCAAAATAATATTTTATTTGTTTTCTATTTATTTAATTCCTTATTTTATCACTATAAATAAAACTTAATCTATATTTAATGCTAGTGGAGTCGAGAATGTCTTCTCTTAATCATCCATCTCAGGGATGATGAACCTTTATTTTCTTTATTTTTACATACTGCCAGCATATGTTCAAGAGATCACGTACGCATTTTGCTGGTATGCGATATCTTCAACGCTGGCTATTTTCGTTTTATGGCTTCCAGATGTTTGGAGAATTCCATGCAAGAGAGTTTCTTCCTCCATGGGCCATATGTGAATTTATATGAAAATTCAATGGAATTAACTCCTCCCTTCGCCAGTAGACGTTTGTCCCAAACGTTGAAGTCTGATCTCGTCCAGGTTCCTTTCAACGTCCTCTGCGGTTTCAGATAAGGACATTTCGGTATCGGTTTTACTCTTGTATGCTTTGTATATAATGGTTAGTTTATAAATAGATAAGCCACAAGCTATAAATAAGATATTTATTGTCAGTCCCCATATTATTGGGTGATCTTTTACATTTTCGAAATATGGTTGTATATAATCAATATTTGTGAATTGTAACATTTCATCATTTGATTCTATATAATTTATTATTCTTATTTCTGACTCCGTTTTTGTCTTAATATGTTTATTTATCCTTACTTCTAAATTTACAAATTCTTTTCCATTAATGGTTACAATGTCAGTATACTGTATCAGTTGTGTACCAAAATATAAATTATCATTAATTTTTACTTCCCCTGAGGTTACAATATGGTTATGATTAATATGACTTATGGTTGGGTTTTTTTCTAAAATTCTTTCACATTTTGAAATACCTTTATTAAAGATTTCTGTTAAGCAGTTAGGTTTATTGTTTTGTTTACATATTTTAATATTTAATTCTTGTGTGCAATTATTGGTACTATACCGATTCTTATACCGTGTTATTTCAGTTGGTATAATTAATTTGCCTTCTGGTTTTTGTACACTAAATGTTTTATAATGTTTACCAGTTCCTTTTATTATTGGATACTTAATAAATGTTACAATAATTTCTTTATTTCCTAGTACATGGAACTCTGAAGCGTCTAATACATCTATGAGCATGATATCTTCTGGTTCAATTGTCATTACTTCTCTTATTTCATTTTGGTTAAATACTACAGTATTCAAAATCTTATTTTTACTTAAATTTATAGTGTTAATTAACTCCGTGAGTTCTATAATTATATGATCGATCAACAAGTAACCCCTTTCGTCGCTGTCTTTATATTTATTATTTGCTATTTCTCTTATGATTTTAAATATCTGCGAGTTAACTTCATATTGTTTATTGTTTGAGTTTATTAATTCTTTCAATTTAGTTTCTATGTTAATCTGATCTTCGTGGTCTGGTGATCCAGATATCCACTTCCAAACCTTCCCTATTTCATTAATTCCCCTCTTAGTACGTGATATAGAAACTTGGTTTATAAGCTTAATTGCATAATCATACTTATATTTCAGTCTTTTGCTGATGACCTGAGTGTCTATACTATTTAAAATTTCCTTATAATAGCTTACATTAGAAGTGTGAAATATTTCACCCGTACTGTCGTAGATTGCAACCTCTCCATCATTTATTAAAATGTAGTCCTCTGTTGAGTAATTCGTTATCTGCACTTCTGCATGTAAATTACTTATCCAAAGAATTGTCGTCAGTATAATTAATATAGTCATCTAAAAAAAAATGAATCAAATTAATTCCTTAAGTTATCCTTGTGTATGACCTTATTTTTAGAGTCTATTACTGTGTTTTTTTATTATTGTTTAACTTTTCTCTTAACGTATATAGGTTTTCCTTTTGTCTGTCTTCTGTCGGATTTTTCGAATACTATGTCGTTTTCCTT
Source organism: Scaeva pyrastri (assembly GCA_905146935.1). Taxonomy (NCBI): domain Eukaryota; kingdom Metazoa; phylum Arthropoda; class Insecta; order Diptera; family Syrphidae; genus Scaeva; species Scaeva pyrastri. Next base: position 41,296,248 of record LR989928.1, on the reverse strand, counting down.
GTATACCTTGTTGTGTCTGTCTTTGTTTCTAACGTGGAGTGTCATACTTTGTTTTTCCTTAATAAGGTCAGGTATATAGGAGTATTTCTCATAGTTGTGAAAAACTTCATTTGGTTTTTTCATTCGTTATTGAATGTATTGTTTCGTTATATTGTTTGATTGCGTGTGGCATAAGCTGCTCTATTGTTTGGTGTGGGTTATCGTAAGTATCCAGTCTTATCAGTTCTGTAAGTGTACTGTGTACTTTCTCTATCATACCGTTTGTAGTACTATGGTTAACAGGTGTGTTGTATAGTTTTATGCCTAATCGTGTGAGATCTAATTTGGTTGCTTCAGAGCAAAAAGTTTTTTCGTTATCTGTGACAACAGTCTCAACTGCACCAAAAATAGGCAGGATGTTTATTAGTGTTTCTTTTGCGTGAATTTTGTTTTCTACCTCGAGTGCAATTAAATACTTTGAAAAACTATCTACCGCTGTAAGAAACATTTTATTGTGTGTATAGTAGATGTCAGCGTGGATGCGTTCTCCCCCTCGCCGTGGAATTGGTGTCTCGCCGATCTCTTGTTTCTTGGGATGACGGTCATATTTGTTTAGTTTGCAATTTTCGCATAATTTAACATATTCTTGAACTTGTGGTAATATTAATGGCCAAAAATACTCTCTAGTTATATGTTTGTAGTTTTCAAATGCTTCCCTATGGGCTCTACCATGTGTTTCTTTTATGATCTTAATCTGTTCTTCCTTATCCTCCATATCTTTAACTAATAGACTAGTATATATAAATTTGCTATTAGGAAATTCTCTTAGTAAGTCTTTTCTAATTTTAAATAATGTCTCCTCTGAATAATAAATAGCATTCACATTTGAGTGGATTATTTCCTTCATATCTTTGACTATATTCGAGTCTTTGAATTCTACTTGGTGCCTCCAAAACTTACCGTGTAATTGTGTTGACTTAATATTATTTATATTGGATTCCAGAAAATGAATTTGATTCTTAAATTGATTTAATTTCTTGTTTACTCTTGGGATATCTATGGCTTGACTGGATTTTGCACTATGACAGGTACCTATGTCTGAGCTCGGTAAATGATTTAAGTTCTGACGGCTTAAGGCGTCAGCAACTACATTTTCCTTGCCTGGTTTATAAATTATCTCGGGAGAGAATTCTTCAATGAACGCTCTCCAACGTTTAAGTTTGGCGTTTGGGTTCTTATTGCTTATAGAGAATGTTAGAGGCTGGTGATCTGTATAGATCTTAATTCCAGCATGCCCGTACAGGTAATTTCTAAGGTCGCTCAATGCCCAAACTATGGCCAAAAGCTCTTTTTCATTGGTGGCGTAACCTTGTTCCGTTTCGCTTAATGTTCTGCTTATTAACGTTATTGGTTTCCCCTCTTGACTTAGTACTGCGCCTATGGCTGAGTTACTTGCGTCTGTAGTGAGTTCGAATCCTTTGCTAAAGTCTGGTTGGTTTAACAAGACTTGTTCTAATAGTTTCCTTTTAATTTGTTCAAATGCCTTCTTTGCTTCCGATGTAAATTCTATGTTTATAGTCTTACGTTTCTTCTTTTCTATGCCTCTTAGAAACTGTGTGAGCGGTTTAGCAATATGTGCATAGTTCTGTATGAATTTCCTGTAGTAACCTGACAAACCCAAGAAGCTTCTAAGTTGTCGAATTGTAGTCGGTTCAGGATATTCGTTGATTGTTTTGACCTTGTCTGGGTCAGTTTTAATACAAGTATGGCTGATAACATAGCCCAAAAATTTAACCTCTTCCTTAAAATAAATGGATTTTTCATTACTTATGGTCATATGTGCCGCACTTAGTGCTTTGATGATTGTCTCGATGTGTGTTAAATGTTCTTCAGCTGATTCTGAGAATATTATCACATCATCAATATAGACATGGCAGAATTTGCCAACATATGGTCTCAGTATGTCATCCATTGCTGCTTGAAAAATAGCAGGGGCGTTTTTGAGCCCAAATGGCATTCGGAGGTATTCATATTTTCCATTATTTACAGAAAATGCGGTCTTTTTGATGTCTTCCTCTTTCATCTTTATTTGATGAAATCCACTCTGAAGATCAATTGTTGTAAAGTATTTTCCTCTGCCAAGGTTACTCAGTATAATGGATGTTTCTGCCATAGGATATTTAATTGTTTTTGTTGCAGAGTTCAGTTTTTTTAAAATCTATAACTAAGCGGAATTTTTTTGATCCGTCTGGATTAATTCCTTTCTTGTCCACCACCCATATTGGATTATTATATGGACTCCTACTAGGACGAATTATACCGTTCTCTAGTAGTGTTTTAATTTCAGAATTAATGAAAGTGTTTGCGCTTTGCGGATATGGATATTGTTTGCTCCATATAGCGTCATCATGTGCCGTGGGTAGGTCACATTCAACTTGGGTGTTAAATGGTAGATAATTGGGTTGAGGGGTAAATATTCCTTGATATTGTCTAAGAGTTTCTCTTAACTTAACTACATATTTATTCTCACTACTTTCTATATTGATGTGGTTCAGAAATTTATCGTCGAATTTCAGAGGTACTATGCCTGTCGCGAATTCTAACGTGTTCTGTCCAATATTAATTATTCCATTAACCTTCTTTAATAATTTCATTCCTATGATCGCGTCGTACTCGGTTAACTCTGGTAGAACGTAAAATTTTTCCTTGACTCCTAAAATATTTAAATCTTGATATTTATCGATAATTGTTGTGCCATGGACACTATTAACTCTAGACCTAACTTCTAATTGTTTTGTTGATATCTCATTGTTTGGTTTAACATAATTATGTGTTGCCCCTGTGTCAATAAGAATATTGAATAAACGACCTGACTTTGTGTGTGTTCGCTGGATACAAGGCAGGTCGTGCCTTACTCTAAAAAATCGTCGTTTTCATTTAAATTATGTAGCCTAGGATCTTTGGTAGGAATTTGATCACTTGGTGCCCTTTCTCGTTTAAAGGGGTTGTATTGATTCTGGGTATTAAAATTCCTGGGAGGATGATTAAACGCGTTTCGATTTTGATTTTGGGAATGACTCAGTGCGTTATGCTGAGTTGGCCTTCTAAATTGTCCACTACTTGGAATATCCATTCTTTGATGACTATTTTGGGTAAAATTTTGTCTATGAATGTTGTTATTACCCGAAATATTAGTAGCTGATACTACCTGTCTGGGTTGGCTCGTATAGTTGAACCATGGTGGCAGGGAGGTTATTCTATGTGCGGAATGCTGATTATCTTTATATTGGTACATACTTGTCTCTATCTCTTGGGCCCTGGCTAGTGCATTAGGAAGATCGAGTGGATTTAAAGAGAACACTATTTGAGATATTGGTTGATTTAAACCAAGTATGAATGTTCTTAATGCGTTATCCCTGGCTACGTTTATAAGACAGCTTGTTTCAGCTTTTTGTGGTCCGTAGGTCATTATTGTTTTGTTCGTAATTAATGTGAGTGTTTTACTAATGTGATCGTAAAATTCTTGTAAGGACTGTTCTCCCTGTCTTAAATTAGAAAGTTCACTTTGTAGCATATGAATGGGCCTTTTGTCTTCGTACGTAATATCTAATCTACCTATAATCGCATCAACATTTAATGGCGTTCCGTGTGAAGTTAAAATGTCGTTTGCTGCTCCTATCACTTTATTCCTTATTATGTTTGTGACTGCGTAGTACCTACTCCCCCCTTAACTGGCTCATATATTTTCATGCAGTTTTGGACTGCAGTTCTCCAACTAACATAATTACTACCGTCAAAAGTGGGAAGACATTTCACTACATCTAAAGGTTCTCCTCCTGTTATTAAAGGGTCTATTTCTATGTCGGTGTATGGTATTATTGAATCACCTGAAGTTAAATTAGCTAAACTTAGTGCTAGTTCATCTATCTGTGCTTTAAGACTACTAGTAGCCTCACTTACTGTCCGAGTAATTAGATCGGCTACTTGTTGCGCGTTCATACTGACAATTTTAATTGAATTATTTGTTAATTAAATAATAATAATAATAATATATTCACTTTCACTTAAAAACAAAAAATTATAATAGTTAGTTTTCTTACTTTATATACTATAGTAGTTGTTGTTCTGGATTGTTGTTAGTTTTTCTTCTTTTTGAACTCCTGCTGGATTCTTCTTAGATTTTTGACCTCCTATGTGTCTACTTCTCCTGATGCTTTGGCTTTTGCAGTTCCCGCAACGTAAGGTGCTTTACGTCCTACGATTTTCGTTGAATTAATCTATTTTAATTTTTTTTCCTGGTTCAGCAACTTTTGATTTCACTTTGTGTATCACTTTTATATTGCTGTCCCTGCTCGGGCGCCAGTTAACAAATGAAATTCAAAATAATATTTTATTTGTTTTCTATTTATTTAATTCCTTATTTTATCACTATAAATAAAACTTAATCTATATTTAATGCTAGTGGAGTCGAGAATGTCTTCTCTTAATCGTGGTGTATTTTAGACTAACTTTTCATCATCCATCTCAGGGATGATGAACCTTTATTTTCTTTATTTTTACATACTGCCAGCATATGTTCAAGAGATCACATACGCATTTTCCTGGTATGCGATATCTTCAACGCTGGCTATTTTCGTTTTATGGCTTCCAGATGTTTGGAGAATTCCATGCAAGAGAGTTTCTTCCTCCATGGGCCATATGTGAATTTATATAAAAATTCAATGGAATTAACTCAACGCGATCTACTAGTACAAGGGAAGCCTTAGACCGAAAACTCTAATCTCAGATAGAGGAAGTGCATTTACTAAAGTAGCTTTTGAGGAATTTTTAAAAGAAAATTATGTATGTATGTCATGTTAAGATAGCTACAAGTTCACCACAGGCCAATGGACAAGTGGAGCGTGTCAATAGGAGTATTGCACATATGATTGCGAAAATGACAAAGGGTTTGTTAGAATACAGTTTAGATCAGGTTCTTCCAAGAATTTAATTCGCCATAAATAATACTATACATAAAAGTACAGGCACTTGTGCAAGCAAACTACTAAATATTTGGAATTACACAAAGATGAGAAGTTATAGATTATTTGAAAGAAAAACTGGAAGCACTAAAATATGAAGAGGAAGAGAGAGAGAGTTATTAAGGATTCGGAAGAAAGCGGCCGAAAAAATCTAAAAAAGCCAAGCCTATAATAAAAGATTAAAAGATAAAAATAGGGTCTGTAAAGAATATAAGGTAGGAGATAACGTTATGATCAAAAAATTTGTAAATCAATCAGGATCATACCTAAATACAAAGGGCGATATGAAGTTAATCAGGTTTTACCAAACGACCGGTATTTATTGAAAGATGTAGATAATTTTCAACTAAGTCAGATACCTTATGAGGGAGTATGGGAAGTTGCCAATTTGAAACCTTATAGAGATCTTACATTAGGAGAGGCCAATCGGGATGATTGTAATCAGTATGGCCAAACTGTAACCCAGGCAGCACGCAAAAGAAAAAAACATGTAAAAGGAATGAATGTGTGTGGTAGTATAGGAGAGGATATCGGTGCGTGCTGGTGTATGTGTATTGTGTATAGAAAAGTATAAGAGAGCAAGTCAGTCAAGATCAAGATTAAGATTCGAACAAGACGGACGTGCGTATTGAATAAAGAACTTTTTTTTAATAAAAAAGGAAACTAAAAACTTTTTATTATTTGTTGTTTGAGGGCAGCTTGTAACGGAATTGTTGTTCCTAGATCGTTTTGACTTGGGCTTAGAATGTTGCCTCAATATCCCTAAACTACAGGATTCAGATGTACAAATTGACTAATCTAGGCTGTCCAGTCGGCTCAGCAGTAGGCACGCTAGCGAATGCCAATTTAACCAGTTCGTCGGAAGGGTGGGGTCTTGCAAACGCCACTGAACAGCGGCGGAATTTAACGTGCCTAAACAAAAGAAATTCGTAAGAAGAAGAAACTGAATTGTACTAACAATAAAATAACACTATTATAAATCGTTGCAACAGTAAATTTACGTCATTAAATGTTAGGAAAATGTTGTTTTCTTTCGATCATAACATCGAGTTTCGCGCCTCAGACAATTTGTTTACTATCGCTTTCATCAGTAAAATTTTTAATGATGTGATCGGAACAGTAAAAAATTGGAACACCAACAGTAAAACGAAATAGAATTTTGTTTGGCTTTTGGCAGTCAGCTGTTCAGTAAAATGAAATTTCATCATTAAAAAAATTAAAATGGTTTAAATGTTTCTTTTTGAAAAAAATACTTAATATAGGATTCATCTATATGGGAAGTTAGGAAGCCATGTCGTTGAGACATTTTCCAGCTGGTATGACTTGAAAACGAAACAATTAATCGATAACTCTATATCGATTGAACTGAACGAATTTCGATCGGTAGTGAAGTTCAATTTAAGCCTAGTTATAAGAAAGAAATTGTATTGTATTATATGTTTTAAGTTGCACAGGGTTTGAGGTTGAAAAGTTTATTGAGTTGTATACTCGAAAATTTATTTATATTTTGTCTATTGCTTACCTTTTGTGAACACAATGGCAAAACCCATTATTGTTTGATAAACTGTAAAATTCATTTTTTCTTACTTAGTTTTTTTTCTTTAATTCGTAGTTATTTTTTTGGAATAATTAATTCAAATTCACTTTGTTTTTCTAGTCCGATGCGACTTAAAATAGTATATATACGCCAAAGAGGCCATATAAGTATGATTTCTGAACTAGGTAGTTTTACTGTATCTCTCAATTACGAAAAAAATATAGTGGCATGTACATTGTATAAGCTTACAATATGAAAATAATATTAAAAATCAAGAACATTGAAATTTATGTAAGATAAAATATTATTTTGCATTATAATCTTTTAAACCTCAACACATTAATCTTAAATTATTTTTATTATTTGTTGTTTGAGGACAGCTTACAATATAAAAATAAGCAAGCACAAGCATATTGAAATTTATGTAAGAAAGAATATTATTTTGCATTATTAAACCTCAACACATTAATCTTAAATTATTTTTAGATTTTATAAAATATAATTTAACAACTAAAAATCTGTGGTAAGAAAACGTTCAAGCAACTGTGAAATACTAATTGCGTGATGCATTGCAGAGGTTAGATATTAGAAAATAAATAATACAATATTTTCAAACTCCAAAGGCCAAAATAGATACTCGAATTTACAACAGTTTTCTGTTATTTATTCTTTTACTTTAAAAATATTATTATGTTTGCATATTTATTAGTATACTCCCTATTGTCGTGCACAATGATTCTACAATAATCAACTGAAATTCAAAATATCACATTGTCACTATGCATTGCACATGTACATAGGTAAAAAGACACGGAGCTAATAAATTCTCACTTAATGATTATTATTTTTTAAATGTATGAGTTTGATCGTAAAATTCGAATTTTTAACACATGCATATAAACATTGTTTTTATTTAACAAAAAACAAACTTTTTTGCTAATAAAGCAGTTATTCATTTACCCTTGGTTTGAAATCAAAAAATATACACATTCAAAACGTGAAAAAATACACATATAAGCCATTTCAACTTACTTACTGGTATAAGATCCAGTACATGGATCCCAGTTATACATTTTTTGAACCGTGATTTAGAAGCAGCTTTGGGTTTAAATTTGCAGTAATTCAATTATTTAATATTGTGATTTCAATAATTTTTTTTATGTTTTTATAGCCACAACACAGGCACATCCCACTGGCTCGATCCTAGGCTATCAAAATTTCAAAAGAAATCTTTAGAGGATTGTGATGATGATGAACTGCCTTATGGATGGGAAAAGATCGACGATGCACTTTATGGCACATACTACATAGACCACGTTAACCGTCGAACACAATATGAGAATCCTGTTCTTGAAGCTAAACGAAGGGCTGCCGAACAGACACATCAAGAACAACTGAATGTCAGTGATTTCGTGCAGCCCAAGGAAAATAGTTCAATATTCCCATACAAATTCACCAAAAATCCGCTGGAAATGCAAGGAGTGAGGATAACAACAACTCTTTTGAAGTCATCTCGTGGTCTAGGCATCACAATTGTTGGAGGTGATGATTCTGTTGAAGAATTTTTGCAAATAAAATCGATAGTTCCAAATGGTCCAGCATGGCTGGATGGCCAATTGCAAACCGGTGACATTCTGGTTTACGTAAATGACACTTGCGTCCTTGGGTTCACACACCATGAAATGGTAAATGTATTCCAAAGAATATTACCTGGTGAGACGGTTACGCTAGAAGTGTGCAGGGGCTATCCACTTCCATTTGATCCAAACGATCCGAACACAGAAGTTGTGACAACAATTGCTGTCGACGGAATAAACTCGAGTGCGGAAAAGAATCAAATGCAAATGAATTTGAATATGGATGGAAACTATAATTTTTTAGATATTTCTGATACTACAGACGCAGATGGAATTAACCAATCTATAGATAAACTTTGTTCAGGAATATCAAATGAAAAGTACGTCAATGATGACTTTGTTTTATTGAAAAAACCAGAGTTTCTTACTTTGAGTATTTCTAAAGGAAATATGGGTTTTGGCTTTACTATTGCTGATAGCGCCAACGGTCAGAAGGTGAAAAAAATTCTGGATAGAAATTGCTGTAAGAATCTTCAAGAAGGAGATATTTTGCTTGAGATTAACAATTCTCCTGTGAACCATATGACACACTGTGAAGTTGTTCGGGTTTTAAAAGATTGTCCAAAGACTGAAGCGACTACCGTAAAAATTCAAAGGGGAAACCCTGCAAACATTTCAAATGAAAATGGTCGGACGTCCGTAAATAGTGGTAAATTTAGAAACGCAAACGAAAGTAGCAAGAAAATTTTGGAAAGTAGAATGTTTCGGAGTAAAACACCAAATGCAGAACTTTATAGCACTCAACCCAAGGAGATTCTGCCGATTCGACCGAAAACACCCTTAGTTGATACGCGGCGAGCTTGTGTCAAGACTCCATCGCATGAGTTCAATGAGGAAATAGACACAGTCACAAATAGATTGGGTAAGCAGAGTGAAGACAATAAGTCAGTTAGTGCAGATGCCAAGTCGACCAATAGTCTACAAGAAATTGATTCCATAAATAACGATATCCCATTCATGGATCCATATCCAAAGCTAGTAACGAGCTTAAGTGAACGATTGGCTGAAGCATCATTGGTAAACGAAAATCATAATAACATCTATCACATGAACCCAACTACAATTTTGCCCAAAGTGGATGGATATGAAAATACGATTGTATCTCCAGATTTCGGATATAATTCCCTATATGCTGGTGTTCCACTTCGAGGAGAGTGTTACGATGATAACGCTCAACAGAATACTAATGTGGGAGGCGGTATGTACTCACCTTCGTTGGCAATAATGGCTCCGGCGCCTACCTATCACCAAGATAATTGCTATTGTTATGATTGTCAGGATTATCAGCGCTACAAATTTTATCATGGAATCTATAATACCCCTCAAAACTCCCAAAATGGAATAATTCAAAAAAGAGTGAATGATTTATTAAACGATCAACGGAAAACAGGGTTTAGTTCACTGGAGACTCACTGTCCCTTGCTATCAGAGCAACTTCACCATCAGCAATCACGTCAAAACTATTTGCAAGTATCTCAACAAATGTGGAATTATATGGTTGGTGGAAGTAGTACGACAACTATACATTTAAATGATGTATGTATGTTTTTATATTGATTTATTATTTTTGTTTTAATTTTATCTTATATATAGGAAGAATGTGAGTTATCTGAAGTAACGCTAGAAAGACAGGCTCAAGGTTTTGGATTCCGTATTGTTGGAGGGACCGAAGAGGGTTCCCAAGTTACTGTAGGACATGTTGTCCCAGGAGGTGCAGCGGATGGAGACCCTGGAATGGCTACTGGTGACGAAATTCTAAGTATCGATGGAGTAAATGTGGTATGATTAAATAGAAAAATAAAATTATCTCATCTTCTATAGAGGGTGATATGATTACCATAAGATGCGAAAAAATTACAAAAAAACAATCTTATGGGAGTTAGAGGTCTCTTCGTCCATTAAGGCGGGAGGCGCAAAACAGAAAAAAAATTATTTAAAATAAATTAAGTCAGGTTTGTAAATACATACTTTTCGAAAAATTCATTTTCAAACTTGAAATTTTGGAAACAATTTTTTTTTTAATGCAATGCTCTTACTAATTCTAAATAAAAAACAGACATCTGGATGTTAAATTGTATTTTAGTTTATGAGAAATAAAAAAAAATTCCTAGACTATTGGAAAATCTGTTATACATTTTTTGGGTCTAGTTTAGCATGACCATTTCCCACAATGTTCCCTATAAATTTGAGTTGAAGGTGAATCACAGGTGGTTTAATTCACTCACCTTTCTTGCAACAAAATTAATTTGGCTTGATGCTAAACGCCCAAAGCAACTCATCTCAATTGGTAGACGGCACATTAGCTCCGTTATAGGTGTCCTTACAGGGCCTGTGTATAATAGGTAGACATGCTTAACGACTTGGAGCTCCGCCAAATGATTTCTGTAGAAGCTGTATAAATGAGGAAGAAGAAGAGTCAGATCCTCATTTATTTGCTATTGTCCTACACTTTCACAAAAAAACGTAAACTACACCTCGCTGTCTTATAATACAATGATCCCAATGGTCTAATTAACATAGACATTCACAGTCTCAAACGCTTTGTTGTTAGCTCCAAATAATTCAACGACTAGGAGGATCTTATGATCTATGTGGTATTACAATGGACCATCTAAGTATGCTGGCCTTCTTTCCAGCAGTCACCTTAACATAACCTAACCTATCCATCGTCAGGCACTTTTCTCCCTAGCCCAGAATGATGGGGTGGGTAATGATGCTTCCGTAATTTAACCCTTACAAAATAAGTTCGTGAATGATAAAAAAATTAACACTGAGTAAAGGCCAAAACTCCTTATCACATCAAAAAGTATCAAGTCAGATATTGCGACTGATGTAGCACAGCTACACGACATATCTGTATACAAAAGTGTTGTTTAACACCTCCTTGCAATGTTTGCAAGAAAAATCTTAGTTGAAGAACAATTCTTAACTTGTGGGCGGTTGATGTGAAAAGACGTTATATTTTCCACTGATTTTCGTAAAGCCTTCGATAAAATCTCCCATAAACTTATCCTTTTCAAACTTTCTACCTTCGGTTTGGAACCGATTCTTATAAATTGGATTTCTTCGTATCTGGAAAACCGTTACTACAGTTTTCGTTTTAGATCCACTTCCTCTTATCCTTTTGTTATTCACGTCCGGAGTCCCTCAAGGCAGTCACTTAGGGCCTCTCCTTTTTATTCTTACTATTAACGATATTGAATTGGTCATCAAACATTCCCATATATGTCTCTATGCCGACGACACTAAATTTTTAAAACCATTTCCTCTGCATAAAACTCTGCTCTTATTCAACTTGATCTCAATAATTTTTCAGTTTGGTGTCTCAAAAACTGCTTACACTTAAATATTACTAAATGCCACTCAATCACCTTTTCACGAAAACGTTTAAAATGTACCCCCGTATCTATTTTCTTCACAATCAACCCCTTTCTATTGTTATCTGGATACGAGATCTCGGAATATTATGCGATCAGGAGCTTAACTTTATTTCCCATTATGACGACATTATTCTTAAGGTACAATCCCCCAATCCTGCCGCCTTACCTAGACCGCCTTAAACTAATCAATCTAAATTCCCTAGAAGAAAAACTTATGAAATTCTCTTCATTCATAGACTTCTTACAGGTTCTATTGACTGTATAACTCTTTATAACTCTATCTTCCTTAATACCAACCCTCGAAACATCCATAATCCCCTTCTCTTTTATATACCCACCCACCGTACGTCTTATGGCTCCAATGAACCAGTCTCACGTATGCTGAGGAGTGTCAACTCAAAACTAATAATCTTTGACTTTAACCTTAGTACCCCTTTCCTAAAACTCCCCCACTAACCAAAATTCGTAGCTATAAGTTCTCTTTTTTTTAAGTTAGATTAAGTTATAGCTTGTATTAAGCCTTGTGTTTTTTGAGAGGTCTCATGTTCTTTTTATGCCTTGAAATCATTGGCGTGCAAAGTGCCACTGAATTTCCCTTCCATGTTTTCCACTTCGTATAAAGCATTTCTTTTCGATCTAACAACACAACATTTGACAAATTTTTACTTAATTTTACGCTAAGGTTATCTGATGCATCGCTTAGAACGTGTTATGTATGTATGTATGTATGTAACCGACACCTTTACACTCGATTTTGACCCACTTTACACGAACCGATTTTAATAAAATTTTGTACACATATCAAGAACCGGTGGCAAAACCATAATTTCATAAGTTTATCTCAATATCCTTATCAGGATTACCAGGATTAAATATTTTAATCCCACAGCTCCTGCTTTTTCCTGATTTTATTATGCGCTCATAAATATTAATAGACTCCCTCATTTTAAGTGCTGCAGTGGCTCAGTTGGTTAAAGCGCGGTCTCGTTTCAGTTTGAGCGGTGAAGGTCGTGGGATCAAATCCTAGCTATGCGTGACTTTTTTTTTTTTTAATTAAAATTACGAGATTTTAAATAATAAATAAATAATTCCAATTTCATTTACAAATTCAATCAACTAAATGAGTCAATGAAATGTTTCAATGTTTTCTTAAATCACAATAAATATAGTTTGAAAAAACTAAAAAACAAGCTTTTAAAGCACGTTAAACTAAAAAGTTAAAAATAAATATAGTTTGAAAAAAACTAAAAAACACGCTTTTAAAACCCATCATACTAAAAAAGCGGAAAATAATTTTTAATATAAGCTGAAAACAATAATGAACTAAAAATACAAGTGTTATTGTGAATAAGCGTGGGGCGCTCGATATATGAAAAAAAAATATGGCCAATGCGCCCAACGCTTTTAGACAATAACACTTGTATTTTTAGTTCATTATTGTTTTCAGCTTATATTAAAAATTATTTTCCGCTTTTTTAGTATGATGGGTTTTAAAAGCGTGTTTTTTAGTTTTTTTCAAACTATATTTATTTTTAACACTTATATTAGCTTCACTTGTATGTATGTATGTATGTATGTAACCGACTCCTTTACACTCGATTTTGACCCACTTTTTTATTTTTATTAAAACTTTGTACACATATCAAGAATCGTTGGCAATACAAAAATTTCATAAGTTTATCTCAATATCCTTATCAGGATTACCAGGATTAAATATTTTCCTCCCACAGCTTTTGTTTCTACCTGCTTTTATTATGCGCTTATAAATACTAACAGACTCTAATAATTCTAAGTGCGGCGGTAGCTCAGTGGGCCACGTTACATTTTTGGCCTTGAATTCGACAAGGGTCGTGGGTTCAATTCCCAATCATGGCTGATCATTTTTTTTTTTTTTTTTATAAAATTACGAAACCTTAAAAAATAATTTTGTTGACAACACATCGAACTAAAAAATGAAAAATAAATATAGTTTAAAAAAACTAAAAAAATTAAAAATAATTTTTAAATTGAGCTGAAAACAATAATGATCTTAAAATACTAGTGATATTGCGAAAAAGCGTTGGGCGCTCGATATACGAAAAATATGCCATACAATGCGCCCAACGCTTTTTCGCAATAACACTAGTATTTTAAGATCATTATTGTTTTCAGCTCAATTTAAAAATTATTTTTAATTTTTTTAGTTTTATGTGCTGAGCGGGTTTTATTAGTTTTTTTTAAACTATATTTATTAAACTACACGTCCTGGTGAAAAATTGTTTGTCGGTTGATCTCAAATTTAATGTGTTTCTGAAGTTTTTCCGTAATTAAATCTATTCTCTCACTTCTACCTATGAACATAAAGTCTGAATCAATAAGCAAACCTAATTCGTGCATGATTGAATACATTTATCCATGCGTTATCATTTGATGTCCGAAAAAAAAGAAATATAAGGAGATACTCCCGACGTCGTCGTCTGTTTCCCATTATCTGGGATTCCAAAAATACTGCAAACAGTTTGATCAAAGAATTTAAGGACTGATTTGATGGTTGCTTTTGGCATTGGTTTCAGCAGGACGAACATGGTAAGGGGATCTACCAAAACAAAAAGATAAAGATTGCCTTTTTTTGATCGAATATACGGACCCATAAAGTATATATGTATAAACTTTTTGAAATAGTCTGTCAAAAGTCTTCAGTATAGAAATTGGTGGTTTAATTGTCTTGTTTATTCTTTTACTTTCTTTACAAGTGTCACAATCATTAATTAAATCTTTAACATCCTTGGTCATTTGTAGCCAAAATGGAGGCGCAATTTGGAGGGCAATGGGCACCTCCCACCAGTTTTTCGATGAGTCCAGTGGTCAGTGGCGTAGCGTGGGTTTCGGCCGCCCGGGGCGGATGGAAATTTTGCCGCCCTCTCATATGCATTTTAATTTTATGTGTACTACATTGACACCTCGATACTCGATTTTTTCATTTTCACAAAAATACTCACATCGACTCAGTCAAACGATGGTCACATAAAAACTGCGAGTCGAAAATGGCTGAAACTTCGTGTGCTGCTGTCAAAAGATGCACAACTACCTTCCCTGACTTTTATTGACGAGTACTGCCGTCTTCACATTGAGGTCGGAAACTTTTCAGACCACCCTCGTATACACGTAGATATAACTGCTACAATGCCGGCCCTAGCCAATCTTGAGCCCCGTGAAAGAGTTGTGTAAAGCGCCTCTTTTTTATATTTGCACACATGTAAACAGAATTTTACGACCTGTTCATTTGCACATTTTGCACACATGGTTGGTCCGTTACATAAATTTGTCAGTTTAATATTTCTAAGTAAAAATATTGGGGCACCATTTTTTAACTTGAGGAAAATGTGGGGTAAGGCCACTCGGGTTTAAAGAATTAAGAAACTCCTGTGTGTAATGACCTCATTTTCTTGATCCATTACATTATCTTGCCTTTCAACGCATCCATTGATAAATAATCTTTATTTTTTATTCCATCGATATCAGGGAAAAATTTCGATATTAAATCCTAATAGCTAGTCACCGATCATTTCCAATTTTATTTTCAAAATAAGATAATTTCCAGTCTCCTATTAAAAGTAACTTTCAAGAAAAATTTATAGCACATAGGCTACTTCTTATCCCAGTGAAATGTATGGTTCCCGTGGAATTTTTCCAATCTCGTCAGAATGACTGAACGGATCTGGATGCAATTTGGAACCAAGATGGATTTATAATATTTTGTGTAGAAAAAACTCTATGACAAATAATTGACAATAATAGGTACATTAATTTCGACCAAATTCCATTATCATAAAAAAGGTTAAAGTGGGTCAATTTTTAAAACGTTAGACATACCTATACTATTAGCTTTACCTATTAGATATTAGTATATAGATTTCAGGCTACAGTCCCTTAAAACTGTGAAAAAACTAAACTTGTAGATCAACGCGATCAGATGTGGCCATTTATGTTGTAAAAACTCACGATTTTTGTGATATCACAAGGCAATTAAAACCTACAGAATAATTTCCGTTGACCTATAAACATAAAATTTTAACCGATTCAGGGAATGACCTTAAAACCGTAAACATTTTTACGGAACCCTGAGTAGATACGCGAGTGTAAAACCCGCTGTAAGAAGCCGTTTTTTTTTTACTTAAATAAAATTATAGTTTAGACAACATAGGAGGACCATATCAGACAGTCCAACATACAATTGCATAAATAAAATACCTTTATAGGATACGCACACACGAAAAATCATAAAATCACTTCTTTACACAAAAATTACGATTTGAAAGCAATAAGCAAAA
This sequence comes from Scaeva pyrastri, assembly GCA_905146935.1. Classification (NCBI taxonomy): domain Eukaryota; kingdom Metazoa; phylum Arthropoda; class Insecta; order Diptera; family Syrphidae; genus Scaeva; species Scaeva pyrastri. The sequence continues at coordinate 41,280,384 of LR989928.1, read as the reverse complement.
CATAAATTATGATACGAGACAATGTTATAACAATCCAACAATATACATATCTTTCTTTAAATTTGTCAAAATCATTCGCGCTGATTGTTAGTAATAGAAAATCAAACCGCAAAATAAAATACGGTAAGTCCGCATGAATATATGTATATAATATGTATTATAGATGTTGTTTTCAACAGTCGTTACAAAATATCATTAATAGAAAGGGGATTCGTCACAGAATAAGTAATGGAAAATTTGAAAAAATCCGTGCGATAAAAATATTATCAAATGATTCAAATATTTTTATTATTTCTTGTCAAATTTTGCCGCCCCTAAACAGTGCCGCCCCCCCCCCCCCCCCCCCGCACCCACTACGCTACGCCACTGCCAGTGGTACCCATAATCGCCATTGGTACTCGTGCACATTAAGGCTGGGTGGCCAGCCAAAAAAACGGCTGGAATGTTACAAATAAAGCGATAACTTTTACATTTTGAATGCTAATTGATTGAAATAAAAATTAATGCATTCTAAATAAACAGGGCTACTACACTGCATCATTATAATTTTTAAATGTATAATATAGCAATTCTGAGAGTGAAACAAACTACAATTTTGTCGTTATTTTGATAGTAGTTTACAATGCACCATTTATTTTTGGAATAACTAAGATTTTTATTTAATTTTTTTGGTGTTTTCAAAAGAAATTAAGTTAATTAAGGGAGTGACGGATTGACTTTAATTTATTTTTGTGGGCAAAAAATTTTTCCAATCTTATGCAATTTTCAATGGGTTTGGCGTGTTTAAACAGGTATAACTTCTTCAATCTACAACATATGTCATAGAAACCAAAAATATGTTACAGACTGTTCCAAATACTTTTATCACAAGCAAAATCTGCTTTAAAAGTTTAAAATAAAAAACAACTCTCACTTGCTCCAAATCGCAAACATAGTATCCTCGGGCTTATGTTCACGGTTGAATATTTTGTATGTCTGGGAGGATGTTTGGCCCATAGGATTTGTCTGGCTCATCAAGTATGGTTTTAAAATGGTTTTCTAAATAACATATGTAAAATCAAACTTCAGAAAATGAGATAAGTTAAATTATCATTGTAACAGCTTTAAAGCGTCTGGCACAAGTTATGACCGACGGCAAGTGTCTGGCAGTGAGGATATTATTTTCTAATAATGCTATTTATGAAGTTAACATACAAATCAGCCATCAGAATTTAACATAGGTTAGCATTATTTTTACTCACCTTTGTCACCTGATACCTGCAGATTGGCCGTCTACCCAACTTAGTTGGTATGCAGGCCGTCAAAGTACATATGAGAGCTACTCAGTACCACAAGCTTTGCCTTTCAGAAAATAACATATGTCTGGCGGCCCTGGGCTCTTGTACTATAATGCTTGTGTATATTTTTCTTATTTTTCTTCAGTATTTGTTCTATTGATCTGCAATTCAAAAATTCTAATTGCGGTGATGTTTTTTTTTTAAATAAATTTTTGAAAAAGTGTCTAAATTGGTTTTTCCCTTTGAAATTTCCTTTTTACACGCATACATAGAAGTTTCAGTTGCCAGTAATTCCACTGCGAAATGAGCGCTTCGAGAGAATGTTTTTCATTTGGAAAAGAAATGAGCCCCGCCCACCGGCTCTCAAATATTTTTGTTTTTGGTTAACGTATTGCTGGTTGTTTCTTCCTTTTTGCATCAAGAACAGAAAATGCAATAGAAAAACCGGTTATTGGAATTTGAGGAATATGTAATTAATGACAAACCAGTTTGTCAATGAGTTGAATAGAGCAAGTGTACGTCCAATTCGCGTGGTAGGACATATGCAGAACAATGTTGTGTGTGGTTTATCTACCTACTTCTTGCACCCTTTAGTTTGAAGACGTAGCAGAAGTCATGATCGTTTTATATATATGTATATTTGACTAGCGAAACCCGCTTTGCAGGGCGTTAAAAAAATAGTTTTTTAACTTCACATAGGAGATTATTGTTATCGGTCCGATTTTTCAAACTGAAATTTTTGACATATCTGGACGTTTAAAGGTCTTACAATATATATCTGTCATTTTTAGAGAGATGTCTATGTTTGTGAGTACGTACGTTTTTCTACCTTCGTATGTTAGAGAACCATTTTTCGTCGGCGATATCTTAAGAACGGGTTGAGATATCGACTCCAACTAAATTTTTTCGACAGGTTATAACTTCTGAAATACTAAATAGAAAAACTGAAAAACAATGTATTGCTCAAATATACAATGACCGTTGAATTCATTTTATTTTTCAAAAATAATTAAATTTCTTATGTCTGATGAAGTCTTTTTGTCAATTTGATATTCGTCAATATTTGAACATTTTTACAATATTGAAAATGCATTATGTTGAAAATAAAATACCGTTGAATACAATATCATTCCCCGTTTTCGAGATATTTGTCCAAAATTTCAATTTGACAAATCGGACCGGTAACAATATCTCCTATGAGAAGTTAAAAATAACAAAAAAATTATTTTGTTAAAAGGCGATGTACAATGCAAAATATTCAATAACTACCAAATTTTCAAAATAAATGGAAAGTTATCAGAGTCTCTTTTTTATTTGTTTTATATTTTTTCATACCAATGCCTTTTTATAAACAAAAATATCTTTGGTTTCATCATTATTAATCTTATAAGTAATGACCCATACTCGACGGATGCGGCTACAAAAAAAATTAAAACACTAAAAGACAAAGTGTGGATATTTTTAGCTTAAAAATGCAACAAAAAATACAATTTTCAAGAAAAAAAAACAGTAATTGAAATAACTATTTTGTTGCTATAATTGGATACAAAATATACAAAGTATAAACAAATATAATTCATTGTTTGTCGTTTCCTTACCAAAACTTTGGTTCAGGCCATGCATTTTTAAAAAAAATTTTGCCAGCGACAGGAATCGAACTTAAGCGGAGATCTTACCAGGACACCACGAAGTCTGATTATCAAGTGCGCAAATTCCTAAATATTGTTCAAATAAGCGACAAAAATTTAATTTCTTTGTTTAACATATTTTCCATATTTTTTATAATTTTTTTTTGCGCCCTAAACCTTCTACTCTTATTCCTCTTTAATTTTAAAAATAAGAAAATCGGTCAACCGGTTTGGCTGGTTAGTGAACGAACACAAAAAAACAGACTTTCTTTTATAAATATAGATAGAATAGATATAGATTTTTTTTGTGACAATAGAGAGGGAATTTTTTTGTTCTTTGGCAAAACAAAAACAATTGCATTGGAAATGAGATCAGGACCTGTTTTTGGGAAAATATTGAAATCGAAAGGAAACGTACATACAGCACAGACTGTCCTTTTCTTTGGTTATTATTGTTGTTTTTTCTTTACTTTTTCCTCCCACTTTAGCGTGTTATTGATCTTATAAAGATACTCATTTTTTTCTTCGACTCTATTCTTGTTCAAAAAGAGCGTAGAGGGAGAGTAACAAACAAAAACAAAATTCCTCTGGCCACATATGGCGATGCCATGAAATTCATGACAAAAAAGATCACTAACACAAGTAAAGTCATTTACATGAAGTTTGAGTTTGCCGATCTGGGACACACAGCCTTAACGTCTGAGTTATTATTAAAAAACTTTTTGTAAATTAAATTGTCACATACTTTCAAATCTAGGTAACCATCAGATTTTCCCTTCATTCTCTTAAAAAGTTTTAAATATTGGCCAGTTTTTAGACTTTCGGATTCAAAATCAAACAAGGGGGATCATTCCGTTTGTAAATAAGTAATCTAATCTATTGTTGTAAAATAATTTAAATCATTATATCTAAGTACATAGTTCTGTTCAACATTTTCGAATTTCAAAAGAAGCCTATTCGGTGCCGAACCTGCCTTAAGACAGGCAGTTACCTGGGGCGCCACTCAGCTAGGGCGGCAAAATTGGTGGAATATATTGGGTTTTCTCTGCGATAGTTCAAAGAATGTAGACTTTAAGGAATGCGAGAAACTTGAAGCAATTTTAACACCAAGAATTAAGAAGTTCAAAAGGATTACATTATAGCTAGGGATATCTTGAGTAACAATAATATATTCAATCAGACGTCAATTCTTACTGATTTCAAACCACTATCAATTTGAAATTATTTAGCTTCAAACCATTTGCTTGAATTGTTTCCAAATTTAAGAACTGCGTTAAAAATTCTCTTAACGATTCCTGTAAGTGTTGCTACAGGGTAAGCTAGTTTTTCAAAACTTAAAATAATAACATCATATTTACGCTCAACTATGACTCAAGAGCGCGATTAACAGCCTTGGCAACAATTTCTATTGAAAAAGATATGCTGAATTGTATTGAAGAAGAAGAAATCGCTACAAGATTTGCAAAAATGAAATCGGGAAGAGCAGCATTTTAATGTCAATATTTTGTAAAATAATTGTATCGAAAATCCTTAAATGTATTTAATAAAACATTTAAATGTTAATTTGTACAATTTTCCTTTTTTTTTTAAATTTGGACCGCCAAAATTGAATTTGCCTGGAGCGGTAAAAGTCCCAGGTTCGGCATCGAGCCTATGTAATGAAAGATGGTTTTCGTTCTACATAAATACATACACACCTTCAATATTAAGAGTTGATGCAACTGTTGAGACTGTAGCGACATCCAAATAAAGCATTGAACGGACTACAATAACTGCGCACCTGAACTCGAACCACAGCTGACCGCTGTCACCTATCATATTTCGGACAGCCATGAACATTCGTTTGAGAGATTTGAAAATCTCCTTCTTCTTCGAACCTTCGGACAGTTTGGTCGATCGGCAGCTGTAGTGGATATAATTTAATTTTTGTATATAAAATATACCTAAGTCATTAGTTAATAAACTCGTTAATAAATATTATATAAGTTAATGAATTAAGCAAATTTAGAGTTTCATTACATTGGTGACCCAGCGTTTGAAATTTATTTGTTTGCATTAAACAAATATAAAGCTCAACCTCATATAAATCTACTGCCTGCCGTTCTTCACATCGCCAACATAATCTCGGAAAATCTAAAACATCCACCGAAATTTTTATTGTTTGTCATTGGAACCGTGTAACAAATAAGTTCGGTCATCGATTTCCTTTAACATTTGTGCCAGAATCATTTTTTTTTTCAAAAAAATTCTTCATTCAAGTATAAAGCATGGCGGGTGACAAAACAGGCACCGGCGACAGCAAAACTACAAGTACGGACCCGATTCCAATGAACATCTCTGGACTTTCCGTTGCTGCACGATTGCCCCAAGTTTGGCGTGGAAGGCCATCTCTCTGGTTTGCTCATCTGGAAGCAATACTTTCAGCTTCAAAGCCAAACGATGCCACAAAATTCTAGTACGTTGTCGATAATCTGGATTGAAGAGATCTGGAACAAAATTACTTCTCACTCCGCCAGCGGCCAACAAGTACAGTAAGGTTAAAGAAAGACTCATCAAGGTGTATGAAGAGAGGAGCAACAAATGCAACGCCTCATCGAAGGGTAGACCTTGGTGACTCACAGCCCTCTCAACTGCTTCGGCGCATTCACAACCTTTCAGGCTCTTCAGGCACCCCAGACGCAGTTATCAAGGTCATGTGGCTGTCACGTTTACCTTCACATGTGAGGGCGATACTTTCATCCGTTACTGGTGACCTCAGCTCGCTTGCGGAATAGGCTGACAAGATTTTGAGCCATTCATCTTCACCTAAGTCAATCGCAGCGTTACCACTGTTTAACTATTTTGCTCCGACTGGCTGGACAGGGTACATAAACCTTGACCAGACCGTAGTTAATACAAAAGGTGCTTGTACCTTTGTATCGTTTTGAGATATTAATGCCCTTACCGCTGGTGGGGGAAAGCAATAATAATGAATACACTTGACAACCTTTTGATCATGAATGATAAAATTTTATTAGCTTACAATCCTACATATACAATAATTTCACTTACTTAGCTAAATTTACAAATACCTAAAATATACGAAAAAAGCAATGTGATATACAATAATGATGATACCTTTCCGCCAGGTATATTCAAAGCCTGAATGCAAAACTATTGTGGGAAACATTAAAATAACGAAAAGTGCTGACTATTGCAAGAATCTTTAAAACAAAACATACAGAGAGCTGTTGCTGTTTGATTGTATACAGAGAAGCTGTTGTAGGGTAAATAATTTGTTGGTATACTAGAAATATACATTCTCCACCCGTTGTACTATGTTTGAAACTATAGCACCATTTCGAAAGTTAAGTTGCTGGGATTCTTGATGCTGAGGTCTTCGTTTTTGCAACCCGTGCTGCCCAGGATATCCGCTGAGGTTCTGGAAGGATTTTGTTGATCTTTGGGAATACCTGTATTGTGTTTGCAGTATTGGTATTAAGACCATTGCAACAAGCACATAATTATAATGATGGATGTTATTAAGGCAACGTAGCTCACCGTAAATTGGTGCACGTTATTTTGATATGTTATAGATGGCACCGATTTAGTAATAAGTGTGAGTTCTTGCTTGAGTGCATCCAGTTCTTCTAAATGTTTTTTGTTGGGCAGAGTCCTATAAGATAATGTAGTCAAGTTGCCTGATAAGGCATAATTAGATAGATTTGCAGCTGGAGAGAATAACATCCGAGGCCGTTCTTTGTATAATTTTTTTTTAATTTTCAATTTATTTTCTTTTTCTCTTACAAATTTACATTAGGCAATTTTATTTAATTACATATAAACAATAATGATATTTACTTTTTGTTTTTAGTTTTTCATTCATAGAACGCAAAGAAAAAATAAAGAAAAGGTACAATCGGTTGCCTAACGGCAAGTGTCGAAAATACCAAAAGAAAATATAAAAAAAGATTTAAAAATATATATTAAATCAAGAAGTGTGGGGTAAAAATGTAGAAAAAAATAATGTTTTTTTTTTTATGAAAAATTAAACTAATATTTTGATAATGTTACCGATCATATCAAAATCGAAGTTAAAAAGCCATTTTAATTTTTTTTATTGAATGAATGAGCTGAACGGATAATTCGCCATTCAGAGGGTAAAATATTAAACAGTCTAGGTGCTACTGAGGTATAAAAATTAAGAAAGTTATTAGTAGAATTAGAATTAGAATTAGAATTTTATTCAATAACATTTTACTAAGAATACATATATACATATTCAAATTACATTACATTGAATAAATATTAAGGCTTGACATAATAATGTCGTCTGCCCGAGTAGCAATTTAAGTTTTTCTCAAGTTAAGATATAACATTATAAACATTTTTTTTTTTCTTATAAAAAGGTTTACATTATCGTTTTTGCAATGCTTGGTAATAACTTCTTTAAATACTTGTTATTTACAGATTGTTTAAAATTATTACAATTATTATTATCATTTTTGTATTAATTTTTGTAACTTTTAGTTTAGTTAAAACAAAATAAGGGATCTAGGGACTTAGTTTAGTTAAAACAAAAATATGATTCTTTAATTATTTAAAAAAAAAAAAAATAAATAAATATTAGAACTTTTAGATTAGCTAAATCGGAATTTCTAGAGAATTTTAAGTTATGTATACAATTATTTTTTTGCTATTTATCGACAACTTAAACACACCCACATCTGGCTTAAAAACTTTCGTTGCTGATTCTCGACCTATACGACAGCGCCTCTCTGCAGTATTCATATAAAAGCATCCAATCTCGTCTATTTATATAGGTTGCCAATTCTTCCCATTGCATGGTATTTTTTCCAAAATGTGAACACCTTTTTTCCTTCAAAATTGGACATATCCCAACGAAATGTTTCAAATCTTCCCTTTGTTGTTGATTGCAAAGCGTGCATAAGTCGGTTACTTCATTACGATAAGGTCTGTAGTTCAGTGTGAGCATTTCTCCTCTCATTTTAAAAAATGTTGAGATTATGTTTCTATTGAATGTATTGCTGAAGTAGTTATTCTCGTGTAGATTAAGGTTACATTTTGAAAAATATTTTCTTTCTGTAGATGATCTTGCCTTTTCAATAAAACCATATCTATATCTTTCATTTTCATCGGTGACTGTTATAACTTCGTACATAGATTTTTTCCAATTAGCTGAATTTAAATCTGACAAATTTTAAACTATTCCACAGTTCGCTCCTAACAGATTCCTTAAAATTGTGTAAACATTATCTTTGCTTTTTAACTTTACAATAAAATTATTATATTTTGGGTTCCAAGAGTTGACTTGTTTTATTTCTTCAATGTTATTTGTGTTTGGATCGTTTGACAGTTGGGCACAGATTTCTGTCACCTCTTGCTCCTGTTGGGCTTTATCCTTGACTTCCATTCGAAAAACCAAATTTTTTTCCGTGGATTGCAGTTGCATGTACTCAATTTGTTTTTCCAAGTAATTTACTTTTTCTTGAAGCGATTTACATGACCTCTTAAGTCTTGATTTTCTCGTCTTAGTACACCTAAATCGACAAGAATATCTTCGATGTCATTTTTTGTTGCGAGATTTTTTTGCTTTACATCGAATAAATCTTCAAGATCCTTTCGGGTCATATTCGAAACCAAGCCAACTGCTGACTTTGTTGAAGGATTAGTACTGCCTTTGCTTTTTTTGGTATCAAGATTCATTTTTTCCGGGGATATATGCGATACTGGTCTTTTGTTCATATGTAGAATTGTAATTTGTTTACCTATATGTAAAATGTTTCCTTTGTGCTGGATGCACAAGTTTTATTTCTCGATTTTGGTGATATTTCAATAATGGCAAGACTTATTAATATTTTTAAAAAGCTCACCATTTGTTAATTATGCTTTTCGTTCACCTTTTTTTATTGTTTGTGACTTTTTTAGTGGAAAATAATTTATTTAATTATAGACTGTAAAACAACTATATCACTTCACTTTAGCGTCAGTGTTGCCACTGGGATGATAGTAAGATTTCTATCGCTACTACGTAATGAGTAAACTGGCATATTGTGGCTACCAAGATGCGCACGCATTGTAATGAAATCGTCTTTGATAACGCAGCCGGGTTTGCTTTAAAGAATTCCGGAACCTTCTAAAACAGTCTGTGTGACGCTATTATTGCAAACTACATTTAGCGTGGTTTTAAATTTTAAAACATAAATCCATTCGTTTGGCTGGTAAAGTGGATCCAGTAAGGGCCATAGTTGGTTGGATGAAGGCAGGTTTGCTTTTATCTTTGTGAACTTCTGATTCAACTGAGCAGGTGGAATAAGCTGGGGATTTATTTTTCCATGATGAGTATCGATCATTACGTCAATTAGCGAAGCTTGCGTCTTTTGAAATTGCTAAGCTGCAATGCGATTGAATTAAATAGTTGACGCAGTTTTTCCTGGTGATATTGCTGTCTTAAATCATCAATAACAGGTGTAAACTGTTTGAGGTTTTCGTCGATTTCTTCAAAACGGGAACTTATCTCTTTCTGGTTTTGTTTAATAATGTTTATGGTGGCGTCAATTATTGATGTCTGGTTTCGAATAAGGATAACTATATGACCTTCATCCTGTTTTATTGTGTTTATTGTAGCAGACATATGGTTGGTGTATTCATCATCAAGGACCCCAAATAAGGCACTAGCAATATTGCCTACAAAATTTAGAGCTCCACGGCGAACTCTTTGACTTATTGATGTTACGGCTAAGAGATCATTATCCTTCCTTCCTTCCCATAGGGAGTTATTGTAATCGGTCCGATTTATCAAATTAAAATTTTTGACAAATCTGGACGTTTTATGGTTCCTAGAATCTAAATTCGTCATTTGTAGAGAGATGTCTGTGTGTGTGTGTGTACGTACGTTCGTACGTATGTACGTTCGAAATACCCTTTTTCGTTAACGATATCTCAAGAACCAGTAGAGATATCGATTCCAATTAAATTTTGTTCGATAGGTTAGAACTTCAAAAGAAGCTGAAATGACTTTTATAAATACATATTTGTCGTAACGGTTTTTCCACTATAGCAGTTTTTAAAAAAAGTGAAAATTTTAGTTTGTCGCAAATATCTCAGGAACGAATAATGCTTTTAAATTCAAATGAATTTAATTGGGTAGATTGCAATGTGACACAGGTTTGGTTTAAATTTGAAAATAATTTAACATACCGTTATTTTTTGAAAAAAGTAAAAATAAAAAAAAAAATGTTTGACGTGCAAATATACAATGAAGGAAAAATGAAATCATCTTCAAAACATTTTTTTACTATGTGAAATGTAGTCTTTGACATCTGGTAAAATTTTTGAAAAAATTAAATTGACAGTTTCTTTACAAAAAATAAAAATACAAAAATTCTACCAAAAATTGGTAAAAAATGTTTTTTGACTTGAATATCACGAGAATGGGAATGGATATTGACTTCAAATTTATTTTAGCTGAAACAAAATACAATTATTAATATATGCTACAATTTTGAGAAATATAGAACTGGCAGTTTTTTTCACAAAAAATAAAAAACTTTAACAAAAATTAGCCGAAAAATGTCAAAAGTAGTTAATTGACTTGAATATGTCCAGGGTGGTAAATCATTTTAACTTCGGATTTTATTTAATTTTTGCATAATAGAATTGTCAACTTGTGATACATTTTTGACAAATGTCGAAATGATACTACAATAAAAAAACTAAGACTGAAATTTACAGAAAAGTGTCATAAATTGTTTTTCGGATTAAATATCATCACTACAAACATTGATATTGACTTCAAATGTATATTATTTTCAACCTACTCGTAATGTATTTTTCAATACCTAAAAAATGGTAAAATATTGTCGAATATAAAATTGAAATTCTCAAAATAAATAGAGAACTACAAATATTTCTAAAAAAAAATGGTAAATGCTGTTTTCAGATTCAATATCTCTGATATTTTGTATGTTAATAAAATTGTTATCAACTAACATCAAAAGTTAATCAATTATTATCAGGAACGCCAAGTTTTCAAATTATGCATAATGGGAAGTTATCAGTGTGGGTCGCATCCAGCCTCTTTTTTATATCTGCATTTATCCGATCGAATTGGAGAAGTGTTGCTTTGCAAGTTTCGTTTTTGTTTGGAAGCAGTTGGAAAATGTCTGCTAGCTTCGTGCTGTAGTTTACTATCGAATGGTATTCGGTCCAATAAGGGCCCATGTCATAATAGGCGATTATGTTCCAACAGTTTTTACTATTTTTAAAATGGAAATGGAAGGAAATTTGTTTGTTACATTGCACACCCCAAAAATAAAAATGAATTCCAATGCAAATCAAATTTATTATTTTTGCTAAATATTTCGCTATGACAAATCAACATTTTTAACTCACCTCATAGACATAAGTTGGATATAGTTAGAAATAGTTACTATTTGACACACCAACCATTCATTTCCGAACGATTTTATGGTTAGGTATACATCGTAGCTATTTGCAATTCCGAACGACAAACCGAACGAACCGAACGCACCTCAGTTCATAGAATACAAACAAAGACAAGGTTCTATCTTCTATGTTCATTCATTATTCCTTTTTCTTCTCTGTTCTAATTCTGTGTTTGGTGCAAGTAATGTATGCGACAGTGTTGGGCTTGGGACTTCTACCGCTTAAGTGATAGATCTACCACCTTTTAGCGCCTACGAATATTCACAGAGATATTGATATGTCCAGCGATGAAATCTTGGACATTCTTGCTAAAAGCAAGAGAAAATTAAATTCCACTTTGTAACAGTAAGTTCCTATTTTGTTTCTTCGTTCAAAACTATTTTAAAAACAGTTTTCAACAACAATATAAACGAAAATTTTCAAATTGTTATTTTTGGACCCCACCCGAAATTTTTTTCTGGATCCGCCCCTGTTCCAACTGCTTGAAGTTATGGCTGAGGTTCCAAAATTCTCAAAGTAGATACCTGGTTGTGACAGAAGCGGTTGAATTTTGACTGGAACACATGCTATCATAGGAACGAAAAGCAATACCAAGAGTATAGCAGAGGTTGCCGGTCCAATTGACGCCTTGAACTTCTTTTTCGGTACTGGAGCATCATCTGACTTCTAATGTGAATGTACCAATGTTGATGAGGAAGGAATTGAAGGGTTACTTGTGTTTTCCATTGTATTGACATCATCATCTTGAGTTGGAACTGGAAGTGGAGCCAATCTGTGTATAGCTCGACGGAGTGTCCCAGTATCTGTCCGCACATCTGCTACTCGAACCATACATCATCTCCAGTTATCACGTTAGTAATACGTCCAAGCTTGGGGTGTTGTCTTCCTTGATTATGACCATCATTCCGGGCTCTGTATTCTGACATCTTTCCTTCCACTTATAAGATCATTCGGCGATTCGGACATGGGAGTAATGGGCCTTGAGTTCAATTTATCTTCGACTTGAATGGCAGCTGTTTTCCTCGTACGTTAATGAGGCACCTGCTAGAATATGCTTTAGCAGATGTTTCGATGATTTGACCGCAGCTTCCCATAGACCACCGAAATGCGGTGAGCGTGGTGGATTCCATGAAAGCGAAGATTGTGCAAAATATGCCTAAGCGACTCAACGATGTTTTATCTAACCATGGGTATCCAACAAAATATTAAAAAAAAACGTTAAGTAGATTATTGAAATCATTTATAGCTTTATGTACAAAAATACCGAATGTTAATGAAGTGTTATTTTTTTAGTTTTACATACTTGCTCTTTTTTATTATTGTTTGTATTGAATAGTATTATTTATTTAAACAAAATAATAAAAATAATAATGAAGCTTTTATAAAAACACTAACATTTGAGATATTTTATTTTTTAAATGGTAAAATAAGGAAATGCTTAAAGATTTAAGAAGAGAAAACAAAAAATCGAATATTAATGGCACTCACTGTATCTGGTTCTTGGTTCCATCAAAGTTTGTTGCATTATCGCAGTGTATGTTTTTCCAATGACCCCTCCTGGCCATGAATCGTTTGAGTGCCCCTATGAAACCTTGTGCTGTTAAATCAGTAACAAGCTCCAAATGGCAAGCCTTGGTAGAAAAACAGCAAAAGATTGCGATATACGATTTGCGAGGCCATTTACCTCTTATCTTGTAGTGTGTAGATATTGGACCGCAAAAGTCTACGCCTGTATTGAGAATGGCCTAGCTGGTTGGATTCTATCGACAGGCAAATTTCCCATTTGTTGTGACAAAAGCTTTGGTGCGGCGCTAGCACATTCAACACATTTGCGCAGCACTGATCGAGCAACTGTCTTTCCTTTTACTACCCAAATGGTCTGCCTAGCAATTGAAAGCATGGTTTGTGGTCCAATGATTGTTGTCCTCGTAATTTTGACAAATATCATTTTCATGAACGGATGACTATATGGTATCAGTATAGGGTGTTTTGCGTCATATGACAATGATGATGCTTCTAGACGCCCGCCCACACGTATTAGTCCTTTTATATCTAGAAAGGGTGTTAGACTTTTGTATGGGTATTTATTTGGTAACTCCCCATCGACCTTCAGATGTCCAATTTCATCCTTAAAATGGTCTTGCTGCATGTGCTTGAAGATATTCCTATTTGCTTGACTTAATTTCACAGCTGATAGGGGACCATTTGTCAGCTTGATTTTCCCAGTCAAGCTTCAATTCCCACAGTTTCTGGAGAAATATTTTTGAGACGACGACCACCGGAGCCATAATTCCCAGTGGATCAAATAAATGTGCGATATCGGAATATGCCGATCATTTAGTTACTCGAGCCTTATCTACCCAGGATGTCTTAACACAGAGTTGGTCAGATTTCGGCATCCATGAGTCCTTTGATGTATTCATCGACATTACTGCTGAAGTCCAGTTCCGTTTCCCTGTCCTCGAGGGTAATACCTTTCAGGAGAGATGCATGATTGGCGCACCATTTCCTTAACTTGAAACCACTTCTTTGCAGAATTGTTTGTAGTTCTGATTGTGTTGTCAGTAACTCGGAAATTTTGTTAGAGCCGGTTAATACGTCATCAACGTAAAAATCTTGTAACAGGGCCATCGATCCCAATGGAAATCGGTCCTTGTTTTCTTGGGCCCGAATTTGAAGGCACTTAGTGGCTAGATATGATGCAGAGGTAGTGCCGTAGGTAACTGTCTGAAGTTTGAAACATTTGGACTGCTTCTCCACCAAATCAGCTGGAATTTCAGATCCTCTTCGTTTATGAGTACCTGCCGGTACATCTTTTCAATATCTGCGGTGAACACATATCTTGGCATGAGGAATCGTAGCAGCATTGTAAACACATCATCTTGAATTGTCGGACCAGTGGAGAGAATATCATTAAGCGACAAGTTTGTGGATGTTTTTGCAGAGGCATCAAATACTACCCTTAACTTAGTAGTGATTTTGTCAGGCTTTTGTATGCAATGATGTGGCAAAAAATAGTATGGTTTGGTAATTTTATGAAATGCAACTTCTTGCATATGACCCAACTGCTGATACTCCTCCATGAACTGTTTATAGAGCTTTTTTAGATCAGGTGAATTCGCAAGCCTCCGCTCAAGTGCCATAAATCTTCGAAATGCGATGTCCTTTGATTCTCCCAAGCAGGTGGGTGTCTCTTTGAAGGGTAATCGAACCACAAATCGGCCAGATGAGTCTCTAGACGTAGTTTGGATGAAGTGAATTTCACAGCGTTTCTCGGCTTGTGTAAAATTGTCAGTGGTAGAAGTTGTTTCTTCTAATCGCCAAAACCTTTCAATCTGTTGATCAAGAGCCTCATCTGCGGTGCAAATTCCGCAAGCTGCCACCATAGAATTGTAAGCGGGGGTTGATACCTTGCCTGCTACTGTCCATCTTAACGCTGTATTTTGCAGGGTTGGACGATAATTTCCTAGGCTTATTTGTCCAACAACCAAAATCGAAAAGAAGATTTCAGCACCGATAAGCAAGTCAATTGTTCCTGGATGATCAGATTGTGAATCAGACAAAACAATGTTGTTTGGAATATTCCAGGTTGATGTAATGATGGGCCGTGATGGCTGTGGTGATACTATGATTTTTGGAAGAATGTGTGCTTCCATTCGTGTAGAGAATCCATTGATTTTTGACGTTATTTCAATGTTGATCCTTCGATGGGACACATGCTTCTTTTGGCCGATACCTTCGCCACACAACGCTTGATGCGTCTCCCTTAGACCTAATGCTGTTGCAAGCTTTTCGGTTATTAGATTGACCTGTGAGCCAGAATCTAATAACGCTCGGCATTCTACTTGCTTTCCTGCTTGACACCGTATGTGTACGATGGCTGTGCCAAAAATAACGCTTGTCGACATTCCGACACTGGGACTGGTTCCAGCTGCAGATGTAAGGCTTGGTGAATTTGCCGTAGGGGTTGTTTTAACTGGTGATGCTAATATTTTCCCGTTTTTGGGCCTGGTTGACAGATCCAAATGAAGAAGGGAATGACATTCTTTATTGACATGTCCTGATCCAAGGCAGTTTGTGCAGTGCCTTGCTCTCTGCACCAGGTTTAATCGCTGTGATGGGCTTAATTTCAAAAATTTGTCACAGTAGTACAACTGGTGATTGCCCTTGCAGGAGACACATGCGTCTGTTGTTACTAGCATGGCATATGCCTTGTCAGACCTTGTCCACTGGCGTTGATCTTCTGAACAATTTCTTGGCCCTAATGCTTCTAGAGATTGGAAACGCGTCTCTAAGAAAGACATCAATTTGTTTAAAGGTGGTAGCTCCTTTGGTTGCTTGAGTTACTGCTCCCACAGCGTTGGAGTACTTCTATCCAGCTTTTTGATTAGGACGTTCATAAGAAGAGGGCCCCAATTACTCGTGTCAATGTTAAGACCTTTAAGACTCAACATGCATTATTGAGTTGTGTCATGCAATGCTTTGACTGCCTTTGCTGTTTCGGTCTGGATAGCAGGTTGCATCAAAAGCTTCTGCACATGTGCTGATACTAGCAACCGTGGATAATCGTATCTATCCTTAACTACTTCCCATGCTGCAATGTAGTTGTTATCGGATGTAGAAAAATGCCTAATTAAGTTTTCGGCTTCGCCAGTTAATGTTGTTTTTAAATAGTACAACTTCTGGCAATTAGCTATATCCTGTTTATGGACTAGTTCGGTGAATAAGTCACAGAACTGCTTCCATTTAATATAATTCCCATCAAATTTGGGCAATGTTATTTTTGATAGCTTAAGAGCTTGCTGGTTTGTGTTTATTGATGAAAGATTAATAGCTGGATCGGAAATCGATACATTCTGGGCAGTGAATTGTGCACCTCTTGCGGTCAGAGAAATCAGGGCTTCTTGGACATCGTTTTATAATTTATAGAATTCTTCTAAGTCATATCCATCTAGTCTTGGATCCAATTCCACCCAGTACTTTTGAACTGCATCGAATTTTATAGAACAAAAGGTTGAACACCAAGCGTCTTTTGCTGTAGCATTAACACTGCTGAGCAACCGCTGTGAAGATTGTGTGATTGTCTTCTGCCTTCTTATAATTTTTGTTAACTCAGATACTGAGGCAACTATGGGCTGTGTTTCTTCTGTGTATTTCTGACCGTCAGCGCCAGCAGATTTCAATGACGGGTTTATGTCGGCATCTTTTGGCGTGATTAACTCCAATATTTGCTTGAGTTCAGTGTAAGCCCATTTAACCTTCTCGTAAGTGTTAGATTGCATATACGGAGTTTCGGCCTTCACATGGTTCTTTATCTTTTCATGGTTGTTAGAGAATTCCAAGTAGAGTACCTCTAAAGTCTTTAATTTCTTGGCCTTATAGTCACTCGTTTTTCGATCAGGACCATCTTTGCCGACATTGGTCTTGAGTCGGATCATGTCGTCTGTTATAGCCTTCTATCTGGCTACAATAGAAAATACCTTTATTTCCTCCATGTTGATATTTTAAGTAGCGCTTGTTTTGCGCTTGCTATTGCTTTAGTCAGATATAGGAACTATGCTATGAGACAAGAGCTCTGGAACACGGGAGATCTGGAACGCTGAACCGCAGGAACTCTGGAACACAGGAACTATGCTATGAGACAAGACTCTGGAACACGGGAGCTCTGGAACGCTGAACGGCAGGAACTCTGGAACACAGGAACTATGCTATGAGTGAACAAACTCTGGACCACGGGACCTCTGGTACGCTGAACCGCAGGAACTCTGGAGCACAGGACCTATGCTATGAGACAAGAACTCTGGAGCACGCGACCTCTGGAATGTTCCTAGGAGGCAAGAATACGGAAATTCTGGAGACAAGATATCACGTCGGGGTCACCAATGTTTAAGTCGGAACTATTTTGCTCCGACTGGCTGGACAGGGTACATAAACCTTGACCAGACCGTAGTTAATACAAAAGGTGCTTGTATCTTTGTATCTTGAAGTTGCAGTATGTAGTGTGAAATTATTCGTTTTGAGATATTAATGCCCCTTACCACTGGTGGGGGGAAGCAATAATAATGAATACACTTGAATACCTTTTAATCATGAATGATAAAATTTTATTAGCTTACAATCCTATATATCCAATAATTTAACTTACTTAACTAAAATATACGAAAAAAGCAATGTGATATACAAGAAAGATGATACCTTTCCGCCAGGTAGGTATATTCAAAGCCTGAATGCAAAACTATTGTGGGAAACATTAAAACAACGAAAAGTGCTGACTTGACTATTGCAAGAATCTTTAAAACAGAGCACACAGAGAGCTGTTGCTGTTTGATTGTATACAGAGAAGCTGTTGTAGAGTAAATAATTTGTTGGTATACTAGAATCTGATGGATAGAAATATACAACCACCAACCGTGTCAACCCCATATTCAGAAAGCTACAGTTAGAAAACCATCTTGCAGAGGTTCAGCACTATAGAAAGGCAACTCAAAGAGCCATCATCTAGAAACAGTCGGCCCACCCGTTTTCTGCAATACAAGACCGATTCCACCAAAATTTTACATGCAGGCAAAAGAGGAGTTTCAACGCATGGTGAGAGAGGGCATTTGTCGACATTCACACAGTTCCTGGGCCAGCCCCTTACACATTGTTCCTAAGAAAGACGGTACAGTTTGGCCCCTTTGTCGACTACAGGCGCCTTAATGCGGTTACGCTTCCCGATGGACACCCTCTGCTACGTCTTACGGATTTCCATCTGATGCTGTCAAATAGATCAATTTTTTCTAGCCTAGTTTTGGCTCGAGCGTACCACAAGATACCTATGGGACCTGAGGACATCCCAAAAATAAAAACTCCTTTTGGACTTTTCGAAGTTGTGCGAATGACTTTCGGACTTCGCAATGGCGCCCAAACTCAACAACGCTTCGTTGACTCCATGTTCGGTGACTTGGATTTTGTCTTCACTTACATAGACGACATGCTAATTGCGTCATCATCACAAAAAGAACATATGAGATACTTGGAGGAAATTTTTAAACTACTCAGCAACAACGGAATCACCCTAAACAGAGACAAATGTGAATTCGGTAAGTCATCGATCATATTCCTCGGATATCAAGCAGAGTCGAAAGGCATAAGACCACCTCAAGATGCAGTGAAGTGGATGGCAGAGTTCCCGAAGCCAACAACAGTGACGGAATTTCGTCGTTTCCTCGGAGCTCTCAATTTTTTTAGGCCTAGTCTATCACATGCGGCATCGCATCAAGCCCCGCTACTTAAAATGCTTCATGGGGCGAAGAAAAACGATCAAACCCCACTAGTCTGGTCACCTTCCACTGAAGCAGCTTTTCTTCGCATCGTCAGTCGCTTGCCGAAGTCGCCACGTTGGCACATCCCCTACCAGACTCTAAGTTACGCCTCATGACCGTTGCTTCCAACAAAGCAGTCGGGGCAGTTCTTCTTCAAGTCGTCGATGGGAAGTCTACCCCTCTTGGATACTTTTTCAAGGCTTTGTCAACGAGGCAAACAAAGTACAGCACTTTCGATCGTGAATTAATAGCAATAGGAAATGTTAAATCGGTAAGTCAAAAACTTGTTTTTGCTAACTTTGTTCTTCCTGGTAGCGAAACAGAAGTAGTCTGCGAAACATCATCGGGAAGAGCCAGGCCGTATATACCAAAACCATTCAGGCGAGCAGCTTTTGAGAGCATACATAGCCTCAGCCGCCCTGGAGTAAGAGCGTCTCGCAAAACAATTGCACTTCGCTTTTTCTGGCCATCGATGAACGCAGATGTCGGAGAGTGGGCACGGAGTTGTCATGAGCGCCAGAGTAGCAAAGTGTAGAGGCATACAAACCCGCCAATGGGAACATTCGGTGCGGCTAGCAGACTGGGGCACGTGCACCTTGATATCGTCGAACCTTTGCCAACTTGCAACGGCTTCAGCTATCTACTCACGTGCAACGATCGAGCAAAACGCTAGCCAGCCACATCTATGGTGGATGCATTTCTCTTCAACTGTGTAGCTCGATTCGGTTGCCCTCAGCGTTTGACAACAGATCAAAGCCGCCAATTTGAATCTGCCTTGTTTCATCGCTTTTCTCAGATTCTCGGATGCAAACGCATTCACACGACGGCCTATCATCCTCAAGCCAATGGGGTGGTGGATCGGTGGCACCGCTCACTGCACTGAAAGCTGCACACACTGCACGTTACGTTCCATGGTTCCATACGTTCTATGGTTAATGAGTCTGGAACCACTCCTGCACAGTTAATGTTCGGCACCGAGCTACGTTTACCAGGAGACTTTTTCGAAGAAGATTCAACTCCCACAGATCCAGTCAGCTTCATTCAAAATTTGAAGCTCGAACCAACGTACTCCAGCCGTATGTCGAAACCTGTGTTTATCCCGAGTGAATTGAAAACGGAATCGCATGTATACATCCGAAACGACCATGTGCAACGCCCATTACAACCCGCCTACTCTGGGCCATACAGTACTCGAGCGACAACAACATTCATTCAAGGTAGCTTTGCCAAACAAAGAAGTTTATATTTTAATCCATAGACTAAAGCCAGCGTATAAAATATCCGTCTGTGAAGACAAATCATACTAGCCCACTGAAGATCCTTTACCACCAGAACGGCTAAAGATATCGACTGCAACAAAATTCTGTTTGACAGGTTATAACTTCAAAACAACCTGAAAGGCCTTTCATAAAAATTTGTGAAGCGGTTTTAACTATGGCAATTTATAAAAAACAGTGAAAATGTTGGCTGTTGACTTCAAATAAATTTTATTGTGTGGATTGTAATGTCATACAGGTTTGGTATAAATTTGGAAATGGTTTCAAAATACCATTATTTAAAATAAAAGAAAAACTAAAAAAAAAATTGGCGCGCAAATATACAATGAAGAAAAAATGAGATCATCTTCCGAATAATTTTTTACGATGTGAAAAATGTTGTCCTTGATATCTGGTTAAATTTTCTAAAAACTTCAATTGACTGTTTTTTTTACAAAAAAATAAAAAAGTACAAAAAATTCTACCAAAAGTTCGTAAAAAGTGTTTTTTGACTTGAATATCTCTAGCATGATCACCGATATTGACTTCAAACTTATTTAAGTTTATACAAAACATAATTACTAATATACACTTTAATTTTGCGAAATATCGAATTGATAGTTCTTTTACAAAAAATAGAAAACTAAAACAAAAATTAAGTACAAAATATCAAAAGCAGTTTCTTGACTTGAATATGTCCAAAAAGGTCCATCATTTTAACTTAGAATTTATTTTATTTTTTGTATAATACAATTTTTAACATATAATACAATTTTGAAATTTAGCAATCAATATCATCACAACAAACAATGCTATTGACTTCATATGTATTTTATTTTTAACATAATGCATTTGTCAATACCTAAAAAATGATAAAATATTGACGAATATCAAATTGACATTTTTTACAACAAATACAAAAAATTGTAAATATTGTTTTTCCACTTCAGCATCTCTGACAATTTTTTTGTTAGTAATATTGTTATCAATTAACCGATTAATATCAGCCACGCCAAATTTTCAAATAATCAGTGTGAGTCGCACCCAGCCTCTTTTTTATCTTCAAATTGATCGAATTGGAAATTTGGAAAAAATCTAAATTCTCAAAATTTAAATTGGAAATACCTATATACATCAGGAAACCAGGGAAAAACCGGCTTTGCATTGATTACAGAAAGGTTAATGCTTTGACAAAAAAAGACGCCACATCACATTGATAGCTACCTGAGTCGTCTAGGCGCAACCTATTTCATTTTCATTGACCTAAAAGATGCTTCTTGGCAAATCCCCCTTGACCGAGCATCTCGCGAAATGTAGGGTGCTAATACAGTTTACAGTGATGCAATTTGGGACTTGCAATGCCCCAGCAAGAATGGGTAGAGTTACGGATAAAGTGATCAAATCAGCTCTTAGAGAATTTGTGTTCATATACATTGAATTTTGAAACTCATTTGCAGAGGTTGGAAACGCTTGCACAGTGCTTAAAAAGTGCATACTTAACAATGTAATAAAATCTGTTTTAGAGAACTCAAATTTCTAGGGAACATCGTGGGAAATGGTCATGTTAAACCAGACCCAGATAAAGTGCAGGGTATAACAGATTTTCGAATACCAAAGACATCGTAAAACAAGTTCGACGATTCCTTGGGATGTGTAGATGTTACCGCAGGTTTGTCAAGAATTTTACAACTTTAGCGGCCCCTATCACTGACACACTGAAAAAGTCAAATAAAAAGTTTGAAATTTCACCAAAAGCTATATCGGCTTTTAAGGAACTTAAAGCAGCATTATCGGCAGCACTTTTTTAACACGCTTATATTAGCTTCACTTGTATGTATGTATGTATGTATGTATGTAACCGACACCTTTACATTCGATTTTGACCCACTTTACACGAACCGATTTTAATAAAATTTTGTACACATATCAAGAACCGGTGGCAAAACAATAATTTCATAAGTTTATCTCAATATCCTTATCAGGATTACCAGGATTAAATATTTTAATCCCACAGCTCCTGCGCCTTCCTGATTTTATTATGCGCTTATAAATATTAATAGACTCCCTCATTTTAAGTGCTGCGGTGGCTCAGTTGGTTAAAGCGCGGTCACGTTTCAGTTTGAGCGTCAAGGGTCGTGGGATCAAATCCTAGCATGGGTGACTTTTTTTTTTTTTTAATTAAAATTACGAGATTTTAAATAATAAATAAATAATTCCAATTTCATTTACAATTTCAATCAACTAAATGGGTCAATGAAATGTTTCAATATTTTCTTAAATTACAAAAAAACATCAAATCTGTGAAAATAAATACAGTTTAAAAAAAAACTAAAAAACACGCTTTTAAAGCACGTTAAACTAAAAAGTTAAAAATAAATATAGTTTGAAAAAACTAAAAAAACACGCTTTTAAAGCACGTTAAACTAAAAAGTTAAAAATAAATATAGTTTGAAAAAACTAAAAAACACGCTTTTAAAGCACGTTAAACTAAAAAGTTAAAAATAAAAATAGTTTGAAAAAACTAAAAAACACGCTTTTAAAACCCATCATACTAAAAAAGCGGAAAATAATTTTTAATATAAACTGAAAACAATAATGAACTAAAAATACAAGTGTTATTGTGAATAAGCGTGGGGCGCTCGATATATGAAAAAAAAAAATATGGCCAATGCGCCCAACGCTTTTTCACAATAACACTTGTATTTTTAGTTCATTATTGTTTTCAGCTTATATTAAAAATTATTTTCCGCTTTTTTAGTATGATGGGTTTTAAAAGCGTGTTTTTTAGTTTTTTCAAACTATTTTTATTTTTAACTTTTTAGTTTAACGTGCTTTAAAAGCGTGTTTTTTAGTTTTTTCAAACTATATTTATTATATATGGTACTCTCGATTATACGAAGATCTTCACAGTCCAATGTGATGCATCTAATTCAAATGAATGATGAAAACGAAGAACAGCCTTATGTATTTCTCAAAAACTGAATTCTTGTCAGGCAAATTACACTGTCACGGAAAAAGAATGCCTTGAGGCTGTACTTGCATTCAAAAACTTCCGACCTTATATTGAAGATTAAGAATTATAACGGATCATTCCAGCCTCAAATAGCTGATGGAATTGAAAAATCTAAGTAGCCTTCTAGCCAGATGGTCTCTTAAATTACAAGCTTATGATCACAAATAATAATCATATGCAGATGTATCACGCTTATGGAGAAGAATGACCTATGAAATGAAAAAAGTTTTATTTTTAAAAGGTTTAAGGCACTTTAAATAAACAGGGCTACTACACTGCATCATTATAATTCTTAAATGTATAATATAGTAATTCTGAGAGTAAAACAAACTAAAATTTTGTCGTTATTTTGATAGTACTTTAAAATGCACCATTTATTTTAGGCATAACTAAGATTTTTATTTAATTTTTTTGGTGTTTTCAAAAGAAATTAAATTAATTAAGGGAGTGACGGATTGACTTTAATTTATTTAATTTTTTTTATGGTCCAATCTTATGCAATTTTCAATGGCTTTAGCGTGTTTAAACAGGTATAACTTCTTTAATCTACAACATATTTTATCGAAACAAAAAGTATTGTAAAGACAGTCTCAAATATTTTTATTACAAGTAAATTTTTTTTTTTAAATAATTAACTTTTAAAGTTTAAAAAAATAAAAAAACCTAAAAAAACGCAAAACACGTTTTATTTTTGAGGACTTTTAAATATCCCTCATTCTTTATTTAGCCTTTTGAACTATTTTTTTTTTTCTTTATTTTATTGATTAGTTTAATTAATTATCTCGGGAGTGACGGATGGACTTTTTCGAAAAAAAAATTATTAACCCTTGAAATGTTCATTGAAAAAGCCTAAATAACAATTAACTTTCCAGAGAAAATAATGCTTGTGCATATTTTTCTTATTTTTTTATTTTTCTTCAGTATTTTTTCTATTGTTTTCCAATTCAAAAATTCGAATTGCGTTGATGTTTTTTTTTTGTGTCTAAATTGGCGTTTTCCCTTTGAAATTTCCTGTTTCAGTTCCCACAAATTCCACTGCGAAATTAGCGCTTCGAGAGAATGTTTTTCATTTGGAAAAGAAATGAGCCTCGCCCACCCGCACCCAAATATTTTTGTTGTTGGTTTACATATTGCTGGTTATTTCTTCCTTTTTAACACGCTTATATTAGCTTCACTTGTATGTATGTATGTATGTATGTACATATGTATGTAACCGACACCTTTACACTCGATTTTGACCCACTTTACACGAACCGATTTTAATAAAATTTTGTACACATATCAAGAACCGGTGGCAAAACAATAATTTCATAAGTTTATCTCAATATCCTTATCAGGATTACCAGGATTAAATATTTTAACCCCACAGCTCCTGCTTTTTCCTGATTTTATTATGCGCTTATAAATATTAATAGACTCCCTCATTTTAAGTGCTGCGGTGGCTCAGTTGGTTAAAGCGTGGTCACGTTTCAGTTTGAGCGTCAAGGGTCGTGTGATCAAATCCTAGCTATGGGTGACTTTTTTTTTTTTTAATTAAAACTAGCTGACCCCGCAGACGTTGTTCTGCCCTGTTTTTCAAATTGTGTGAAAGAAATCTTCATATCCAGGTTCTAATAAGGATTTGGCATTCATAACTTAACCAATGAGCGCAATTTTTAATCTCAATTCGATTAATGACTTTTGAAATTCTGGAAACGCCATTAATTTTTTGTTTGCAAAATAAAAGCTTCTCCTCGATCTTTTCTCTTCACATACAGGACCACATCATAGGACCATGAACAATAGCAACTTATATGATTAGATTTTAAGATTCAAAAAGCCTTTACAGAATAGATTGCATGAAGATTCCAGCTCCAATCCAGCATAAAAACCTATAAATGGACCTTATATTTTGTTCACTATGTTTCCCTTGTATTTCTTTTAAACACAATCTTAAGGCACTATTTTCTGCTTCTTTCCATATCCAATTTATCACAAATATATAGCTAGCTTTCTATTGGTAAAAGAATTTTAAAAATCGGTTCAGTAGATCTAGAGATTACCCAGTACAGTCTCTTCTCTTTCGAGAAACGATGGATTTATGTAGGTACTGTGGCCGTTTTGTCAAAAATTCAATTCGACCATTCTAAACTTCAATCTTCAATGTTATGTCTGTTTTGTAAACAGTGCTATTTGGCAAGTCTAAATTATTTCAATAAAGAAATTCAGATTTGAAAAGTGTCATCCGTTTGTCTTGATCATACTTCCAGGAGGACACTTTTTGTATTTTCTTATCGATAATAATAAATATTGATGTTTAATGTCAACTGTAACTATTAACTGTCAGTTAATTAGTTCAAAAAAACGGCGGTGGTTTATGTGTCGAAATTCGACACCATTTATCGAATCTTGTAAGACTTTTAATTTCGTAAGCAATTTAATTTAAAATATTGAAGGAAAAAACATTTTTTTAATATATTATTTGGCATAGTACAGTGTTCAATATTGCAGAGACAAAAATGAGCCATAGTGTGTTAATTTTCATTGTTTTTAAGATGTATTCTGCTATTCGGGATAGAGACAAATCCAATGAATCAATAACCATGAAAATTGGTTCAGCAGATCTCGAGTTATAAGTGTTGTAACAAACCCGTCTTTGTTTTATATATATAGATTACGAGATTTTAAATAATAAATAAATAATTCCAATTTCATTTACAAATTCAATCAACTAAATGAGTCAATGAAATGTTTCAATGTTTTCTTAAATCACAATAAATATAGTTTGAAAAAACTAAAAAACACCCTTTTAAAGCACGTTAAACTAAAAAGTTAATGAATACAGTTTAAAAAAACTAAAAAACACGCTTTTAAAGCACGTTAAACTAAAAAGTTAAAAATAAATATAGTTTGAAAAAACTAAAAAACACGCTTTTAAAACCCATCATACTAAAAAAGCGGAAAATAATTTTTAATATAAGCTGAAAACAATAATGAACTAAAAATACAAGTGTTATTGTGAATAAGCGTGGGGTGCTCGATATATGAAAAAAAAATATGGCCAATGCGCCCAACGCTTTTTCACAATAACACTTGTATTTTTAGTTCATTATTGTTTTCAGCTTATATTAAAAATTATTTTCCGCTTTTTTAGTATGATGGGTTTTAAAAGCGTGTTTTTTAGTTTTTTCAAACTATATTTATTATATTTGATCTTGATGTTTTTTGTGGCAATAGAGAGGGGATTTATTGTTCTTTGGCAAAAACAAAAACAATTGCAATGCAAATGAGATCAGAACCGGTTTTCGAGAAAATATATTGAAATGGAAAGGAAACGTACATCTACAGCACAGACTGTCCTTTTCTTTGGTTATTATTGTTGTTTTTTCTTTACTTTTCCCACTTTAGCGTGTTATTGATCTTATAAAGATACTCATTTTTTTTTCTTCGACTCTATTCTTGTTCAAAAAGAGTGTAGAGAGAGAGTAACAAACAAGAACAAAATTCCTCTGGTCACAAATGGCGATGCCATAAAATTTATGACAAAAATAGGGCACAAATAAAGTCATTTACATGAAGTTTGAGTTTGCCGATCTGGGACACCCAGCCTTAAATAAGATCTTTTCCTACAAAATCAGAGCTCTTTCTAAAATATTTTGTTTCTCTACATTTGCCACTCTTTTTTATGCTTTTTACCCCATTCGAGATTATTTGTTTTTGTTTGTGGATTCGTTGTTTGCTTTTTTGTATACTCTTCCATCCCAGGTATATTTTTCATTGTGCTACGACCAAGGCAAGACAAGTGTTGGTTTTTAAATTATGCTTTTGTTGTTGCATTTGCGTCTATAATTTGGAAGATCGTCTCAGATTTGAGACAAAAATAAAAGGAGAAGCTACGGAATGTGTTGGTTTACATGCATACATGTATACATGTATTACTGCATTATGAATTAGTTGGCTTGACTTTCTTGGCAAGGATTTTCCATTCTGGAATGAATATTTGAAAGATTTTGGTTCGTAATAATTAATTTTATTATAATGAATGAATATAAATTTTTTGTTTTCTTATAAGTTCTGTAGGTATATTTTTAAATAGGAAAGTAATCTAATCAGCTACCTGCAGGCAATTTTTTTAAATTTATTGATTTTGATTTTTTTTAGCTTATCCAATTTTTTTTTTAAATACCTACATTCATACATAGATAACAATACAAAAAAATAGTTACGAGTAGGTACCTAAATATGAAAACACAGGCAAACATATTTACATATGTAGGTATTTCATAAGTTATTGGAAGGTAGGACTTATGGGTAGGTTAACTAAAAAAAATTGGTAGCAAGATCATTTAAAATGAGTACATACATACATAGGTACGTAAAAACTAAGAATACATAAGTGTTACCAAAGGCCAAAATATTTCTAAGTCTTTTTGAATGAATAAAATGTCCAATGCTTAGCAAAAAAATGCCTTAGATGATTTTTAGAGTTCTTTTTTTTTAAATTGATAAATTTTAAGTATGTTCTGCTCTTAGCTTACTTCATTGATGGATATTGGGGAATAATTTTTATATATATGTACATGTACAATGTACATACATTATCCATACATACTAAATGTATTTGAAGAAATTTATAATCGATTGGAATTTTTTTTTTTTTTCATGTATTACGATTTCTTTATTTTAAAGAATTAATACGTACTTATGTACACATTATGTATATAATATTATGTAACTACATACAAATTATAGAAGATGAATTATGAAGTCATTAAGAACTTATTAAAATTGTAATTTAGATTCGTTATGTTTGTTAAAATATAATTTTACAACAAAGCTTAAAAACGAATGATTAAAAAAAAATCACCCACAATAATGATGTATCAATCAACGGTTTCCTTTAATTATTTAGTTTCCATTTCCAGGGGACACGAACGTGGACGTGGCAGAAACTTGTCCACCACCCGACCACCCGACCTCCCACCAAAATCCTTTATTTTAAATACAATTAATTATATAATATAAATATTAACAACATATTTTAAATTGTAGGGACCCCGAAATTTTTTAAAGATAATATCCGAAAACAGACGTACGGAATTCCACACAAGAAAATCCCAAAAGGAATCACCCTGTACACTTGAAAAGTCTTACCAAAAATGTATACCTTTTGTTTTCCTTCGTTAAATATCGAAAAGGAAATGGGCAACATTTCCATCTGAACCATCCATTATCGAAGAGATCAATCGATTGGTCTTTTTTATTTCAACCCCGGCCGAGTCAACAAGTGGAAAGCTACCAAATAGGTACAGTCACTATACTTAAACTAGTTCAATTTTAAATTAAATTTATTTTAATAAAATAAAATAAAATAAAATAAAATAAAATAAAATAAAGAGAAAAATCCCTCGTTCAGAGGCTAGAGCTTTACTCAAAATAAGTTTGAGGAAAATACCACAATCTGGTGTAAATTACTCATTAAGTAAATCTAAAAAAAGTGATCGCCGAAAGAAAAGGGATTTGTTTCCGAACGCTCGGCGCGTGGTGTACCAAAACCCTGCTTGTCGCTGACGTGACACTCGGTCACCGTTTTAACAGAAGCCAATCTCCTAGTCCCACTGGGCTGAGAAATTTATAAATATCAGCTTCTCAAGCGTTCGCCACATGCTAGGTGTTTGTCAGGCTTGCGATACCGTTCAATTTGCCGCAACCTACCAATCGACAACGTCATCCACGGCGTATGAGCAAGAGGCTACGACCTGTTCAAGTACCTGTGGATAAACACAATCCCGACATCGACAGGAGCATATCACGCCAATCGTGAACCAAACAGCATCGGTCGCATCACCGTCCACACCAACTTGCCGGCGGCGGCGCACAGTGGGGCGACTTGTATGGGAGAGCGGAAAAAACTCCATAAAATCTAAACCATTCAACCGATTTTGTTGAAATTTTCAGGAATGATATTCAGCTTCAAGAGAATTTTTCCCTATCAATTTCCGCCCCCTGACACGCCTACTTATTGCTCTTTTTAATAAAAACTAAATCTTTAAACCGATTTCAATGAAATTTTGAGGGCTGATAGTCAAGGAAAACAAAATTACACTATTAATTTCCGCCCACTGCCACGCCCAGTTTGTTCTCTTGTTAATATAAACCTTTTTTTAAAATTTTTTGATCGCCGTGGTGTTAAGGACTATACACATGAGAGCAACCAACGAATAAAAAAACAAATATGATTTAAAACTTACATACATATATTATAAGCCTAAATTCTTCACAAAAACTTAACAAAAAGGTAGAAATCTAGTTTATTTAATGTTAATATATTAAAATTTGGGTTATAATTGCTGAAATAAGAGAAATTTGGGAGAATTTGGTCGTCACATACCATCCACACTTCAACGAATGAATTGTTAGCACGTGACTAACCTAAAAATCATTCTAAAAGCATTTTCTTAGACTAAGTAAACGACATTCGCGACAAATAAAAAAGCACATGTAAACGAAATGTCAAAATGGACGAATGTTCGTTATTCATCGGTCGTTGGTCGTTCTCATATGAATATTCCCTTAGTTCGATATAATTATAACTTTTTACAATTTTTATGAAGTTTTCCAGTATATAGAGGAGTATAAGAAACAACTAATGAACATTTTACAATCTACTTATAAAAAACATTTATCCAACCAAAGTTACTTCTTTTCGAAATAAATGGGGGAAAAACGTGCAAAAAAATGGAACAACTCGTTTTCATTTTATTTTTACGATTATTGCCTGCATATGTATATTAATTTATTCTGTAATATTATTTACAATTTAAGTACATACATATTAATTACTTCTTTAACATTAAGTTTTAATTTTATTTTTAATTAATTTAGGTCAATTTAAATTAATTTTAGTAATTCAATTTATGAATTTATTCCATATATGAAAAAAAAAAATCAATAAATTATAAATTAATTCTTAAGCATGACAAATAAAAATAGTAAACTCACTTCAATTACCTTAATTGCGCATAAGAATGTGGAGAGCAAACTTCATAATTAGTTTAAAAAAGGTAAAAAATGATTTTATAGCCTTTTGAAAAGTCGCTCTCGAACTCTTATTTTTAAGACTTTGTTCGGTGGTTGTCTACAGTTGTCAATGAAATTTATAGACATGTTAGACAATAGTATAAGCTTTCATAAAATAACAATTTTAGACCGGAGCTCAGCGGAGCTTTTTTTGTAGGCTTAGCAAAACTTGCATTATCTAGTTACTTTTCTTCACTCACTTTATAATTTTTTTCAAGGTCATATTTTAAAAAATGTGTCTATTTTAATTTTTTTTATTTTTCTTTGTTATTTGAACTACAAACCTGTAAAGTTTCATAATTGTATCTTTACAAATAAGGCCACAGCAAGCCAAAATGTGCATAAGTAAAAATAGACGATTTTTTGATAATATAAATTTGTCGAACTTTCAAGGTCGCTCAGAGCCATAAACAAATATGAAATGAAAAAACTGAATTAGAACTGTTTTCCCTTACTTTTTATTAAAACAATAGCATATCAAAAACCGCAAAAAACGAATTACAAAATTTGTAATTTTTTCCCTGTTTGCCCCACTGTGCGGCGGCGACGCGCAAGCCCAGAAGCGTGTACGTCCTCCAAACGATCTCTAACCTTCAGTCCAAAATACATTGATTTGTTTTCGACTTCTTATCGCGCTTATACCTATGAACACACTGTTCAAACATACCTAAGTATCGATTAGCATATTATATATAGGCAATAGATTTATATTGTAAGCTCTGGTGTGATCAGCGATAAACGAAAGAAAGAACAAAACAAAAGAAAAAGAAGAGAAAAGTTAAGTATTACAAAAAAAAAATAATAAGAACGTTCAATTGTTTTCAGATTTTGTTTCTCTAATTCATTTAGCGTTTAGCCAACAAGTCAGAGCCGATCTTCCACGTATGCTGTGCACATCATGTCGGAGATACCAGCCAACTTGGATTTAATTAAAGTAGAGAAAACACGTAAGCTTACTAAAGAAGCATCCTGGTGAGTCCAATCGTTAATTTTTTTAAATTTTATATACAATATCTGAAATATATTGAACGAAAGTAGTTGGGTTGGGGGTTGATAAGTTGAGCATACAAATTATAAAGCTCATCAGAAAGGTTCGAAGAGGGAGTTCTCATTGTGTTGAGTGGGAAACCCTTTTCTTTCAAAGAAAAAGGGGAATAGAAAGAGAGTGAAAAAAGAAAGGAACTTTTAGCTCATGCAATAATAAAAAAATGAGTACCCAAATTTCACTAGATGCAATGAGAACAGTGAACATGTAAATATGGAATTTATAGAGATAAAGAGAGCGAACGAACATTTATACAAGAAATTGCCGAATAGTTTTTTTTATAAGCTTGAGTAGATGAATGAGCATGTGAGTTCGAGTATGAAATCAAATTAAGAGAAACTAGGGACGAACACTACTAGAGATTAAAACAAGTTAAAGATTAAAAACAAAAGCAAAACTACATTTAAAAAACTTAAAAATGAATTAAAATAACTAAAGCATAAAAACTAAGTAAAATAAATAAAACTTAAAAATTAATATCACAGATAGAGTAAATATTAAAGCTAAACAATAAGGAAATTGACTAGAATCTTATTCAAAATAAATTAGATATAAAAGGGATTTGAAAACCCTTTTAGAAAAACCTATTTAGTAGTATCCCATCTGATCACAGAGAGTATAGAGATCATTAATAAATAAGTGTTAAATTTAAGAGAGAACAATACTAATTGAACTTAAATATTTGAAAAAATGAAATAAAACTTAACCAAAAATGAAACCAAATTTTCAAATTCTTATTATTATTATTTAATACTTGATATGATTCATTGAGTAATTGTTTTGTGCTAAAGGGGGCGTACGATGAGAGGAAACCATCGACGGGTAGTGAGTTAATTCTAATAATTTATTCGACTTTGCTATATGGGCTAATGTAATAGTATTTGCGAGACGTTAGCCAGGATTGTCCGGTTTTAGATAACTCGACAGAGGGAGGGTTCGCATCATCATCATCATCTCATGGTTTCCAAACATACATTCAGATTAAGTAAAACAACTTCATATCTGGTTTTATTTTGTGAGTTCTAGTAGAAAGGTGTATGGTTAATTATATATAAACAAAATAGGCATGTAAAAGTTAACGTTAAGCAGTGCAAGATCCCATGACTATCCGTCGAGCTAGAGTCGCGCGTTTGCAAGCATGCCTGCCGTACTTACCTACCAGGACAACCTATCCTACGTCTTATTGAACCTTAAGAGGGTCCTGTTCCTTTTTTGTGTTAGTGGGAAATGTATCCGATGGTATCTTAGGATAGGGTCAACTAAACCGTTACACAGGTGGCGCCCAACGTGGGGCATCTTAATAATATTATTGGTTTAATGACAAAATTTTCGCATGGTTTAAATATTTTTTTGGTATTATTTTCTTGTCAAAACAACCAAGGTTGACCTGACTGAAAGGCTTTTATTTGAGTTAGATCCAACTATTTATGGTTTTTTGAAACTGAAACACAAATTCGTTGTGAATCGTGACGACCGGGATTATAGGTTCCAGAAACCACTATTCGTCAGCGTCAGCTGCGTTACATTTAACAACGATCGTTGAAAAAAAGGAAAAAAAAAAACAATTTTGTTATATCCTGAAGGAGTTCCTGAGACGACTCGCATGGTCGGTATAAGATACCTCTATTCGCAACGCGCCTCGGTTCTGTTTCAGTGATTTTGACTTCAAATATTTATTAAACCAGATTAAACTACCATATACATCGTGGCCTTACAAATTTAATACATATTTTTCTCGAAGTTTACAAATCTTGAAACCAATATATACGTATACTTTTTTTTACAACGCAAAATTAAAATTCGTCTTCAATTGAAAAGTAACTTAATTTCATTGTTTTGGAAAATGCATATACGTTACCATATTATTTTATACTTTATACTAATCTGAATTAACCGTCGAATTGTTTACGCATTGTACAAGCCCTAGCACTGTTTATGAATTGAATACCATCAAATTATCATA
Organism: Scaeva pyrastri; assembly: GCA_905146935.1. Taxonomy (NCBI): domain Eukaryota; kingdom Metazoa; phylum Arthropoda; class Insecta; order Diptera; family Syrphidae; genus Scaeva; species Scaeva pyrastri. Next base: position 41,247,391 of record LR989928.1, on the reverse strand, counting down.
CCTTTCTACATTTTTATGAAATTTTTGGAAATAGAATTGTGTTCTTTTACCGATACAAACCAACCGAAAAGTTAACCAAAATCAAACCTCCGGAATTATCCATATTAAAATTTTCAAATTTTTCCATTTTGTCATTGCTTTTGCGGATTCAAATGAAATATTACCTTGTTGAAAACAAACAGCCGTCAAAAGGATATACTTATTCAGTGAGGCTATTAAAATCCAATTTGAATATTTTGTTGGAGTCTTAAATATTTCGATTTGATATCATTAGTGTGCTTTAATTTTCTAACTTGAAAATGGCGCCAAAAAGGGGTAATTTGCAAAGTAATAAATCTGGGAGTACCCCAGGTGTAGTTCCAAAGCCCATCGGAGACGAAGGTTTAAACCCAAGTCAGAATGATGATTTCCAATCTGGGTCAAATACTGTTGGTATCAACGATAACATTCGTGAATTAAACAATGAAAGCCTCACAGAACGTATTTAAACCGTAGTTAATGCAGCGATTGGCCTCAGTAGGACTGATGACCTTCGCAGAAGACAAGAAGAGTTCGCAAAAGAGAAAGAAGAAATACAACAAATGTTTGAAGCCACTGTTCAGAAATATTTAAACGTACCGAATCCTGCACGGAACACAGTTGAGGATTATGACGTGACTAGACAGCGAAATCCCCGAGAAATAAGACCTACAATTCAAGCTGCCGCTTCAACTCAGACTTTCCGAGCGGAACAAGAATATAGTCAGAATGTGCAAGAATTCCTAAATAGAATAGAAAATATAAACCTAGGCTCAGAAACACCCAGAGTCGTACCACCCAATGCCAACGAAAGTACAACATCCGCATCTACATCTAAACGAATAGATTACCATAAATGGGGTCTAAAATTTGATTCAAGAAAAATGACTGTAGATGACTTCATATTTAGATTGAGTAGGTTTAAAGAATGCTATAACACGACATGGCAAGAAGTGTTTTTGAATTTCCATCAATTTGTTACGGGTGACTCAGAAACTTGGTACTGGTTGTATCTGCATGCACATCCTAACACTAATTGGTCTACTTTTCGAATAGCTTTATTTGAACAATTTCGGAGTTTAGAGACTGACTCCGAATTGTCTCGGATTATGTTTGACCGACGTCAAGGAGCTAACGAAAGCTTTGATGATTTTTTCAACGAGATTCAACGGCTTAATACTCGTCTCTATAAACCAAAGGCTCCCAGAGAGCTTATTGACCTCTTAAAACAGAATGTTAAGAGACGTATAGGAGAGCTTCTTATAACCTTTTACACAAATAGCCTGCCTGAAATGGTCCATGTCTGCAGGAGCATTGAAAGGTATATAAATAAACAAGATGCTGCCCGGTTGAAGACAAATCCACCCATACAATTTCGAAAGCAAGTCTCAGAGTTAGATTCAGATTATTTAGATCTGCAAGTTGAAGCAATGTCTTATAAGCATACAAATTTAGATACGTCTTCCTACTTATGTTGGAACTGCAGATAAAAAGGAGAGTGTCCGAGCACGCAAGCAACATTGTTCTGCTACAAGTGTGGGTTCCAAAACACAACATCTCCTAATTGTCTGAGATGTACGGGAAACCGGAAGCGAGGCGATCTAACTTCCGGGGAGAGTTGCCCTTATACAAAGAACCCGGAAATCTAAATGAAGAAAGCTATTCCTCAAGTACTAAATTTTTACAAAATAAAAATAACTTACCGGATAAAACCTACATTCCTAATGAATACAACTTACCTGATTTACCTAAATTACCTAACCCGGATTTACAAAAAGATATTGAAATACTTACAAACAAAACTCAACATATAACCATATTGAAACGACCACAAGAAATTTTTTTTGAATCTATTCCAAAAGAAAAACCTAAATCCCTCCATGAAAGACTTCAAAATTATTACGAAGTCCGAGATCGCATTTTTAATACAACACCCTCTAAGCGAGTTTTGAAACTTCGGGAACGATTTGGAGAAAAAAAGAAAGTCTTTAAAGCCATCTCGGCAACTTGTATTAGTTGCAGTGATGATCCACGCCCATACGCAAATATATCCATTTTCGGTAGAAATATGTTCGGTTTACTGGACAGTGGGGCCAGTGTTTGTGTATCTGGTTGATCTTTTGGTGATTTCTAGTTCATTTGAAGAACATATGAGTATTCTCAAAGAACTAGCTGAATGTTTACGAAAAGCTGGTCTAACTATTAACTTAGAAAAGTCCAAGTTTTGTTTTAAGTATCTGAGATATCTGGGTTATATCGTGGGAAATGGGTGTCTTAAAACCGATCCCGATAAAGTTGCTGCGATCCGAGAATTCCCTGTGCCAAAAACTGCACGGCAAGTCCGTAGATCCAGCCACTACGCAAAGCTACCAGTTAGTCGGCTATAAAATTTCTTGAAGAACATGTATTTTCAATCTTCGGTGTACCCGAATCGCTCCTTTCCGACAACGGTAAGCAATTTACTAGCAAAGATTTTTCGAAACTTTTAACAACTTATGGCATACGACATGTAAGAACAGCTTCGTATTCGCCACAGGCGAACGCCAGCGAAAGAGTTAATCGCTCAATTCTAACCGCCATACGTTCATACCTTGCCAAAGAACCTAACCAAACCAACTGGGATAAACATTTTCCATCCATAGCTAGTGCGTTACGAACAACCACCCACGCCGCTATAAGAATGTCCCCTCATGAAGCCCTTTTTGGGCAGTCGAAGGTGGAACACGGCCATGACTATGCACTTCTTAAGAAACTAAAAGGACTTAACTATTCTGAAATCGATGTTCTACCAAAAAGTTGCAAAATGAACTTAATTCATAAGCATTTAAAAGATTCTTTACAAAGTGCTCATAACACCTATGCAAAATCTTATAATTTACGAAGTAAAGATAAAAATTTTACTGTTGGCCAGAAAGTTTTCAAAAGAAATTTCATACTGAGTGACAAAGCAAAGAAACGAAATGCAAAATTATGTCCCAAATTTACTCCAGCTGTCGTTAAAAGTATACCCAATGATAATCTGTATGAGTTAACTGATTCAAAAGGTAATCTACTTGGTGTTTTCCATGGAAAAGATATTAGGACATAAACCGTATAATTAACTATAAAAAAAAGGAAAATTACTTGATGGTCCATTTTTATTTCAATTTTGTTAAATAGAATTTTCAAAATTGAAAAGTTTTGTAGGGACCCCGTACAAAATTTTTTAAAGATAATATCCTAAAACAGACGTACGGAATTCCACACAAGAAAATCCCAAAAGGAATCACCCTGTACACTTGAAAAGTCTTACCAAAAATGTATACCTTTTGTTTTCCTTCGTTAAATATCGAAAAGGAAATGGGCAACATTTCCATCTGAACCATCCATTATCGAAGAGATCAATCGATTGGTCTTTTTTATTTCAACCCCGGCCGAGTCAACAAGTGGAAAGCTACCAAATAGGTACAGTCACTATACTTAAACTAGTTCAATTTTAAATTAAATTTATTTTAATAAAATAAAATAAAATAAAATAAAGAGAAAAATCCCTCGTTCAGAGGCTAGAGCTTTACTCAAAATAAGTTTGAGGAAAATACCACAATCTGGTGTAAATTACTCATTAAGTAAATCTAAAAAAAGTGATCGCCGAAAGAAAAGGGATTTGTTTCCGAACGCTCGGCGCGTGGTGTACCAAAACCCTGCTTGTCGCTGACGTGACACTCGGTCACCGTTTTAACAGAAGCCAATCTCCTAGTCCCACTGGGCTGAGAAATTTATAAATATCAGCTTCTCAAGCGTTCGCCACATGCTAGGTGTTTGTCAGGCTTGCGATACCGTTCAATTTGCCGCAACCTACCAATCGACAACGTCATCCACGGCGTATGAGCAAGAGGCTACGACCTGTTCAAGTACCTGTGGATAAACACAATCCCGACATCGACAGGAGCATATCACGCCAATCGTGAACCAAACAGCATCGGTCGCATCACCGTCCACACCAACTTGCCGGCGGCGGCGGCGACGAGCAAGCCCAGAAGCGTGTACGTCCTCCAAACGATCTCTAACCTTCAGTCCAAAATACATTGATTTGTTTTCGACTTCTTATCGCGCTTATACCTATGAACACACTGTTCAAACATACCTAAGTATCGATTAGCATATAGGCAATAGATTTATATTGTAAGCTCTGGTGTGATCAGCGATAAACGAAAGAAAGAACAAAACAAAAGAAAAAGAAGAGAAAAGTTAAGTATTACAAAAAAAAAATAATAAGAACGTTCAATTGTTTTCAGATTTTGTTTCTCTAATTCATTTAGCGTTTAGCCAACAAGTCAGAGCCGATCTTCCACGTATGCTGTGCACATCATCGTCGGAGATACCAGCCAACTTGGATTTAATTAAAGTAAAGAAAACACGTAAGCTTACTAAACAAGCATCCTGGTGAGTCCAATCGTTAATTTTTTTTAATTTTATATACAATATCTGAAATATATTGAACGAAAGTAGTTGGGTTGGGGGTTGATAAGTTGAGCATACAAATTATAAAGCTCATCAGAAAGGTTCGAAGAGGGAGTTCTCATTGTATTGAGTGGGAAACCCTTTTCTTTCAAAGAAAAAGGGGAATAGAAAGAGAGTGAAAAAAGAAAGGAACTTTTAGCTCATGCAATAATAAAAAAATGAGTACCCAAATTTCACTAGATGCAATGAGAACAGTGAACATGTAAATATGGAATTTATAGAGATAAAGAGAGCGAACGAACATTTATACAAGAAATTGCCGAATAGTTTTTTTTATAAGCTTGAGTAGATGAATGAGCATGTGAGTTCGAGTATGAAACTAGGGACGAACACTACTAGAGATTAAAACAAGTTAAAGATTAAAAACAAAAGCAAAACTACATTTAAAAAACTTAAAAATGAATTAAAATAACTAAAGCATAAAAACTAAGTAAAATAAATAAAACTTAAAAATTAATATCACAGATAGAGTAAATATTAAAGCTAAACAATAAGGAAATTGACTAGAATCTTATTCAAAATAAATTAGATATAAAAGGGATTTGAAAACCCTTTTAGAAAAACCTATTTAGTAGTATCCCATCTGATCACAGAGAGTATAGAGATCATTAATAAATAAGTGTTAAATTTAAGAGAGAACAATACTAATTGAACTTAAATATTTGAAAAAATGAAATAAAACTTAACCAAAAATGAAACCAAATTTTCAAATTCTTATTATTATTATTCAATACTTGATATGATTCATTGGGTAATTGTTTTGTGCTAAAGGGGTGCGTACGATGAGAGGATATATTCGACGGGTAGTGAGTAAATTCTATTATTTGACTTTGCTATAGGGGCTAATGTAATAGTATTTGCGAGACGTTAGCCAAGGATGGTCCGGTTTTAGATAACTCGATTGAGGGTGGGTTCGCAAGGGAAAAAAACATTCAGATTAAGTAAAACAACTTCATATCTGGTTTTATTTTGTGAGTTCTAGTAGAAAGGTGTATGGTTAATTATGTATAAACAAAATAGGCATGTAAAAGTTAACGGGTCCGGTAGCAGTGCAAGATCCCATGACTATCCGTCGAGTTTTTCTTTTTGATTTGAGGACATATTTTTAATAAGCTAAACTTAAAATAATCATTTCCTTAAAAAAATAAATGTTTTTACTAAAAGGACTTATTTTCCTTCGTGAGCAATTCATGAATAATTTGACCTGAGGTAACACTGCTTTCTCCAATCCAAACCAGAAAATTCCTCGCATTGACGTAGATAGATATGTACCTGCAAAATGCAATACAAGTAGAATAATAAGCCAAAAAATGTATTCAGGAATGCAACAACAATTTTCACACAACAAAAGGAGGATAAAGAATAGAAATAAACATTCTTTTAAAGCTATTATCTTACTCTTATTTATTTTTCAATTTATCTTTGTATAATTGTACATTATATTTTATAACTATCGCATTTATTATTAATTTTAAGTCATAATCTGTCAGCTGTAAGATGCTTGTAGGTAAATAAATATTCAAGTAAGAGTCGGACAAACGTCAAGTAAAGCGATCGGGTGACCTAAGGGTTAGAGAATTCTTTAGACCATCTTTTAACAAAACCTAATGCAGAGTTGGCTTTATGGATAATCTTATCAATGTGAAGCAAAAATTTAAGTTCACGGTCATATAAAAGACCGAGATCCTTGATTTTTTCAACTGTTTGTAAGGGACTATTATGCAGAAGGTAGAGACGAGGGTTGTTTTGATGCGTTTACTGGAGAAGGTCATAGTCTTACATTTGCTTATGTTGAGCTCTAAGCAATTGTTAGTACACCAGGTTGAGAAATTGTCGAGATCTGTCTGGAGGAGAGACATGTCTTCAGGTGCTGCAATGATTTTAAACAGTTTAGCATCATCAGCATAGAGGAATATTTGACAATGTTTAACTACCATGTCAATGTCGTTTATAGCAAGGATAAAGAGAAGAGGGCCTAAATGGCTACCCTGGGGGACACCGGAGGTCGTTAAAATAGGGTTGGAGAGTGCTGATATGAAACGCACACAATATTCTCGAATCTCTAAGTACGAGGTAATCCATTTTAGGAAAAGAGGTTTAAAACCTAAGGAGGAAAGTTTAAATACAATAAGATTGTGAGAAATTTTATCAAAAGCTTTGCTGAAATCTGTAGAGACCATATCAACTTCATTCCCGCTTTCTAAGGCTCTAAGAGTGAATGAGACGAATTCTAGAAGGTTTGTGGTGGTTGATCTATTTTTTAAGAAACCATGTTGAGCAGGTTTAATAAGGGACTTACAACGGAAACTAAGGAGTTCATACAAATTGCTTTCAAAGTATTTGGGATATGTGAAAGTTTAGCAACTGGTCGGTAATTTTTTACTTCACCTTTGGGTCTGTTTTTGTGGATCGGTGTTATGAAAGATGTTTTCCATATCTTAGGAAAATTTCCTTGGGATAATGATAGGTTGAAAATTATTGATAGAGGCATTGAAAGCGCAGAAGAACATTTTTTTAGAAAAATAGCGGGGATGCCATCAGGAAACTCGTCATTAAGTTGCGAAAATTTATATTCTATGTCTGATGGAGCAATGCGTTCGGGTAAGAAAGCATCCAGCGAATAATTCGGTAAATACTCAAAATAGGTCGAATTTGGTTCAAAAGATTCTTTGGAGAATGAGTTTCTAAAATATGATGCTAAGTAGTTAGCTATAGTTAGGTTATCATTAAAGGTTTCATTATTGAAGGATAGGGAGGTAGGGTACCCATCGGATTTTCTTTTGCAATTATCGAACTGAAAGAAGGATTTGGGATCATTAATTAGGTTAGATTGGGTTTTGTGTACATACTGTTGGTAGAGAAAACTGTAGAGTTCGTTGAATGGATGGTATGTACCAATATACTTGTAGTAGTCAGAATAGCTTTGGGAGCGAAGGAATTTTTCCCATAACTTATTCCTTTGATTAAGAAGCGAACCGAGTCTACGATTGTGGTGATGAAGGAGAAATTTTACGTCTGTAGGAAGGGACATGCAATGAAATAGAACAGTGTAATACCTCATAGAAAAACTTCGAGACTTGGTTAACATAATCGTTAATTTGGGAGAATTGGTCTTTATGGATATCATACAAAATAGGATGTGAGGTAGGTATGAGTTCTGTATAGGAATTAACGTAGAGCGTTAGTAATAAGGGAGGATGATAACAATTATCGATGGTTGAAAGAGTTAGAGAGCAAAGAGTGACTAATGAGTTATCCGGGTCTGCTGAGAAAATAAGGTCAAGTTGTCGGTCCATATAATTTCGAACTCCGCTCACTTGACAGAGGCTTGAATCAGTTAAATGATCCTTAAAAAGACACTCTTTAGCCGAAGATGGATTACATATGTAAATTGATCCATGGACCGTCAAAGTCCAATTGAGATAAGGAAGGTTGAAATCCCCACAAATTACAATTTCGTCTAGAGGGTCACATTGTTTTATTAAATGATCGATCACTTGAACAGCAATTTCATAAGTTTGTAGAGGTTGCAAGCAGTGGCGGCTGTACCTTAAGTGCGCTCGTGCGCTGAACCACCAACCCAAAAGATTTAAAAATTACTAAAAATTACTTAATCTTAATTTGTTAAATTAAGCACATATTAGTTTATTTTTCAATCATACAATAGCAACACATAAAATTTCCAATAGCACTTTGCTATACTACAAAGACAAGACAAAGACAACATTGTATGTATTTTCAGTGTATATTCAATTCTCGTGCGCTTTGACGAGCGCACAAGGGCTGCTAATATAACTTGTATGGGTAACAGCCTTACATGCCTGACGCATGAAACAAAAGATATCTTATTGAAATGTATCGAGAAATTAATCTACTTCCGTGCGCTGCACGAGAGAACCGAAGTTTACCGAAGGGAGCAACCGATCCCGATGTTTGCCGAAGTTCGCCGGTCAATGTGAGTGTTGAGTGACGCAGGCGATAGCTTCGCGACGCGATGCAGCCGCTGCCGCCGCCGCGCCGGCGACTATGATTGATGAATTTGAATTCGTATTATGGATTTAATTTTTCTGTATCTGTTTGGTGTTTTTTAAATTTAACTTAAGATTGCAAAGAAAGTCTATATTTATATATGAACAGAAATTGTCTTTATATTAAATTACTCGTATATTTCCAAATTTAATACTTACTGAGTGCACTACCTGTTCGATAACCCAGCAGCCGCCAGTGGTTGCAAGGGCAATATATATGTAAAAACACATGAAAAAACAGATGATTTGAGAAGTTTTATTTTAACTGATACAAAATCAAATTCAGACGTACTTAAGATTGAGAAAAGGGACGAGTCAAATGTGTTTTTAATCGCAATTAGGACTTCTCTACAGGAAGAGCCAGCGGTAAGCTGGTCATCATCTCGATAGACATTAACGCTCTTCTTCTCCTCATCAAGTGCAAACACATTAACACTGATGGTTGGATTTAGTTTCTCAAACTTTGAAATTTCTTCGATTTTCAGCGGGAACTGCAAGTCCCCAAAGTCGATTCTCACCCCATTTTTTTAACAGAACTCTTGCATTTATTGCGTTGATTTGGTAGGTTTCTGGTTTTTCCCAATTAGTTTTTCCTCTACCAAAGAGAGCGGATATTATGGCCTATTTAAAGCAATAAAGGTCTTCGTTCTCAACGTTTATACATGCCTTTTTCCTTATTCAATTCCAAGTACATTGATCCTTTTATGTGTGTGTATTGCTTGACATTTGTTTCTACATGCATAATTCTTAATAATGACCAACCACTATTTACTTCTTGGAATTCCTGGCTCTTGGTATTCATTTCGTCTACCATATTGATGCATGCACTGCAGGCAATGATTTAATGCTGATCTGCATTTCATAATCATGGGAATTGTTTTTATAAAATTCACTGTATAGTTAAATCTCTCTCTTTAATGGTTTCTATATACATGTATATAAATCGTTTGTGACGAGTGCTACAAAAATAAAAATAAAAAAAATGTTCATTTAAAAAATTGACGGTGTAACACAGCGGCGTTGCGTTGAGATCCGAAAAAAAAGCAAAGTGAAAGAACGATAAAATTCAATAACAACCAACCCCAACACGATAAAAATAAAAAAATGTATATAAGCCGTGTTTTATTGGTAATTGAAAATACTAGCTAGTAAAATTTTACATGGAAAACAACAACACCTCAAAAGTGAACAAAAATAAGCTAGTGTTTATCCATAGTAATTTAGTGAAGATAGAGTTTCATCTAGTTAAATGTAGGGGCAGTCAAGAAGTGCAAAAAATATGCAAATGTTGGCAACATGAGGGTGTGTTCGGTAACAAATACACTTTTTTTACGCTTCGCCTGCATTGAAAAGTGCAAGCGATCCACAAATTTCAAACCAAACATTTATTTGGGTTGAAATTAAAAAAATGCAATTATTTCGTTCAAAAATTAATTAAAATCAATGCTTTACCAAATTTTTAAAACTTTTAGGAACAATTTATAAGAGATGAATTAAATTTTTTTAGGATTAGTGTATTTTACCATCACATATTGTGGAAAATTTATTGAAATATGCTTGTTCTCATTAAAAAGCTGACAAAGGTTGCTTCCATAAATGCATGGTTGTGAAAGTACCTTTTTTAAATGCACATGTTAAATGTCCGATTGTCTTAAAAGCAAAACTCAAATATTTGTTGAGCAAATGTGAAACTCTAAAAAGTGACAAGCAAACATTTTTTTTTTTACTTTAATATGATTGCAATTGATCGCATGCAAACAATGCATGTATTTATAAAAACACCCAAAGTTATATATATACGGTATTGAGTAGAATAAAAGGGTAATTTTGACTCTACAGGCAACTTGAAGTAACTTCTCATAGTTTTTTTTAATTATTTCTTTATAATTTCATGTTGACTTTTGTATTTTAATATTTTATTTATTGAATAAAAAGAATAAAAGAATGTTTACTATCCAAATAAATGGTCTATAAAATAAATTCTATAATTATTTAAGGAAAATAGTGAACTACGATTATTCAACTGGTCTTTAAAGTTGCCAGAAACTTAGTTCCATATTTTTCGTTCTTCCATATAAACCAATAGAATTGAACAGGGAGTTGATAAAATGGTGAACTTTAATCTGTGAGTAATATATATAACAAGAAAATCAATATATTTTCAAAGTTTTACTACAAATATAAGTTAAAACATTCGAAACCAACACGGTGTGCATTTCCATGCAAACTTCAACTCAACAACCGTTTTCATGTAATGTAGAACAGCTGTTGTTAATTTTCATTTAAAACTCAAATTGAGTTTTTAACTAAAAAGTAAATAAGTTAGCCAGAAATTTCTTTAACAAGTGAGTTTGTAAATTTACAGATTTTGTTTGCATTCAATTTTTTCTATTTTCAAGTGCACATTTGCCTTTTATATTTTGTGTGTGACAGAAGATTTTGAAATTTTGACATCAATGATTTGACAAATAATGTAGGGACACCAACTTTAAGAAGACAAATTAAAAGTGAATATAAAAGTGAATATAGCGTTTTATTCGTACTCGAATACTATGTTAGGGATAGATTACCAATAAAACGTGGCTATACATTTGCATTGTGAGATAATTAGATAGAGATGAAGCTGCAATTGGACAATTGGAGTCTAATAGGATACATTTGTGTAAAACTATAAAACAAAAAAAAGGAAGAAACAAAAGTGAAAAAGAAGAAGAATATATAAAAAAAAAACACATACGTATTTATGAACCAAGGCGAACATTTACCTTTATTTACGAAAACCAAGAGAATTTAGTATTCATTCGACTTACAACCGAGTTTTACTCAACATATTCAAGTAAAGAGAAATGATAAAACTCAAAAAAAAAATAAATAATATAAATAACTTCAATGAAGTTTTACTAGTTATTAAATTCATAGAAAAATATAAAATCAGTGTTTTTTCGAAAAAAGATAATAGTAAAAAGTATTATTTTCTGCAAAATAACATTGTACAATGTACATCTAAGGTTTGTTTAGTTTCTTCGCAATTCCACAGCCAATCTATAGATGTCAGGTTCATAGTCACATTCATTAAGTTTTAAGACTATGAAGTCAATCATTTAGTAAAGCGACATTAATTTGTAAGAGATCCAACAAAAAGAAAATAGAAAAATTAATATGGCGGAGTTAAGCTTAAATAGTTTAATTAAATTCGTGCCGGATTTCTCGGGAAAACCTGAAGAAGTTTTTAGGTTCTTTGAGGCTTGTTCTGATGCAACCTCATTTTGTTCTTATGTACGGAAACCAATTTATGCAAGAATTGCATCAACTGAAACGATCATCAACTGTCCAAATGAAACGGTTATTTGTTAGGGCCAAAGCACTGAAACGGCTATTAGGAAAATCTTAGAACAAATAATAAGACTTGAAATTTCGGAAATGAAAATAGATGATATTATATTTGACATCTTTTTGTACCGGGCTAAGACCGCAGTTGTTAACGTTTGTTAAGACACAGAATTGTAAGGAATTAAACTTGCACGAAGTGAGGAATTGTCCCTAAATGTATTTAAATATACGCCGAGCACCCTTTATTCCCTCAGAATAAAATGTTATACAATAACGACATAAAATTAAAATGTCAAGGCATCCAGTAAAGATGCCAATTAGTTTAACTAGCATTTCCTGCACAGGGTTAGAAATGATTAGTATCGATACAGTCGGTCCTATGACCAGGGCCGGCCCTAGCTAAAATTGCGCTCTGTGCAAGATTTTTAGAAAGCGCCCTTTTTATGTTTGCGAAAATACATATAATATACATACATACACATACTAATACACATATTAAGTCCTTTCCACATTACCCCGGAGGTAGACTTTCAATGCGTTTTTTTTTATTGAGGTAGGCCTAATCCTCACTAACAAAAAAATACTTGTATGTATGAGTATCTGATATGTACTATGTAATTTAACGTAATAACGAAAATTTAGGGTCACCCAAATCTTCATTTGAAACAATATCAGAAACCTCTTCTTCTGACACCACTGCACTCCCTACCAGAACCTCATCGATACGAAATTTAGTAAAATGTATGCTTTGTTTTCGGCTTCAACAAGCTTTTTTCTGAATTCTGCCCCCGAAGGCTTTTCTTTGTCCATATTGGAAAAAAAAACAACATAAAAATTTAATAGTAAATAGGTAGTTACTAAACACTTTCACAAGCCGTCACTTGACTTTCAAATCTGATTTTATTTAAATAATCGTAAGCGAAAAAAAGTTTTAAAAAATCTGCACCAGACCAGAGTACAAAGAATTTTAACTGAAAAAATATTCAATAGAAGAAGAAAAGGAACAAAAAGGCGACTGTAAAACCCACACGCATTTTTTATCGCTTCTATGTTCTATAATGTGTAAAAACACCCGAACATTGCAATCCTTTAACTATCCGTTCGCCGCTACCGTCTTACAGTGTGACGTTTAGCTCGTTTAGGGGAATTAAATTAATAGCGCTTACAAGTTTAACCTTTTCTTTAAGTTTATAACATCCCATCCATCAACATAATGTATATAATTAACCACTAATTTTATTATATTTTATTTTCAATTCTCTGATATTGTATCTAATGAATTTATTTCATTAATAAAAAAATAATTATTCAAAAATAATACGGAAATTGTCACACTGTACGCCGTGGTAATTGGAATAGAATGTAAGTTTTGGGACCCAGTGTGCAGGAACAAAACTCGCACTGATGAGTTGATGTGGATGAGTGTGGACTGTGTGTGTGCCTGTGAACAGTGGCCTATGGAATACACAATACACATTTGTGCAAAGTAAAAACCTGCACCTACTGGCGCATACAATTTTGTTCGAATCAGTTTTTGTTTTTGTCTTTTCTTAGAATGTAAGTCTTGGGACCCAGTGTGCAGGAAAAATACTCGCACTGATGAGTTGGTTTGGTGTGGATGAGTGTGGACTGTGTGTGTGCCTGTGGACAGTGGCCTATGGAATACACAATACACATTTGTGCAAAGTAAAAACCTGCACCTACTGGCGCATACAATTTTGTTCGAATCAGTTTTTGTTTTTGTCTTTTCTTAGAATGTAAGTCTTGGGACCCAGTGTGCAGGAAAAATACTCGCACTGATGAGTTGGTGTGGATGCGTGTATTAGGATTCTTCTTTTTTTTTTTTGTGTTGTGCGAGTATGAGAATGGTGTGAACTGTGGAATACACATTTGTGCAAAGTAAAAACCTGCACCTTATGGTTTTCTTTGTTCCCGAGAATGCGCCTCCGGAATGCTGCGCCCTGTGCACTTGCACATCCTGCACATATGGTGGGTCCGGCCCTGCCTATGACAGAGAGTCAAAATGGATATAAATATATCTTACCGATTCAGGACGATATAACAAAGTTTATCCAATTTATTCCTTTAAAAACAAATCAAGCTGAAGAAATTGTCAAAGAACTTTTGAACATTGGATAGCAAAATTCGGTATGCCAAAGATCTTATTATCAGATAATGGCTCAGAGCTGGTTGGTCAAATTATGATTAACTTGTGCAAACTCTTTAAAATAAAAAAGATTAACTAAACTTCATTACCCCCAAGCCAATGGATCAATGGAACGAGCTCACTTAGGTGAATACTTAAGACCATTAACTGAAAAGGACCCTACTGAAAGGGATGAGTTTATTCATTTAATAACCCTTCATTATATGTAATACCACAATACATAGCAGTACCAAGTTTACACCTTTCGAACGTTTGTTTGCCATTAAATGTAATTTACCAAGTTCAATTGATCAAATCCAAGTAAGAAACAGTTATGATGAGTACGTTTCAAATTTAAAAGCAAAATTAAAAAAGTTACAGGAAATTGCAAAACAAAATGCTATCAAGGGTAAGGAAAAATCTAGAAACAGACAAAAACCCGAAATAAATAAAGTAAAATATGAAATTGGCGATTTCGTCTACATAAAATGCGCAAAGAGAAGAGGTAAATTATCTCCGGTATATAAAGGTCCTTACAAAATAGAAAAGGTTTTCAACAATAATATATGTATGAGTGTTAGATTGAAGAGAAAGTTAAACAAATATAATTTTAATATAACAAAACCAGCCTGAATAATCTCATCTTCTTTTAAGTCCACAATGTTTCTTGGCGTCAGTGCCACTCTAGTAATATTATTTTTGAACCAGATAAGGTTGTAAAAAAAAGTCAAATTATTATTGAAGGAATTGAAAAATCACCTGGTTTATTTTACGAAAACATAGTATACATCTACATTTTCAAAATGGAAAATTTAACATCATTAGTTTTATCGATATTAATTACCTTAATCTAAGATATGATACATTAATTTATATAGAATCTAGTTTGTTAAGACTTTGCAAAAATAGAACTTCTATTAAGTCAACCGAAATTTCTAAAGGGTAATGTTTACAACAAGAATTTATTTTCAAGAATAAATTAGCTTTATTGAAAAATAGTCACGAAAATCTTTTCAATTTAATTGAAAATTGAAAACCAAAACGCTATAAGAGAGGCTGGATGGATACATATAATTGGTACCGGAATCAAAATAGTCTTCGGAAATTTAGATAGTGCTGATGGAGAACATTATGGAAAAATGAATCATAATTTAGATACAAAATCCATGAAAGAACATATACTTTTGACTAAGAAGACAATTGAAAATTTAAATCACACTAATTTTGAAATAGAAACTATAAGATTTAAAACTAATATCGAAAATTTTAAACGATAAAGCAAATTGTCAAACCCATTTTTAGCAATTTGCTAATTTAAAGGGGGAAAGGATTTTAAACGATTTTAACATTTTACTATCTCTTAACATATTGCTAAAGTTAAAATCCCGAAAACCCTAATTTAACTTTTAGCAATTTGCTAAATCCATATGATATCTGTCATTATCCTAAAAAAAATTCTTTACAATTTTACTTCAAAGTGTTGATTCGTGTGTTTGTCATAATTCGGGATCTAAAAATTGTTTTTAATCACTAAAATGTTATCGGAAGACGAAGATTTCGAAATATTTGAAGTCTTTGTGCAGAAAAATGCTTTTTTTGGGAGAAATTTACATCAGACTGATGGAATACGAGAATAAACCTGTGTTCATGTGTATTTTAATCTTATTGAATTGCATGGGATTGTCCAGTTTACAGTTGGGACATTTCCAACTAATGGGTTCGTTTAAGTATGTTTGCTTTGCTAATTCTCACGAACTGTCACTATTTGGACATGTTCGGATGCCCGTTTTTTAATAAAAAGGAGTTAGCAAAACGAAAACAAGGGTTTAAAATTTTGGAGTCGTTAGTCAATTGCTAAATATTTAGCAAATTGCTAGTTAGTAAAATGTTAAGCCCGTAACAATAGGTTGTTTATAATTTTGCGCAAATGCATACTAATATTGAAAATAAAAATCTTAATTTTTCTTTTGAACCAACTTTAATAAATATAAATTTATATTATAAAATCTTAGATCTAACAATTGTTCTACATGAAAATAAAATATTATTTGTTGTTACAATACCTTTAATTTTAAATGAAAAGGCTCAGTTGTATAATCTGGTTCATTTACCGCAATTAAAAGGATATAATTTTTATTTAATCAAACCAAGCTATTTTGTAAATGTAATATACCAAATATAAAATTATATCAAAAAGTATTTTTGAAGATAATTGTTGCTTATTAAATCCTGATGAAGATGACAGTAATATTGTATTAAATCCTGTAAATAAGAAAATAAATTTTGAAGAATTAGCCGATTTAGCAACAGATGAAAGAAATATTGAGAAAAATAAATTTGAAATATTTTTAAGTGAAAATCATGTACGAAAAGGTTATAGTTTGACACTGATTATTTTTATAATCACAATATGTTGATGTTGTTGTTGTATTATGCCTGAGCTTACCATGTATTTGTTTCAAGAATTGTTTTAACATATGAAATGATATAAAGAATACCAAATTTATTCCCTTACAATCCTTAACTGAAGGAATAAGATTTCGTGATATTAGACCGGAATCTTTCATAAGGGGAAATGTTATACACTGCCAATCACTAGGATGAGGCCCACATATTTTTCAACCGATTTTCGGTCGGTATACCTGTTGGAATTTGTTTAACCCGGAAAATTTTACTACATGAGAGTAGGTACATATTTTCTTAAAACAAAGTGATACAATTATAGGGTTAATTAGAAAAGACCGTTGGAATTTCCCTACATTAATGAATGGGCTACCTAAAAAGGATATACAAAAGTGCATCACTAGGATGAGGCCATTGCGAATATTTCGTTGTAGAAGTTCACATCAGCAATTTATTTTCAAAATTTTGGTTGCAATATTTAAGAACGTTTTACAAATAACTCTTTTTATTAAATTTCAATTACAAATGGGTTCCGGGAAGACGTTGACAGTGGCAGAAAGAGGACAAATCGATGCTTTCAAGGAAATGGGACTCTCAAGCCGAGAATTAGCAAGGAAGCTGAACAGAAGTAAGACAGTTGTAAACAACTATCTTGCTGATCCTCAAAACTATGGAAAAAAACCAAAAAGGACGCACAGCCCAAGCAACAACATCCCGAGAAAAGCCGTTAATTTTACGTATTGATTCAAATTCTACTCAATCAGCTACTAAAATAAGGTCCAAAAGCGGAGTATCAGCCAGTATTTCGACAATTCGAAGGATAATAAGAAAAGATGGTACTATCCAGAGAAGAAAACTCAAAAAGAAACCTGTTCTAAAGCAAGTACACAAAGAGCTGCGAATGAACTTTGCAACAGAACATGTCTCTTGGAGCAGTCAATGGAAACGCGTTGTCTTTTCGGATGAAAAAAAGTTTAACCTTGACGGCCCCGATGGTTAAAACTTTTATTTCCATGATTTAAGAAAAGAAGAACTAATTTTGGGAAGACATCACAGCCGTACATCAGGTGTTATGGTGTGGGAAGCTATCACCTACTATGGCAAAATCGATTTGGAGTTTCTTTCTACAACAATGAACGGAAACAGCTACAAATGCTTGTTGGAACGGTCATTTCCGAAGATGAAAAATATTTTTGGACCTCTGCACTTCCAGGGTTGTCAAAAGCTGGATTTTATCAGAAAACGTAGAGCTTTTGCCATTGCCACCCTATTCACCGGACTTGAACATAATCGAAAACGTATGGGCATGGCTATCTCGAAAAGTTTATGAAGGCGGTAGACAATTTGAAGACAAGGACTCCTTAATTGAAGCTATCCGTGATGCCTGGGACGAGATTTTACTTGACTATTTAAAAAAAACTTTATGATTCCATTCCAAACCGTCTAATAGAGGTCATATCGAAAAATGGGGGGCATACTCATTATTAATGGAGAAAAACTTAATAAATAAATGTTTGAAAACCAAAAACTGTAAACATTTATTTCATTTTTTTGATATTTTATAAGATTTTTCATGTGGCCTCATCCAAGTGACGCACTTTTTCATACTGTTTTTAAGTAGCTCTTTAATTAATGTAGGGAAATTCCAACTGTTTTTTTCTATTTAACCCCTTAATTTTATACTTTTTTTAAAGTAGTAAATTTTTATGGGTATAAAGAACGAAAATCGATTAAAAAATATGTGGCCTCATCCTAGTGATTGTCAGTGTAGATACACCATTATACAATTAATACACTAAATTGAATGATATTGTGAATATATTGTGATATTTAAAAATTGATGGTATAGCAAAAGTTTAATAAATCGTTTGTGACGAGTGCTACAAAAATAAAAAGAATGTTCATTTAAAAAATTGACGGTAATAACAAGCGCCACAAAATATATATATGCATATTTAGTATTGTAATTCCCGCTTTTTTTTTGTTTGATTTCTATACAAATACCTTAATCATAAAAAAAAGAATCATGGAAATGGGATCACATTTCAATGAGAACGGATCGTTTAAAAATGATCCAAGTTTCATATATTCTTATAAGTTTTTAACTTTTAGCTATGAAAACTTGGTAAACAAAGGTGATTACATATCGATCTTACGTGTAAATAAATAATAGAATCCATTAACAGATCTTAAAAACGCCACTTTCAGAAAATTAATTAATTCCATGTTTGACATCCCCACCAACCTCCCCTTAGGTTTTGTTTTTTACGTTTTTTATGTGAAACTATTCTACTTCATTAAACTTATTGCTTTTTTTATATTAGGTGAAGTCATCTCATCACAAAGTTGTTTCTTTAATGGGCGAAGCAGCTCTTAGGGGACAAGTGACAATGATATTAAGACGTCGAGTAAAACATGCATCAGCTCCTATTCCTGTGCGACCAATTCGATATCCATACGATGTAATTGTCAGTCGACATGAAAGCGAAGGTTTTGGATTTGTAATTATATCATCATCAAATCAATACTATGGATCAGCGATAGGTAAGTGTTATTTACTTACTTAGTTACTTCACTTTTATAATTTTATTTAATATATGTATGTGTAAGACTTCTTTTATTTAATGATAATAAAGAAGATGTTATAAATGACTTAACTGGCATATTGTATGAAAAATTGGGTAGGTATTTTAGAATTTGATTCTTAGGTGTATGTTAACAAACAGTGTAAAACTATTTTAATATCTATGAAAGAAAAGATGTACTTCTGTTTAACCTTGTTAACGGTAGTTATGCTCCTCAACCCCGATATGTAGAGAGGCAAATTCATTTTTTTTATAAAATAAATTATGTTATGTAAAAGTTTTAAGCTTAATTTAGTAATGATAAATATTTTTCATTCAAGAAGTATGTAATAAATTGCATATGTCAATACACTTTTTGTTTCTGGGTTCTTGATATGATTTTCTTGTTCCTCGCTGTTCAACGCGACTTCGTCAGCCTCAATTTATTATCATAGCAATTTAGATTAAGTTTTTTAAAAATATATATTTTAAAGCAGATACTTCTGCGTTAGAGATTAGTTAAGTATTATTTTTTTTTTTTGGCAGAAGAAAATACGGAATTTCTCCGCAACCCGATCTTGACAATGGGACGGAAGCTCTCAATGATGAATAATTTTCTCTACTTTTGCAACATTTTCCACTAATTCTTCGCTCCTATTGGTCGCAGTGTAATGTCATATAAATTAGATTTAGATAGATTTTCTTTGTTACCTACAACATTAATTTTACATAATAGTTAACAAAATCATTGAGCATGGCATTGCCGTCTGCCGATTGACAAAAATTAACTTTAAATACAATGTTTTTACTGACATTATTGATCTTAAGATATAAATAAAAAGGTAAACAACTTACAATAAGCATAAACAATTTTAAAACAATTATTAAAAGTCTTCATTTATTAACCTTTGCCGAAACCTTAAAGCAACTTTGCAGTACATAAATAATTTTGTGACGTTCATCTCAGTGTGGAGATCTATTATCTGGATCATCGATAAGATATTGGCACCTAAGTAGAATCTTCTAGTTTCGGCTAATATCGGACACCGACCAATGAAGTGTATGGTATCCTCCCTCTCATGCGTGTTACATAGCTCACAAATTAAGGGTACGTCGCATCGTCTCTATGTGGCATATAGTTAAGACAAAGTTGTTTACCTCTTAATTTTACCATCATAGAGTCATTTCTATACTATATTCGTCACGAAAATAATTCCTCTGGTTGAGATTATGGTTCAGACGGCTGTACAGTGTTCTATGAACCGAACTTGCTGCTTCCATTGAACCTTCTCTACAACGACGATCCACGTTCGCTATTAGCTCATAAAGCTTTGGTTTCCATTCTCTGAAGTCATAGCAGTTAAGGTTAAGTTGCATTCCACACCATTGTTCCATAGTTCCTCCCATTCTTCCATCCAGCTTGATTTATTCTTTATTCTGTGCAGTGCTACTATCTTTGGAAGTCTTTCATTAGACATACTGAGGATTTTAAGAATGTAGTCTACGTGAAGATTAAGCGTGCGTATAAACAGGGGTGAAAGTCCAGTTTCAAGCATGATCATATATGTAGTTCACGGCGTTGGATGGGATATGGAAGATTCTCCTATTATAGTACCTACCTCAGCAATTTTTCTACCGTTTTGTACTGTTTGTAGCCCCACACTTGAGCCGAATACAACATGATGGCTTCTGAGACTGCTTTAAAAACACGAAATTTGGCACTATGACTTATATTCTTGTTTGGAAACCACATGTACATTTGGCTGTAATTTTTGGTGAATTACATATGACTTGCCATATAATCTCCTCACTAAGTTACAAAACTCTGCCCCATTTCTGCAATGTTCTAACCGTTTGGCCTCCGCTTCATATAGTATTTCTTCTTGTTTTGTGTACATATCAACTTGTATTTCGCGTTTGATTCTAAATAGCGATGTTTAAGGTAAACTTCATTAGAGTCCCTGAATGCTTTTAAGCATGAAAATAATATTTTCCTCGCCGTTTCGCATTCCCTATAAAACCATTGCATTTTGCCCATTTTATTGTTTCCGCAATTTCTACCTGGGTACGAACTTTTTATAGCATCTGTAATTGCTGTTAAATCAGATATTCGCTGCTCTGATAGTACTAAGTCCAGTTGTCTTCTACATTTTCCGTATTCAAGTCCCTTCATCTAAGCTTTGGCAGTAGGGCCAAATTTGTATCCCCATTTTGAATATTATGCTCCAATTGAACCGTTGTGATGATAGGAAGATGATCAGAAAATTGAACGAGGTCAACTTTGAAATCCGTGACATGAAAATTCCATTCGCTATATAGTCAATCACAGAATTACCTTGCTTACCAACAAAAGTACTCTCCAGCTGTATCCGATGCGCTAGTACCATTCAGGATTCGCAGTCCAAAAGTATTACACAAATCTAGTAACTTGGTTCCTCTGCCATTACTAACACTGTCTTTAGATTGACGTGATTTTCCTTCCGATGTATTTACTGCTCCACATTCTATACCCACTCTAGCATTTAAATCTCCTACCAAAAGAACATTGTTATTTTCGTGAACCAGCATAAAATCATTCAGTCAAATTGATTTACATAATTATAAAAATGTACAAATATATTCTTATTATACAGTCCTGCTACATTATATGCTTAAATATTTATACATTTATGTTATATATTATCTTTACTTTCATTATTTTTATTTTTACTACGGAATACGGCATTATTGCTAAAAACCCTGTTTATTAACACCTCTTAGAGCTTGAGCGACAGCACTGTTCCCATTCATTGTGGTGCTACCTTTAACGGCAGCTGTGTTTGTTTGGGCGCATTCACTAATGTAGTCACTACGTAGTCAACTCACTGTGATTGGTCAAGTACAACTAAGAAGTTAGTTGAAATTTCCCCTCCGACGTAGTGTAAAAATGTTCAACATCAAAGGTAGTTGACAGCGATTTTGACATTGCACTCTCTTATTTTGCATACATATGACTCCATCTTGTTCCAAATCACTCATTTTAATTCTTATATTTGATTTGACTTATTTTAAAATCACAAATGATTTTCATTTTATTCTCACATCTGTCAAAAATATGACAGTTTAAGATTGACTAGCTTTGTAGTGCATTTTGCATTCAGAAAGCTATACTTTGTCTCCTAAAAATTGTCAGTATAGGGAAGATAGGATGTTTGCCTTTCATTCACACTATTTTCTTTTTTAATAAGTCTTTTTCATTTGAAAGCTCTTTCAAGCTCTTTCAGAGTTGACTACTGCGAACAATGAAATGGCAAACATTTAAAGAAAATGTGTTGGGGGTTACCTTGGTTTAATATTGAAATTCTTTTTTTATTTATAAAAATGAAATAATATTTATCTTTGCCACACCACTAAGAGGTAAAATAAAAGCAGGGCCGGACCCACCATATGTGCAGGATGTGCAAGTGCACAGGGCGCAGCATTCCGGAGGCGCATTCTCGGGAACAAAGAAAACCATAAGGTGCAGGTTTTTACTTTGCACAAATGTGTATTCCACAGTTCACACCATTCTCATACTCGCACAACACAAAAAAAAAGAAGAATCCTAATACACGCATCCACACCAACTCATCAGTGCGAGTATTTTTCCTGCACACTGGGTCCCAAGACTTACATTCTAAAAAAAGACAAAAACAAAAACTGATTCGAACAAAATTGTATGCGCCAGTAGGTGCAAGTTTTTACTTTGCACAAATGTGTATTGTGTATTCCATAGGCCACAGTCCACAGGCACACACAGTCCACACTCATCCACACCAAACCAACTCATCAGTGCGAGTATTTTTCCTGCACACTGGGTCCCAAGACTTACATTCTAAGAAAAGACAAAAACAAAAACTGATTCGAACAAAATTGTATGCGCCAGTAGGTGCAAGTTTTTACTTTGCACAAATGTGTATTGTGTATTCCATAGGCCACTGTCCACAGTCCACAGGCACACACACAGTCCACACTCATCCACATCAACTCATCAGTGCGAGTTTTGTTCCTGCACACTGGGTCCCAAAACTTACATTCTATTCCAATTACCACGGCGTACAGTGTGACAATTTCCGTATTATTTTTGAATAATTATTTTTTTATTAATGAAATAAATTCAGTAGATACAATATCAGAGAATTGAAAATAAAATAAAATAAAATTAGTGGTTAATTATATACATTATGTTGATGGATGGGATGTTATAAACTTAAAGAAAAGGTTAAACTTGTAAGCGCTATTAATTTAATTCCCCTAAACGAGTGAAATGTCACACTGTAAGACGGAAGCGGCGAACGGATAGTTAAAGGATTGCAATGTTCGGGTGTTTTTACACATCATAGAACATAGAAGCGATAAAAAATGCGTATGGGTTTTACAGTCGCCTTTTTGTTCCTTTTCTTCTTCTATTGAATATTTTTTCAGTTAAAATTCTTTGTACTCTGGTCTGGTGCAGATTTTTTAAAACTTTTTTTCGCTTACGATTATTTAAATAAAATCAGATTTGAAAGTCAAGTGACGGCTTGTGAAAGTGTTTAGTAACTACCTATTTACTATTAAATTTTTGTGTTGTTTTTTTACCAATATGGACAAAGAAAAGCCTTCGGGGGCAGAATTCAGAAAAAAAGCTTGTTGAAGCCGAAAACAAAGCATACATTTTACTAAATTTCGTATCGATGATGTTCTGGTAGGGAGTGCAGTGGTGTCAGAAGAAGAGGTTTCTGATATTGTTTCAAATGAAGATTTGGGTGACCCTAAATTTTCGTTATTACGTTAAATTACATAGTACATATCAGATACTCATACATACAAGTATTTTTTTGTTAGTGAGGATTAGGCCTACCTCAATAAATAAAAACGCATTGAGAGTCTACCTCCTGGGTAATGTGGAAAGGACTTAATATGTGTATTAGTATGTGTATGTATGTATATTATATGTATTTTCGCAAACATAAAAAGGGCGCTTTCTAAAAATCTTGCTCAGAGCGCAATTTTAGCTAGGGCCGGCCCTGGATAAAAGGCTCGTTTTTGAAGGGTATCCCCAGTAGGCGTAATCCCTTTTAAATAAATAACAAGTGGAAAATAAACATGTATTCTTACATATTAATGTAACAAAAAATAAAATTAACAATCATAACATAAAACAATATCACAAAAATACACGAAGTATCAATAAACCGACCACACGGTACGAAAATCTACGCAAATAATCATTTTCTCTGCAGAAAAGAGCTTATACTTTTATAACTGCATTTAAACGGATTTCCCGCACAGTGCAATGCAAAATGTTCAACACCAAGTAAACACTTTCTGCTTAAGAACTTTTTTAAAAGCCCTAAAAAGAAAAGCTCGTGAACAGCAACCATAGGAAGAACGACGATACAAGTTACCTACATTGGTAAGGCAACACTGCATATCATAAATATAAATATAACATGAGGGTTGAAATGCCATAGACTATACTCAGTGATCAACTCAGATGTGGGGCAGAATAGTCGTGTGGGAGCTCCGTCAGATTAAATGAGAAATTCAGTGGCGGGTAGTAACAATTTTGTTTCGACTTTTTTCAAGTCAGTATAGTGTGAAAATAGGGCGAGCTACTGCTTCAGAAAAAGCTCTCCCATAAGGCCTGTACTGACAATTTTTAGGAGACAAAGTATAGTTGATTTTCGACTACGTAGTGACTACATTAGTGAATGCGCCCAATGTCATCGATGTTGATGCTGTCAAATTCCCAACCATCTTCTCCATCGCATATAAGATTGTTATTATAATCCAAATAAAATGATTTTTCATTTACAATCATTGTTTCTCCTTTTATTTGTGTTTTTAAGTGTTTGTTTTTAATTGTTATTTCTGCGTAGAGTGCAAGAATTCGCTTTCTACGGTCCTTTGACTTAATGGGGTAATCTTTGTGCATCGCAATTCCTGTTCCTTGCAGTTTCGATTTTGATTTAAGTACCCGTACTACATCCTCCTTGTCACAGAGCTCTACGATGACGTTCGCGGTTCTGCCTCCGGATTTAATCTGACCAACGCTAGCTACTTTTGATGGATTGTTAGTTTGCAACAGGTCTAAACAAACATCTTTTGCCTCCTCCACTGGCTTGGAACCAACCCTCATAGGAATGTGTACTACGAGGTTCTTCTCATTAGATCTTTTTTCAAGAAGTTCTACCGCCGCCGCTCAAGAGACAAACAGCATGTTTGCATTTTTTCCAGCTGTGTTCTGAGTTCCTGGTTGTTCTGTTGAAGATCTAAAATGTCTTCACTAATCCTGCCTACATCCGCTTAGTAGCTAAATTTTCCAGCTTGTGCCGTTGGTTTTGGTTTTGGGTGATCCAGTCATTCGTCGTCTTTTAAAAGATTCAGCCGTTTAGGGGAACTTTTGATAGGTGTTCTTTCCATAGTGTTATTGTTGTTTTTCTTTTTTTTTGCACTTTTTCGTTTTTTAAAACAATTAAAAAGTAACTATTAGTTAAGACTCACCCAAGATATTAATTTGACTTGCTTAGGTGCCCTCTTATTCTTGGTTTGGAGAAAAAAAACTCACTTTTTGATTGTAGCTATCTTTTAATCAATTAAATTTGTGGAGCCGAATTATTTACAAACTTTCCGTTTTAAAACCAGTGCTGCCAATCTAATGTCATATAGCTTAAAGCCTTCCTCGACAAATGGATTATATAACACAAAAAGAATTTTTCAATTCGAAAACTCAGTTCCTGAGAACAGTGCGTTGAAACGATCAACGGAAGCTCTCAATGATGAATAATTTTCCCTACTTTTGCAACATTTCCCACTGATTCTTCATTCCTATTGAAAGCGTAATTTTATATATGTAGCTTAAAACCTTCCTCGACAAATTGACTATCCAAATCAAAAAGAATTTTTCAATTCGATCACGCAGTTCCTGAGTTCAGCGCGTTGAAACGAACAACGAAAGCCTTCAAAGATGAATAATTTTCCCCGTTCTGGCAACATTTTCCACTGATTCTTCGCTTCTGTAGGTCGCAGCGTGAAAGCCTTCCTCGACAAATAAGCTATCCAACACAAAAAGAATTTTTAAATTCGAACCAGTAGTTCCTGACAAACTCTTCAGCTTTATATATATACCAGTATAATTAGTACAGATAAAAACGTTTACCTCAAAAAGTTTGTTTTTATAGCTACAAGTTTGTTATTTTGGATTCAAAAGTAGTTCCAAATTTGTATGGTACTACTACAGGTTTCAATTTAAAAAAAAAATCGAATTTTTGTTTGCATTTTTTACTACCTTTAAAAATCACCTCCTACAATATTTTAAAATAAATAAAAAAAAAGTTATAGCTGCTGTTTTACCATGAACACTTCAATGAGCTTTAAGTTCAAATCAGTGAGAATGTAATGATTCGAACGAAAAACGTCCCGCACAAAATAAAATTTTCAGTTTAATGAACTTAAAGTTTGAATAACTGAAAATCTAAAGAAAGACCACTTTACAGTTTAAATTCTTTTCATTATGAATAACTTATTGAACATAGTGTTTATTCATAAAAAGCTATGCACTCTAGTGAACTCAGAGTTAAAGCATAACATCTAGTCGGATGCGTAGCGAATAAAAAAGTCAAAATTAATAAACGCAAAAGATCATTCTCCAGTGTTGAAAACATTAAATGTGCAGGGTCCAGATCCAGAGGAAAAACGGTATAAGTCACATAAAAACAATTCCGAGAAAAATCGATATTAAGGTTTACTCACTCACATAGGCTAATATAGAAAAAAATAGCCCATTTTTTAGCCCATCATTTTCTTAGATCCAGACAAAAATTTAATGTTCATTCCATGGATAAATAGATTTAATAAAAATAACGTACGTGACTTGTGCCGTTTTTCCCTTTTAATCAAGCAGAAAACGAAATTATAAATTTACTTACTTATACCAGCTAAAATAAAAAGAAAAGAAAAACTCTAAAAATTTGATGAATAAACATAGTACGATTAAATATATCTAAATAATTTATAAAATAAATACTATATGACTTGTGTCGATATTCCCTTTTTATCAACTGTCGTCAATGAATTAATCGTCACTTTTGAAATTATACTTTCAATTATTTGGCAGAAAGTTTTGTACAAAATCGGGTAATCTTGTGTAGTTTAGGTACTTATACTTAGGTCTTCAGGCAGGTACATTTTTTTAGAAGTTTTGAGCACAAATAACACAAGTCAACAAAAAATATTTTTTGTTTGTTTCTGTGTTCAAATTGCGATTTTCTCAATTTTTGAATTGAAAAATACATAATTGTTTTTTTTATTTAACTTTGTTTTTTCACCCGTTACAATGATAAAAAAATATTTGGAGAAAAACTCGTTTAAAGTTTTTCTATTACATTGTATTTATATGGAAACACGAAGACATATTTAGTTTTTTTTTATGGTGTTAGAATTCGAATATCTTTAAATTATTGTAGGAGGTGATTTTTAAAGGTCTAAAGAAGGGAAAAATGCAAAAAAAATGTTTGATTTCTTGAAAATTATATCATGTAGTAGTACCATACAAATTTGGTACTAATTTTAAATCCATAATAACAATCTTGTAGGTATAAAAACAAACATTTTCAGGTAAAAGTTTTTTATAATTAATTAGTAATGTAGGAGGAACAAGAAAATCATACCAAGAACCCAGAAACAAAAAGTGGGTTGACCTGTGTAATCAGAATGGAAGAAGCCAACTGTGACATGCAAATTCAAGAAAAGGAAGAAATAAGTGAAATTACTAAAGGAATAATTGTAACAAAAAACATTAAAAATACATATATTTTTCAAAACTGTAATGATCTAAAAATTAATATCGAAGGAATTAAACTTATTAAATAGAAAATTGTAAAATAAATATCAACAATTTAATATTTGAAAATTTAGAAAAAAAGATTCATGATCACATAATATTACCTAACTTCCTTACAAAAATCAAAGAAAAGGTAACATTTTATAATTGTAATTTATAAGAAATACATGTCAATAACATAAAAAACAAAAATAAAATTGAACATATTACATATCAAAACCATGTAAAACATATTACAACGTGGAGTATTCAAACTATTACTCTAATAATGTTAATAATTGTAATTGTAATAATTTTCAAGAAAAAACAGAAAAAAATTGTAAAAATCAATGTAAAGAATGCTTCGTCGGAGCCTCAGACAAACGCGGGGGGAGTTATAGCATCAGCAATAACTCCTCAAAACGTAATTTAAAACTGCATACACATTTTGTCACACAACAATTAAATTAACTCAATTTCATTTCCGAGAAAAAGATACCTAAGTCAAATGTAAACGACACTTTACACTTACACTTGCAGAGTGCACATTTGATTTCACAATAATCAATTCTTTCCAAGAAAAGATAAACAAATATGCACTTTGCATATTTTATCCACAAAGCATTTTGCTCTCAAAAGAATTAATTAAATTATAAATCAGTTCTATTTTGGTAACCAATTAGTGCGGTTGTTTTTTCAATGAGGATTTTATTATAGTTTTCAGGGCCGGATTTAGAGGTCGAGAGGCCTAGGTCAACAGAGGAGTGGAGGCCCCCTGGCCCAAATTATTTTCCAAATAAAGTGGACAATTTTTTTCAGTTGATTTTTTCAATAAATAATTCGTTGTGGAACCAAGTATAAATTATTTTATTATTTATCAAATATAATCGGAAACGAGAATTATCTGTAATCAAATGTTAGCGTTAACGAACGAAAGCTTCCGAGCTTTTTTCGCCGAAAAATCGTTGATGATTTCGCTGAAATCCAGTTCCCGTAGTAGATCACTTTCGATGCTCAGGAGAGAAAGCTTTGATAGACGATTTTGTCCCATCGTGGTTCGAAGCCTCTTTTTTATAATTTTCATTTTGAAAACGAGCGCTCTCCCGTGCAATTTGATACCATCAAAACCAAATACATTCTCAATGCAATTTCAAAGTTTGGAAATGTAGCTCTGAAATTTTGATCTTCGAGAATTTGGTAGTAAAATTGTTCCGGAGATTGGTCTTTTCCATAGTCCTTTTTGTATGAGTCGATCAAAGTTACAAATTGGACCAACTCATTACCAAGACTAGATTCTAAATCATCCGGATAAACTGTCACCAATGCCTCTGCTGCAGCGTGCAGATTTTCACCATCCATCTTGTCGATGTGATTGAGAAATCCAAATCTCGAACGTACAGCACGAACGTAAGCACGCAATCTTTCGGTAAGCGAAACGCATAGCTGGTCGACCACTGGGATAAAGGCGGATACTTTGTATTTCTCCTTCGGTGACAGATTTGCGTCTTGTGCTTTTCCGTAATCGAGCGGATTCAATCTCACGTTTCTCGTTCTGGTCCTGGTGCGTGATTGTACGTATTCGTCAGTCCGAGATATTTTTTTGGCAGCTTCCTCGTATTTATCGAAATCATTCCTTTTAGATTCCACGAATGATTTCAATGATTCTAATGCACGCATTGCCGATTTAAGAATCATTTGTGGGTCTTGCAACATCTTGTTTGTAGCGTTGAATCGTTCCAAGATGTCGTTCCAAAAGATTGCGAATAAAGCGGTTTCGAGACTGCTCATCTTTTGTAGAAGGTGCGCTGCTTCGTTCCTCGCGATGTCTTTTTGCTCTTTATCGGAAAAATATTTCAAAATTGAATGAACAAGCGTTAATTTACCTTATAAATATTGGCATTTGATAAATAATTAACTTACGCGGTACCAAACAAACGCATGATAAACAATAAATCATAACCTCTCCGTAACCGTTTTTTATGTTCTTGTTCTTTGCATATATTTCGTATATTAAAATGTTGAGAAAAACAACTCTTCGTAATTGCAAAATCAACTATCACATTCAGTTTGTATGGTAGATTACAAGATAAAGATGAAAATACTCACGTCTGTCCGTACAAATTCGAAAGAATTTACATTTGTTGGACAATTTTCGCAAGTTCATAGCTTCTTGGACGCACGTGAATGTATAAAACTCCGGGATTCCTTGCTACGAGCGCGCCACTCAGCGGACACTTGTCGAGGCTACGACGGATCGTACGGACAAAAACGGGGCTGCTAAAATCCGCAGAATATACTATACTATCACTTTCTTATCGAATTGACAACTTTTATTCTATTGTGGATAGCCATGAACAAGAAAAGGGCTTTTGAAGATTACAAGAAAAAGAATAAAAGAAAGAAAACTCATACTTTGCCACTTGCAAGGAAAAACAGCGAAAGAAAAATTTCTAAAAGCGAAAACAGCGTAAAAAATTTTTTACTATTGTTTACCAGTCGGAATTTTAAAATTTTTTTTTCGAGGTCTGTATTGTGGGGGCCCCTGTTTTGTAGAGGCCCCGGGGCTGTAGCCCCGGTTGTCCCCCCTTAAATCCGGCCCTGATAGTTTTAATAAAAAATTGTCTTTAATTTAACTCTTAATCACCTTACTCAACTTGTCAACGAGTCCACCCGAATATCGGACGTTAATGACCGAGCCGAAAACACTCTTGACTTGTTTATTACCTCTGACCCTGATAAATACACAATCAGTGTATTAATGCCTCTAGGCACATCTGACCATTGTATCATTTGCGCAAATTTCTCGTGTCAAACAAATCCAGTTAGAGAAAGAGCCCCTGTGAGAACCGTTTGGCAATATGTAATGTGCTACTTTTGATTCACCTGAATCAAAACATTTTGTAATCGAACGCACATCACTAGCTTTAATTTGGGAGAAAAAAAATCGTATGCTTTAACTTAGCAAAAACAAAGAAAAAAATACAGTTCATTTCTTTCTTTCAATCCCTTAACAACAAAAAAATTTAAAGAACCAAAGCTTACGGTTAAATGGCGTGATGTTTATGAGTGCAATACACATCATATGGTGAGAGTTAGAACTTTAAGCCGAAAGTAATCATTATGATATTAATCTTCGACGAGTCAACATCTAAGCTACCCAATTCCGGTGTATCACTTAGTTTATTTTTAATTTAATAAAAACAAAAAAGTTTAACGTATAGTTACTTAAATTATTTCACTTAATTTTAGTTATAATTTAATATTATAGAAAAAAGTGAATTTATCTTAAATTAGAAAAAAAAATAACTAAATAAAAATAAAAAAAAAGTTATTCAATTTAACAACGAAAAATTATCTAAAAAGATAAAAACAAATAATAGCGGAGGAGAGATTACTCCGCTCCTAATATCTGCACTAGAAATCTTCTATCATCTATGTAAAGCTGTATGCTGTATTTTGAAAGAAAAGGCAGATGAGGATATCGAAACAGGCAAATTTATAAAAAAAAGAACAAAATTACATATGTATATTATTTAAAATTGTTATATTTTCTTAAAAACTATTTCAAAATTATGTATACATAATCTTCATCGCTAATTTTAAATTAAAATTCCAACTTTTTTATGAAATCATTTCTTTTATCATTTATACATTATTTAATTTACTTCATCCAAATTACTTTTCTTATTCACCTTAATTATTGCCCTCATTTACCCTAAATTAATTAGTACATACATTTTTTTATTTTCAACTTAAAATTAATAGTTTCCATTAAATTTTTTTTTTGTAAAAACGAAAAGAATTCACAGTTTTTTTTAGTACAAAATTGATAAATTAAAATTATAGCTACAGTTATATTAAAGGTACATAATTGTTAGGTATATTCTTCCAGGCATTTATTTTCATTTTAAATTTATTAGGCGACGATTTCAGTATATAATAGGCCTATTATCGATAAATCGTAGGATTGTGCGCCAAAAAAAAAATTAGGAGAAGTGTATAAAAATAATCTATACTTATTTATTGGTACAAATATATGCTTTGGAGAAGATACATATATCATTCTGTTACCGTTTCCAACTCGTTTAAAGTTGAGCAACCAATTCTTTTTTTAATGCTTTTTTAAAAAATTTTCTAAATTTTTGTTCAGCATTTTTCTCGCTTATAATTACTTAAACTTCCAGAATGATTTAATTCTTATTTCTATATAAATTCTAAATTTAAAAATGAAATTTAGTTATAAAGTTATACTTTAAGGCTGGGTGGACAGCCAAAAAAACGGCTGGAATGTTACAAATAAAGCGATAACTTTTACATTTCGAATGCTAATTGATTGAAATAAAAATGAATGCATTCTAAATAAACAGGGCTACTACACTGCATCATTATAATTTTTAAATGCATAATATAGCAATTCTGAGAGTGAAACAAACTACAATTTTGTCGTTATTTTGATAGTAGTTTAAAATGCACCATTTATTTTTGGAATAGCTAAGTTTTTTATTTAATTTTTTTGGTGTTTTCAAAAGAAATTAAGTTAATTAAGGGAGTGACGGATTGACTTTAATTTATTTAATTTTTTTATGGGCAAAACATTAGTCCAATCTTATGCAATTTTCAATGGGTTTGGCGTGTTTGAACAGGTATAACTTCTTTAATCTACAACATATTTCATCAAAACAAAAAGTACTGTAAAGCCAGTCTCAAATATTTTTATTACGAGTAAAATTTCTTTTAAATAATTCACTTTTAAAGTTTAAAAAAATTAAAAAACCTAAAAAAAAAACGCAAAACACGTTTTTTTGAGGACTTTTAAATATCCCTCATTGTTTATTTAGTCTTTTGAACTACATATATTTTTTTTCTTTATTTTATTGAATAGCTTAATTAATTACCTCGGGAGTGACGAATGGACTTTTTCGAAAAAAAAAAATTATCAACCCTTTAAATGTTCATTGAAAAAGCCCAAATAACAATTAGCTTTCCAGAGAAAATAATGTTTGTGCATATTTTTCTTATTTTTTTTTTTCAGTATTTTTTCTATTGTGTTTCAAGTCAAAAATTCTAATTGCGTTGATGGTTTTTTTTAAATAAATTTTGGGAAAAGTGTCTAAATTGGTGTTTTTCCCTTTGAAATCTCCTTTTTACACGCACACCTAGAAGGTTCAGTTCCCAGTAATTACACTGCGAAATTAGCGCTTCGAGAGAATTTTTTTCATTTGGAAAAGAAATGAGCCCCGCCCACCGGCTCTCAAATATTTTTGTTGTTGGTTTACATATTGCTGGTTATTTCTTCCTTTTTGTATCAAGAACAGAAAATGCAATAGAAAAACCGGTTATTGGAATTTGAAGAATATGTAATGACAAACCAGTTTTTTTGTCAATGAGTTTTTTTTGTGGCAATAGAGAGGGTATTTATTGTTCTTTGGCAAAACAAAAACAATTTCAGTGCAAGCGATATCAGGACCTGTATTTAAAAAAATATAGTTTGAAAAAAACTAAAAAATACGCTTTTAAAACCCATCATACTAAAAAAGCGGAAAATAATTGTTAATATAAGCTGAAAACAATAATGAACTAAAAATACAAGTGTTATTGTGAATAAGCGTGGGGCGCTCGATATATGAAAAAAAAATATGGCCAATGCGCTTATATTAAAAATTATTTTCCGCTTTTATAGTATGATGGGTTTTAAAAGCGTGTTTCTTAAATTTTTTCAAACTATATTTATTTTTTCTTCGAATCTATTCTTGTGCAAAAAGAGTGTAGAGAGAGAGAGTAACAAACAAAAACAAAATTCATCTGGCCACATATGGCGATGCCATGAAATTCATGACAACAAAAGGTCATTAACACAAATAAAGTCATTTACATGAAGTTTGAGTTTGCCGATCTGGGACACCCAGCCTTAAGATGAGAAACAAAGCCAGGTATGACAAGAAGAAGAACAGTAAAACTAAATAATAAAAACACAGTTATTTTTACTATATAAAAATAAGTCGGGTATTGGATTCGTTGGAAAGGTCTCGGGCTCCGTGAGGTTGATAGCAAAGAAAATTCAGGAAAAGTTTCAACAGACAAGCGGGAAAATCTTTTTTCACATACAGCGTCATCTCTGATACATAGCATGTACTACAAACCAATATTTTAAGTAGATGGCGCCGCCGCCGCGCCGCCGGTGCGTGATACATTGTTTGACAGCTACTCATTGTTCTCTGCTCAGTTAATTTCATGTGACAAACCGGTATTGTGCTCACTGTGAAATTGTGAAAAGTAAAAAAAATAAGTTATTCGTTTATTAACATTTCAATTGGAAACCATCAAATCAATCACGTGTATTGTGCAAATTTTTATTCAATTTCAACAGCAGGCATTTGTATTTAAGGTGGTAAGTTGAACTGTGTAAATTATGTGGATCGTGCATTTGAGGTTAAATTCACTACTCTAGAGGACGACGTGCGAACATGTTAGCTGTTGGAAATGGAAAAATCCCAGTTGATGCGACATCTGGATTAATTACTCTTCCCAACGACTTTTGCCGATTTGTAGACTCTCAATTAGCTCTTATTGAAAATGTTTTCCCAAACATTAGTGAGAATTATCAGAATTATGCTTATATAAGTCAACGAGCAATTCTTGCCGCAAGGAATAATGATGTACATTGTACACGCACTGAATTTCACTATTCAATCAAAAATTTCTGGCGATTTGGTGACGTACAAATCCGTTGATTCCATAACAAATCCCGATGATGTAATAAATTATCCAACGGAGTTTTTGAACTCTCTGGAGTTACCAGGATTTCCACCACATAACTTGCAACTCAAAGTTGGTACAGTTATTATGATATTGCGTAATTTGAATCCACCGCGACTTTGCAACGGTATTCGACTTTCGGTAAAAAGACTTATGCCGAATTTGATTGAGGCAACCATTATTAACGGAAAGTACGCAGATGAATATGTATGTATTCCCCGAATACCAATGATTCCGACTGATCTTCAGTTTGACTTCAAACGATTGCAATTTCCAGTTCGCCTTGACAATTAACAAGTCGCAAGGGCAATCGCTTAGTGTTTGCGGGATAAATTTAGAATATCATTGTTTTTCACATGGGCAGTTATACGTTGCGTATTCACGAGTTGGCAAACCATCCGCTTTGTTTGTGTTAACGTCAGAACAAAAAACAAAAAATGTGGTTAACCAAGGAGCACTTCAATGAAACGGATAATTTGCGGACACGTATAACGCTTCAATTCAGTATTTACTTTGGATTCACTTTCATTTACTTAGAGAAGTTCAACTAAATAACACTTCATTTTTGTAATCGAAATTAATTCATTACTGTTGTGAAATGAAATAAAAATTTTCCTTTTCAAATATAAAACAAAAAAAGAATTGTCTTCATCTTTTAATCACCAAACGAATCAAACTATTTTTATGTAAGCGATATATGTTGAGGATAGTAAATATTTCTTTATTTATGGTGAAACTCATCTTTAAAATATCTACACTACAATGACTAATTTGATTGACTTCACAGTGATATTCCTTTAATTATACAACAATACCACCTGAACTATACGAATTATTACAGTTGGCATGAATATCATACCAAGAAATATTATAATTGGAAAGTTCATAGTCGTACAACCATATCTCAGATAAAACAAGTATGTCAACATTTATTTTAAGACAATTTAAGTAAACCATAAAAAAATTAAAATTTTCTCGCATACTCTGAATATTTTTATGTATTACATAAAGTTTAGAATGGATTGGATTAGCATAGTTTTTTTTGATTGTTTGAGTAGTTAGACATTATATTTTCATGAGAGAAATTTAAATTTTATCAAGGTCTTTAAGAGACCTCACTTTGATAGAGCTATCTCCCTCACTCTTCCGCAAAAAGTTATGCTATTCATATATACTTAGATTTTTTTCTGCTTTTATTTTCTTTGTGGCATTGAATAGTTCACGCATGTGAGAAGTTAGACTGTTGTTGATGCACACTGCCAATCACTAGGATGAGGCCACATATTTTTTAATCGATTTTCGTTCTTTATACCTGCTGGAAATTTCGTACCCATAAACATTTACTACATTTGAGTAGGTAGATATTTTCTTTAAAAAAAGTAATAAAATTAAGGTGTTAAATAGAAAAGACTGTTGGAATTTCCCTACATTAAAAAAAAAAAAAAAAAACACAGAGATTGAGAGTATAAGTATTCGAGAATTAACTCCAATACTTACAACATGAAGTGTAGATTTCCAAATATGGAAGTGTTTCCGGGTCATGATGTTGTACCGATTATAGACTGGAAAACCATTGTTTGGTCACATATATTTTTGAAAAATTCCAAAATAATTTTTGAAACCAAATATTTGATTTTCAGGTCTAAGATTCGGCCAGAAAGTAATTCATCCGGTACACTTCCTCCCACCATTATAAAACCGCTCTCTTTCGAAAGTTCGAACTTGACCAAGCATTAGCAGGCTATAAAAAGCTCTCTTCGATGCACAACCCTCCTCTATTAACTACTCTATTTCTCAGGACGACGACGTTATTTTCCGTCCTAAGTAAGTTATTCCGGTTCGGTACACACGATGTAATAAATATCTTTTTATTTTATTTAAAGAAAAAGTTTTAAAGATTTATATAATTTAAATAAATCAAATATAAACAGAAAAAATATATACCGATACTGTGATAGAACGAAATTGTGCGCACGGGTACAAAGAAATCTAATAAACGCGTGGTTCGATTTTTTTTGGAAAACATGTGCTAGATTCGTGTAGTAATAGTGTAGAGAAAAAAAAAATAAAATCACATGGTTATACTTACCATCCTTTTAAAGTCTCTTTAAATAATAATTAAATGATCGAAACGCAAGAAAAAAAAGAGAAATGAAAAGCCATATACCAACCGAAAAGGTGTAAAAAGTTATACCCAAATCTCATAAGAAAGTTCATGCTAAAACAGTGTTAAATTAGTACCCCCCCCCCCCCAAAAAAAAATGAGTACATGCAATATTAAATCTTAAAATAAAAAGAAAAAAAAAGCGTGAAAAAAAATATACATATCCTACCGATATCTTATCTGAAAAATTATACTTACCCTACATAAAAAAATAACCTGAAAAAAAAATACTTACAATACAGTAAAAATAACAACCAAAATTATACTTACCCTACATAAAAAAATAACCTGAAAAAAAAATACTTACAATACAGTAAAAATAACGTGAACCAAAATTATATTACCCTACATAAAAAAATAACCTGAAAAAAAATACTTACAATACAGTAAAAATAACGTGAACCAAAATTATACTTACCCTACATAAAAAAATAACCTGAAAAAAAAATACTTACAATACAGTAAAAATAACGTGAACCAAAATTATACTTACCCTACATAAAAAAACAACCTGAAAAAAAAAATTTCCAAAAAATTACTTACCCAACAAAAAGTAAGAGAAAGCTCCAAAAAAAAAAAACCTATTCTCCTTAAACTCCGAAACAAAATAATCAAGAATCCAGATCATCTGTGCCTCTAATATCGAGCCAATCTACCATCGACTAACTCTGACGTCACCATCTCCATCCACAACCATCTTCACCAGTTCCACGATTTCCATCATAATTATTTTTTTTATAATTTGTTTTTTTTTGTATAATTTATATTTAATTTTAGAATATACATACATATGTAGCTATTTAACTTCATCGCTAATTAAATAATTCTAATATTTTTTTTTATCAATCCCTATACTCCTTCTCTTATCTAAATTGGTTAACGGCAATAGTAACTCATCCCTATCATCTTTCATCATCTTCATGCAATTTATTTTTTTTTTTCTAATTTCAAAAGATATATAAAATTTTCCATAATAGTGTATAGTCTGACAACGAATTTGGAGCGGTGCACCTCATCAAAGTTCTTCGTCAGTGGTTTGTGGTAAGTCCATTGTTTACATTTTATTACATAATTTTTTTTTTAAATTCGGGAGAAAAGAAAGGTTTAAGAGAAGTTGAATATTCAAACAAGTTTAAGAGAGCTAACTATTTTGACAGTTACGAAGAAAAAAAAATATATACGGTTTCTATACTGCTAACAATATTATTATATTGTAACAATATATACATACATATGAACATACCTTGCCAGCGTAACATTAAAATTTCTGATAAGATACAGTGGGGAGCAAAAAAAAAAAAATATTTTTTTATTATTATTATTTTTAATTCGATTAAACATTAATTAATTTAATTAATATTCCTTTTGACTGTAAATAAAAATATTATTTTGATAAATATTTTGATAAATTTGTTTGTTTGAAATAAATTTTTAGTAATTTACTAGTAATTTGAAAATTCGATTTTTTTTGTATTCAATCGTAAGAATTATTACCAAGAGAATTTTTATTAGTAATTTACTAGTAATTTGAAAATTCGATTTTTTTTGTATTCAATCGTAAGAATTATTACCAAGAGAATTTTTATTTAGTAGATTACTGATTGTTGATTTTTTTTTCCATACATTTCATACATT
Source organism: Scaeva pyrastri (assembly GCA_905146935.1). NCBI lineage: Eukaryota > Metazoa > Arthropoda > Insecta > Diptera > Syrphidae > Scaeva > Scaeva pyrastri. The sequence continues at coordinate 41,209,023 of LR989928.1, read as the reverse complement.
ATAATAATTTTTTTATTATTATAGAAATTATTTTAGGTATTCTTAGGATTTCTTTTTGTTAGGATTTAAGTTCAATTAATAAATATAGTCAATATGATTTTTGAAATGAAAAATAAAAATCGGCTTTTTTTTTATAAAAATACCTCTCATGAGTTAATAATATTTTGGGAAGTTTAGATCCACACATTTTCAGCGTTCAGAATTAAATTAATCATTTACAAAATGAGTTCGGTATAAGGATGTCAGGGGTGGATGTGATAAGAAGGAAGGGTAAGCTATGAGGAGATTTTTAGTATAATGAAGATATTGTTTTAAATTTTGATTGATGTTTTGCTTCTATTGGGGCTACTGTAAATAGGAGGACACAGTAGCCAAGGTTTGTATCCTTCAGGATACGTGGGTGGGCATTACCCTCAGAGAGACACTTCCATCTCGCTCTCTCCTCACTAGAAGATCGTGATATCAGTGTGGCCAGTCAAGACGAATTCGGGCTCTATTTTTATGAACCCGTTTAATATTTTTAATTCTTTTTCCGGCATGTAAATACGTGACGACCGTCCAGTGCTACCATAGCAAGAACCCCCCCACCGACGAGCTAGGACGTGCTATATGCTAGCATGTCACGCGGTGGTGGCCTGGACCCCTTTCCTACCTGCTGCCAGGATCAGCCCATAGTTCCTGTAAGCTATGGGTTGTAATGGTGGTAAAGGGAGGGAAGGTTTTAAGGTTATCGATGGCCGCATTCCAACAATGTGCTTCGGTTTTTTCTTTCTAGGGTTATAGCACCTCTTGTAGTTGGAGAAAAATGGAACACCCTATCGATAATCCTTGCCGATAACACCTCGGTTCCGTTACAGGTGGCGCCCAACGTGGGGCCCGATTCGTCCTTGATTTTTTTTTATATCTTAGTTGAAGTTCTTCAAAAAAAAAGAAAATGAACTTAGTTTGTTTTGATATCTAAGCCAACTTTTGATCTTGGTTGGTCTACGACATATTCTTTTCATTATTGTGAAACATGAAGTGAACTTTTGTTTGTCCAGTAAATGAGTTTGAATATTTTCCTCGTTTAGTCTGTTGCGATAAAATTTTTCTTTATGCTTGATCAGTAGCAGTCTGTGAAGTTCATTGGTTTTGGTGATTCCGTATTTTCTAGCACGGCTGGAATTATAGTTGTTCATCAATTTAACTTTTGTAACTTCTTATTTCGATGAAAACCCAGCAATGATCGTCCGACAATATAAGCTCGAGAAGTTCGGTATTGTGTCCGTTGCGAATTGCAATGTTTTCTCAATCGTTTGTTATGACAATCAACTTAAAACAATTCAAATATTAGCATTTTCGGAATTTCAATTCAACACACACATTTTTCTAGTCAGTATGCAAAAAAAAAAATTTTTTTTGTTCCATCTTCATAATGATGCCTTTACCTGTCACATCCACCAGACAAACACATGATTAGTACAACAGATATTAAGTTACTTTTGATATTTTTTTTTAAGATTGTATGCCATTCGAATAAAGTGAAGATACATCTTTGTTTTAGTTTTTGATAATAATAAGATTCAGTTTATCATTTTGAGATTTTTTTTTTGAGTTTTTTGAATTTATTTTTGAATAAGAAATTTCTTTTATTTTTTTTTATTCATTCAAGTAATTTGTTCGGTATAATTTTCAATTAAAATTGTTTTTTCCAATTTATTGATGCCTTAATTTTAGTTTTTCTTTATTACAATAAGTGTTAGTATAGGTGCTTTTGCTTTTTTTTCATTTGTTTATTTTGGTGAGTTGTACTTTGGGTTATTTCTAAGTGAAAGACGTATGTATGTCTTCACCTGGTAGGAGTCTTCCACCTTATTATTTACGATCCGGTCGTGGTCGCGGAAATTATAGTAGCAATCGATGCAATTATAATCGACGTAAACCATTAAAGAATCAGAACACCATGCCTCAAACAAATGCTACGGGTACAGAAGTTTCCTCTGGTAGAAATATCCAGCCACAAGCCAATGTGAACCCAGATATTTCTGCACCAGGTTCTTCCAGTAGCACAGCTATATCATCCCCAAGCCAAGTTCAAGCGCAAGAGCAACCCAATAATAGTGAGATATCAGATCTACCAGCGTTTATTCGAGGTCTCGTTGACGCTTCATTAGGAGTTGCTAGGGCTGAAGACTTACAAGTCATCCGCAAGGAACTTGAAACAAATCGATTAGAATTAAAAAAACAAATGGCAGAAACAATTCGCGAAAGTCTAATAGCTCAGACCCCGACAGCCAGTAGTGAATACGAAGTTCGGAGACGCAACCCTCCACAGCCAGCGTCTAGCTTTCCTATTCCTCAACCACCCACCGCACCAGAAACAGTTCCGAGATCTGTGCGCTCTAGTAATCTTAACCCTAATGCGGATGAATTTCTTGCGCAAATAAGAAATATGAATCTTCATGATAATACAGGTAGGACCTCGTTAGACAATAATCTGCAAGTTAACACCTCTAGGAGTTCGAATTTCAAGGTCCACAGTTATCATAAGTGGGGCTTGAAATACGACAATGTTAACATGACAGTCGATGAGTTTATCTTCAGATTAGAGAGACTCAAAGATTGTTATGGTGCCTCATGGGAAGAAATCGTTCTGAACTTCCACCAGTTTGTAAGCGGTCAAGCCGAAACGTGGTTTTGGGTGTACCTCAAAAGCAATCCCAGAGTCGACTGGTCGGCACTTCGCTTTGCGCTCACAGAACAGTTTCGTTCTTTGGAAACTGATCCCGAAATTTCGAGACAGATGTATGACCGTCGACAAGGCCCTAATGAATCATTCGACGATTTCTTAATGGCTATACAAAGAATTAATACTAGACTTCTCTGCCCTAAGTCTAATAATGAAATCATAACACTCCTCAAGCAAAACGTGCATAGACGCATGGGTGAGTTGCTCTTAACCTACAGAGCTCAGAGTCTCAACGAAATGACATACGTTTGTCGCAATATTGAAAAATATATTAAAGAGCAGGATAAACTCAAAGCTAAAATTCCAGTAGTACCTTCGTTTCGTCGACATGTCAATGAAATTGTAGATCTTGAAAGCTCTGCAAATTCGACTTCAGATTCCATCGAAGCCTTTCAAATGCAGAAGGATTCTAGTAGCTACACCTGCTGGAATTGTAGGAAGTTAGGTCACAGTTTCAAGGAGTGTCCAACTGAACAGAGGTCTCTGTTTTGTTATCGCTGTGGGAAAGAAGGTATTACATCTCCGCAATGTACCAGTCCGAAATGTTCGGGAAACATTCGGAAGGGCAACCCTTCATCCGGGACGGCTTGCTCTCAGAACCGAAACCCGGCTTCTTAAATTTTCCAAATACAAATTCCCAATCTAATTCTTCACAATTAGATCTAAACCAGCCAGTACAAATTCTTAAAAGACCATCCACCATAGTCCAACAAAATTTAGTTCTACCACCTCCAATAATTACACCCATAAAAAAATCCCTACACGAACGTATTACCGCCTATAATGCCGCCAGAGAAAGAATTTTCAATAAACCAAAATTTAATATATCTGCTAGAATTTCAAGGATTCGAAAAATCAGTAAGAAAAACAAAGAAACCATCCGGAACATCGAATCTACGGTATTGTGTTGTACCAACGATCCTCGACCATACGCCGATGTTATGATTAATAATGAAAATATGTTAGGACTGCTTGACAGTGGTGCCTGTGTTAGCTGCTTCGGTGCTGGTGGAGAGGATTTTCTTAAGAAACATAATATTCCAATTAAGAAAGAGTACGCTTCCAATGTCAGGACAGCAGATGGTCATCCTCAGGCAATTATAGGTAAATGTATAGTTAAAATCACGTACGAAGACGAAACGAAAGAATTAGAATTATTTTTAGTTCCAACATTGAAACAGAGATTGTATTTAGGAGTCGATTTCTTGAATGCTTTTGACGTTAAGTTGATGAAAGCGAACTCCTACGTTAAAATGAATTCAGAAATTTCCTCACTAGCACCTGATTTTGACTCGACAAGGATGCGTGAACTATCCAAGGAAGAATCTAGGAAACTTAAGGCAGCCATCAGCATGTTCCCATCCTTTGCCACTCTTGGCCTAGGAAAAACCATGCTGGAGGAACATGAAATTGACACGGGCGATGCCGAACCGATAAAACAACGTCATTATCCTGTTTCTCCGGCGGTGCAAGAGCTTTTATATGAGGAACTGGATCGTTTACTTGCCATGGGCATTATTGAAGAAAGTAATAGCCCATGGAGCTCTCCAGTAGTCTTGGTGCGTAAACCCGGGAAAAACCGGATGTGCCTTGACTACCGGAAAGTTAATGAGAAGACGAAAAACAGTGCGTATCCTTTGACTCATGTACAGGCTGTGCTAAGTCGTATTTCAGATACACACTATATCTCTAGTGTGGATCTGAAGGACGCCTTTTTGCAGATACCACTTGAGCAAACATCTAGGGAGAAGACAGCTTTTACGGTTCCCGGCAGACCCCTATACCAATTCAAGGTAATGCCCTTTGGCCTTTGCAATGCACCTCAACGTCTTTGCAAACTAATGGACAAAGTGGTACCCCACGAATTAAGAGAAAACGTCTTCGTTTACCTGGACGATCTTTTGATAGTTTCACGAACTTTTGAAGAACACATACACTTTTTGCAAATCGTTGCTGACAGACTCACACAAGCAGGTTTGACTATAAACCTGGAAAAATCAAAGTTCTGCTTTAAAGAACTTAAATATCTAGGTTATGTGATAGGCGATGGCTGTCTGAAGACAGACCCAGCGAAGGTGTCCGGTATACGAGATTTCCCCATTCCTCAAAATCAGCGACAAGTTCGCAGATTTCTCGGCATGTCGGGATGGTATCGTAGGTTTGTGCGTGACTATTCAACCCTAGCTACCCCTATTACAAACACCCTGAAAAAGAATACTAAATTTGTTTTTGATAGTGAAGCAGTAGAAGCTTTTTACAAGATAAAAGATATGCTTACTTCAGCCCCGGTTTTAGTAAATCCGGACTACAGTAAGACTTTCATAATATTGTGCGATGCATCTTCAACAGGCATCGGAGGCGTATTGTGTCAGAAGGATGACGAAGGGAACGAACGTCCCATATACTACTACTCACACAAATTAAACAAGGCCCAATGTAACTACAGTGTTACCGAAAGGGAATGCTTAGCAGCAGTGTTGAGCATAGAACAATTCAGACCTTACGTAGAAGGATATCATTTTGTGGTTGTGACTGACCATGCGAGTCTCAAGTGGTTGATGAGTCAAAAGGACCTCAGCGGAAGATTGGCTCGGTGGAGTCTTAAGCTTCAAGGATATGATTTTAAGATAGAGCATCGTAAGGGTTCACAACATGTCGTACCAGACGCGCTTTCGAGAATGTATGCTACGGATGAAGTGAACCTTGATGCCTTATCGAATGATTGTCCTTCCGATGTGCTGCATATTGATCTAACAGACCCCAGTTTTAAATCTGCGGAATATGTTCACATCATCGACAACATCGAAAAACAAAAAGATCAGCTGCCAGATCTTCAAGTCTCGAACAATTTCGTGTATAAGAAGATGAAACACAGCACAGGGAATCCTCTCGAGGACGACCAAACGTGGAAGCTTTGGATTCCGTCGCAGCTAACTCACCGTCTGATTACATTAGCTCATGAACCACCAAGGGCTTCGCATGGCGGTTTGAGCAAAACCCTGTATAGGCTACGCCAACAGTTCTTCTGGCCGAATATGGCTTCTCAGGTGAAAATGTATATAGGAAATTGTGAAACCTGCAAGACATCTAAAGCGTCTAATCAAACCCTTCGGCAACCCATGGGTAAGCCATTCGTTGTAGAGCGCCCATTCCAGCACCTATATATAGACTTCTTGGGGCCATATCCTCGGTCAAAAGCAGGAAATGTATACATAATAATCGTCCTTGATCAGCTCACAAAATTTGTAGTCATACAAGCCTTACGAAGTGCAACCTCCGAAACCGCCATTAAGTTTCTGAACGAACAAATTCTCTGTATGTTTGGTGTCCCAGAGTCCATTTTGTCGGACAATGGCAAACAATTTACTAGCTCAGCTTTCGGTAAACTTCTCACCTCATACGGCATAAAACACGTCAAAACCGGCTCCTATGCTCCACAAGCCAATGCGAGCGAACGTGTGAATCGTTCCATTCTTGCCGCAATACGGTCTTATATTGGTAAGGACCAAAGAAACTGGGATGTTCAACTTCCTCTTATAGCTTGCGCTCTTAGAACAGGCTTGCATTCGGTCATTGGTATACGCCGTACGAGGCTGTGTTCGGGCAAAAGATGGTGGAACATGGATCCGACTACGAGTGTTTGCGAAAACTTGGCTGTGTAAACAATCCGGAAATTGATATCATTTCTAAGAACTCTAAGATGAACATAATTCACTCTGCCTTGAAAAATTCTCTCGAAAAGGCTCATCAGACGTATGAACACCAATACAATACAAGAAGTAAGAACGTAACGTACAACGTGGGTGATGTTGTTTTTAAGAGGAATTTTGTGTTGAGCGACAAAATGAAAAAGATTAACGCTAAGCTATGCCCAAAGTTTACTAAGGCAAAGATAATTAGAATCGTAGGGAACTGTTTGTACGAGCTAGAGGATGAAAGTGGAAAAGTTATGGGAATCGTACACTCGAAGGATATAAAAAAGTAGTTCTGTTTGAAAATTCCGGCTAGTCTAGTCTGAGCATGAGACGTATTCTCGGGCGTGGGTCGATTTAAAAAAAAAAAAAGTGAGTCAAATCTCGTAATGGTTTCATTTCTTATCCATTTTCTTTGGCAGGGCTCAAAAATGTATAAGTTGTGTGGGAAAATAGTGCGTATACGCCCAAGTGCACTTTTGGAAGATTGTTTATTTTTGGAATATGTAGGAAACCTTAGATAAAATTAAACTGTCAAGTATAAATCTAATAGGGGAAAATAAAACCAACAGTCAGTACAACAGTATAGTACATGTAGCAAATCCCTGAACCATTCAATAATTGATTTTTTATTTTTAAGCTCAAATCATGTGGGAGGTATGTGGAATCTGAGATGAGTGACGTCGAAGAAAAAAAAAAATTACTCCGATCGTTGGCTTCGCAATCGAAATAGTTTGTATAAGAGTATCATCTAAAAAAAAAAAAAAAAAAAAAACACAGAGATTGAGAGTATAAGTATTCGAGAATTAACTCCAATACTTACAACATGAAGTGTAGATTTCCAAATATGGAAGTGTTTCCGGGTCGTGATGTTGTACCGATTATAGACTGGAAAACCATTGTTTGGTCACATATATTTTTGAAAAATTAAAAAATAATTTTTGAAACCAAATATGTGATTTTCAGGTCTAAGATTCGGCCAGAAAGTAATTCATCCGGTACACTTCCTCCCACCATTATAAAACCGCTCTCTTTCGAAAGTTCGAACTTGACCAAGCATTAGCAGGCTATAAAAAGCTCTCTTCGATGCACAACCCTCCTCTATTAACTACTCTATTTCTCAGGACGACGACGTTATTTTCCGTCCTAAGTAAGTTATTCCGGTTCGGTACACACGATGTAATAAATATCTTTTTATTTTATTTAAAGAAAAAGTTTTAAAGATTTATATAATTTAAATAAATCAAATATAAACAGAAAAAAAATATACCGATACTGTGATAGAACGAAATTGTGCGCACGGGTACAAAGAAATCTAATAAACGCGTGGTTCGATTTTTTTTGGAAAACATGTGCTAGTTTCGTGTAGTAATAGTGTAGAGAAAAAAAAAATAAAACCACATGGTTATACTTACCATCCTTTTAAAGTCTCTTTAAATAATAATTAAATGATCGAAACGCAAGAAAAAAAAGAGAAATGAAAAGCCATATACCAACCGAAAAGGTGTAAAAAGTTATACCCAAATCTCATAAGAAAGTTCATGCTAAAACAGTGTTAAATTAGTACCCCCCCCCCCAAAAAAAATGAGTACATGCAATATTAAATCTTAAAATAAAAAGAAAAAAAAAGCGTGAAAAAAAATATACATATCCTACCGATATCTTATCTGAAAAATTATACTTACCCTACATAAAAAAATAACCTGAAAAAAAAATACTTACAATACAGTAAAAATAACAACCAAAATTATACTTACCCTACATAAAAAAATAACCTGAAAAAAAATACTTACAATACAGTAAAAATAACGTGAACCAAAATTATACTTACCCTACATAAAAAAATAACCTGAAAAAAAATACTTACAATACAGTAAAAATAACGTGAACCAAAATTATACTTACCCTACATAAAAAAATAACCTGAAAAAAAATACTTACAATACAGTAAAAATAACGTGAACCAAAATTATACTTACCCTACATAAAAAAACAACCTGAAAAAAAAAATTTACAAAAAAATACTTACCCAACAAAAAGTAAGAGAAAGCTCCAAAAAAAAAAAACCTATTCTCCTTAAACTCCGAAACAAAATAATCAAGAATCCAGATCATCTGTGCCTCTAATATCGAGCCAATCTACCATCGACTAACTCTGACGTCACCATCTCCATCCACAACCATCTTCACCAGTTCCACGATTTCCATCATAATTATTTTTTTTATAATTTGTTTTTTTTTGTATAATTTATATTTAATTTTAGAATATACATACATATGTAGCTATTTAACTTCATCGCTAATTAAATAATTCTAATATTTTTTTTTATCAATCCCTATACTCCTTCTCTTATCTAAATTGGTTAACGGCAATAGTAACTCATCCCTATCATCTTTCATCATCTTCATGCAATTTATTTTTTTTTCTAATTTCAAAAGATATATAAAATTTTCCATAATAGTGTATAGTCTGACAACGAATTTGGAGCGGTGCACCTCATCAAAGTTCTTCGTCAGTGGTTTGTTTGTGGTAAGTCCATTGTTTACATTTTATTACATAATTTTTTTTTTAAATTCGGGAGAAAAGAAAGGTTTAAGAGAAGTTGAATATTCAAACAAGTTTAAGAGAGCTAACTATTTTGACAGTTACGAAGAAAAAAATATATACGGTTTCTATACTGCTAACAATATTATTATATTGTAACAATATATACATACATATGAACATACCTTGCCAGCGTAACATTAAAATTTCTGATAAGATACAGTGGGGAGCAAAAAAAAAATATTTTTTTTATTATTATTATTTTTAATTCGATTAAACATTAATTAATTTAATTAATATTCCTTTTGACTGTAAATAAAAATATTATTTTGATAAATATTTTGATAAATTTGTTTGTTTGAAATAAATTTTTAGTAATTTACTAGTAATTTGAAAATTCGATTTTTTTTGTATTCAATCGTAAGAATTATTACCAAGAGAATTTTTATTAGTAATTTACTAGTAATTTGAAAATTCGATTTTTTTTGTATTCAATCGTAAGAATTATTACCAAGAGAATTTTTATTTAGTAGATTACTGATTGTTGTTTTTTTTTTCCATACATTTCATACATTATAATAATTTTTTTATTATTATAGAAATTATTTTAGGTATTCTTAGGATTTCTTTTTGTTAGGATTTAAGTTCAATTAATAAATATAGTCAATATGATTTTTGAAATGAAAAATAAAAATCGGCTTTTTTTTTATAAAAATACCTCTCATGAGTTAATAATATTTTGGGAAGTTTAGATCCACACATTTTCAGCGTTCAGAATTAAATTAATCATTTACAAAATGAGTTCGGTATAAGGATGTCAGGGGTGGATGTGATAAGAAGGAAGGGTAAGCTATGAGGAGATTTTTAGTATAATGAAGATATTGTTTTAAATTTTGATTGATGTTTTGCTTCTATTGGGGCTACTGTAAATAGGAGGACACAGTAGCCAAGGTTTGTATCCTTCAGGATACGTGGGTGGGCATTACCCTCAGAGAGACACTTCCATCTCGCTCTCTCCTAGCTAGAAGATCGTGATATCAGTGTGGCCAGTCAAGACGAATTCGGGCTCTATTTTTATGAACCCGTTTAATATTTTTAATTCTTTTTCCGGCATGTAAATACGTGACGACCGTCCAGTGCTACCATAGCAAGAACCCCCCCACCGACGAGCTAGGACGTGCTATATGCTAGCATGCCACGCGGTGGTGGCCTGGACCCCTTTCCTACCTGCTGCCAGGATCAGCCCATAGTTCCTGTAAGCTATGGGTTGTAATGGTGGTAAAGGGAGGGAAGGTTTTAAGGTTATCGATGGCCGCATTCCAACAATGTGCTTCGGTTTTTTTTTCTAGGGTTATAGCACCTCTTGTAGTTGGAGAAAAATGGAACACCCTATCGATAATCCTTGCCGATAACACCTCGGTTCCGTTACATGCTAATTCTCGGCTTGAGAGTCCCATTTCCTTGAAAGCATCGATTTGTCCTCTTTCTGCCACTGTCAACGTCTTCCCGGAACCCATTTGTAATTGAAATTTAATAAAAAGAGTTATTTGTAAAACGTTCTTAAATATTGCAACCAAAATTTTGAAAAAAAATTGCTGATGTGAACTTCTACAACGAAATATTCGCAATGGCCTCATCCTAGTGACACACTTTTTTATATCCTTTTTAGGAAGCTCATTCATTAATGTAGGGAAATTCCAACGGTCTTTTCTAATTAACCCTATAATTGTATCACTTTGTTTTAAGAAAATATGTACCTACTCTCATGTAGTAAAATTTTCCGGGTTAAACAAATTCCAACAGGTATACAGACCGAAAAACGGTTGAAAAATATGTGGCCTCATCCTAGTGATTGGCAGTGTATATTTGAGACCCATCGTGATCATCTCCAAGTAGTTTTGTTGTTAGTTTTTGCCTTTTGTGTGATTTTGTTTATTGGAACTTTGTTTGGAGTTTGTTTCGTTTTACTATTACTTCGAAATTCTTCTTTCGTTTTTTAGTTCTTTTGTTTTTCTGTTCTAATTATTATGGGTCGTTTCGTTAACGATTGTTTCGAATTTTGCCTTTACGTTTATCTCTTGTTTCGGAATTTTTACGGCTTAAGGTTCTTTACATGCTGAAAAATTAAAGCAAAAGATAGGTATACCAACGGTGGCGAAAAAAGAAACTATCAAAAACGAAATTAAACTAAAACTAAATAATTAAATATATAAACAAAAATTTTCGAAACAAAAAGAAACCAAATAAATAAAAAGTGAAACAATAAAATGCGAAAAAAACAAAATACGAAACGATAGAAACGAAACAACAAAAAAACCAACTGAAAAAAACGAAACGAACCATACCCGAACTGTTTGGTTATCAACTGTGTTATATTTATTACTGGGTAAGGGGCTTTCGGCAATTAGTGATGCTCTAAGTTAAGAGCTGCATTTAGTGCATCTCCAAGATGAGCGGTTTTTTCATGAATTCGATATCAACAGGTAGAACATTTACACACTTTGCATGAGAATATAGCTTACAGTCATCGCAACGAATTTTAGATTCACTTTTTTAAATTGGCTTTCCACACTTACAGGACATTTAAATTTTTATTTTTTTAATGACTCACTTAGATCTTTTCATTAATTTAATTAATTAATTGTTTTTAATTTGTATACAATTTATTTTCAAAGTTTAAAATATAAAATCGATTCGATAATTTTAGTATTCTCGATTGTGTACCCCACAATACTCACGAGATATTTTGTTTATAATAACTAAACATAAGGACAAAGCTATTGTGGATATATTGTAAAATAATACATAATCACAAAAAAATGGTTAAATTTATAAATTTAAAATTCGCATGTCGTCTAAATATGAAGCTAATATTTTTTCCATTTCAAATTTCTTTTTTTTTATAGGGAAGTTAATTCCAGGAAGTCCAGCTGTTCGTTGTGGAGACTTAAAAGTTGGTGATCGAATTATAGCTGTCAATAACATAGATATATCTAGCATGAGTCACGGTGACGTCGTTAATCTTATTAAGGAATCGGGCTTACATGTTCGATTGACGATTGGGTCACCAAAAGAAGATACCCCAATACTAAATGCATCACAATCATCACCCGTGTTACCGCAACTTAAGAATGATGCTCCCACATATTTCGACAGAACCAACAAAAGTCAATTTCCACAATTATGACTTTGAGATTTAAGAATTCGCCTATACAAAAGCTTTCAATTAGAAGGATTTAAGCAAAGGCAACGGTTTGTTCGTTTTGATGACCGTACGATTTTGTAAATATAAATTCAGTTTAAAAAATCCACAAAGTCAGTACAGTCTTTTTCTGTTTCTAAAGATTGAATGGAAAAGAAATAATAAATATAAGATATTTTATGGCAATTATAATAATTAAAAAAGACTGTTTTTGTATGCATTCCATAAACTAAACATATCTAATTATATATACATTTTTTCAACTTAAACTATTCTTCAATTAGCATAAAATTGTTCTTCTCAAAGTGCAGGTATATACTTATGTATGTATAATTGTATATCGTCGCTGTTTAAGAAAACCGGCATAACTCAAAAACACGATTCTTCATAAAAAAGTTTAAAGTTTGTGAGTCATACGATTTTCCATATTATTATCCAATGTGACATTTGGAAAAAAAATTCCATATAGCAGGATTCCGAAGAGCTACAGTTATGCCAGTTTGACAGAAAGATAATGTAGCATTATACTTATGCACCACACTGTGCATACGCCAGATGTTTAAATAATTTGCTACATATGTAATGTACAGTTTAGTCACAAATTCTTATTAAATACCTATTGTTGGTCAAATAAAGTTATTCTTTATCTAAATTTCGACAAGTGTATAATCCCACAGAATACAAAGTCCCACACATAGACCCTCCCTGCATACACGGAATTCCTCTTAAATTCTCAGATAAAGCAAAATACCTTGGCCTTATTCTAGATAAAAAATTAAGCTGGAAACCTAATATACAAGAGAGAATTAACAAAGCTACCGTAGCTCTGTTCTCCTGCAAAAAAGCCATAGGTACCCAGTGGGGACTAAAAACCCACATAACACACTGGCTATACTTATCCGTCATCAGACCGATTCTAACTTATGGTTTAGCGGTATGGTGGACTGCATTAGAAATAGCTACCAACCGCGATAATCTAAGCAAGGTTCCAAAGAACTGCTAGCCTAATTATGGGTGGTGCAATTCGTTCAACCCCCACAGCTGCGCTGGAAGTTCTATTCAATCTCATACCGCTAGACATCTTCAGCTAACACAGCAATCCGGCTCAAAGCCTCCTCACAGTGGAATAACAATAATATTGGCCACACAAAAATTCTGAACTCATTCAGATCACTATCCAGTAACGTCGATTACATCACACCTCTTCTTCGTTTTGATAAAAACTTCAACGTGTCCATTCCCTCTAGATCCTCATGGGAGCTAGAGCCGACGTGAACTGGGGAAGCCATCGACTTCTACACCGATGGATTTAAAACAGATGAAGGAGTTGGTGGCGGCGTACGGCGTCCGACAGACTAAACCTAAGTCTCTCCTTTCGTTTACCCAAACACTGTAGTGTGTTCCAGGCAGAACTTCTTGCCATCAAAGAAGTCCTATCTTGGCTGAAGGAAAACGTGATATCGTCCACTGATATACGCATCTTCTCGGATAGTCAAGCTGCCATAAAATCCTTAGAATCAGTCTCTAATAATTCAATAGTAGCCCAAAATTGTAGATCACCTCTGGTGGAGATTGAAAAGCACACGAACTTGCAAAAAATGGAACATGTCTACCACTATTAGATAACAAATCTAATATAGGTATATGATTAGCTATAATGATCCTAGTGATCTAATTAACATTGACCTTCACAGCCTCAATCGCTTTATTGTTAGCTCCAAATGGTTCAACGAGTAGGAGGATTTTATGATCCACGTGGTATCACAATGGATCATTGATGGTCTAAGTGTGCTGGTTTTCTTTCCGGCAGCCACCTTAACCTAACCTAACCATAATCCCACAGATAGATTTTTTTCTATTCGATTAGCATCATTAACTCAATGATCGTGTTTTTTTAGTTATGCTGGTTTTCTTAAACAGCGACGATATGTACTTAAATTCAGACACTGACTCATATTGTTCTAAATGGGTAACATCTTGGAAAAAAAAACAAACAAATTAAAATATATACAATACATGCATTTTCAATATTTGTATTTACTTGACAGGCTCGAAAGAATGAACAAGAATTAATTATATAAAAACTAAAATTTACACTTCGAACATAAAAAATTTGTTTGTATTTTGATGCTTTAACTGAAAACTTTTTGATTTCTTATCAGTTTATTATTTTAACTGTTATTCATATTCTAAAACGTAATTTTGTCTGCGATCACGTGATCCAAAATGACTTTTTTCGTTGCAAAAATCATAACTCTTGAACGCATAAAGATATTGCTTTATGTAATTTCTTCTTAAAGATGATTTCCAAGGCTATAAAAATAGTGATTTTTAGGATAATTGGTTTACAGGGTGTTTGAAAGTAATCAAACAGGTCTTCGTATTTATACCATATAATTGTAAGAATAAGTTCCACAAAAATTGTCATTTATTTTCTTATGTAAATAATGTCAAAAAAATTAATGAATTTAATGTACGATACTACTATACACAATGATTAAGCATGATTCGAAATATACAAGTTGAAGAAGCGGTTGCATTTTATTTTCACCACTAGCTATGCGGTTTCATATTTCTTTGTGCTAAGTTTCGATACCAAAAAATATAATTCATAGTATAATATATACATATATATAAAAAACATTGGTCCTTCGAGCTTTAAATTAAAACCAGTTAATTATAAAATATTTTTTAGTTTTACGAACAATAAACATTGAAAATTATTTAAAGTTTGTGCGGTATGTACCCCAACAAGAACAAAGAATTTACAATTCATATTACAAGACTCATATTCGACATTGACAAAATTAGATTTCCCTGAGTCAGTTCTTAACAAAATTATCAGTAAGTCGTGCTTACACGTGTTGTAAACTTGTCTTTTTGATATATCTTCGTATATCTGTTGATTTAAATAAAAATACAAAAAAAATCACTATGGTTGAAACTAAAAATTTCAAATACTTCCAATTACAAAAAGATCTTTTAGCCAAGACTATAAAAGACTTCACCAATTTCAAAAAGTCTTCAAAAGAACGTCGTACATAATCCTATGCTTCAGTTCGTCTTAGCAAGTTAGAAGAAGATGTTCTGTCGGCAAAAAACTATCATGAATCCATTGTTGGAGGTGGAATGCTAGAGGAAGATATGAAAGTTGAAGAGGTAAAGGTGATATATGAACAATTAAATGAAATTTACCTGGAGTATCGGATTATGCTGTTGGAAGCAATAGATAATCTGTCAACAGTCGATACTAACGCTCCGAATCTGGAAGCTACTCCGCAAAATACAGCTGCAACAGCAATGTGTTCGGGGATAAGACTTCCACGAATAGATTTGCCAAAATTCGACGGTTCATATACTACGCTATTTGGTCAACCATCACTGGCTCGTGAAACTGCCGCGGGTCTGAAAGATCTCTTATGTACTATAAGGGAATGTTTTCTGGCTCTAGAGAAAATGGAAGTGCCTGTTTCTCATTGGGATACCGTCCTTATTTGGTTCCTTTTCAGAAGTTGCCGCATTCTTGTCAAAACCTGTGGGAAGAAAAATTAGGTAATAGGAAAGATTTACCTACATTTAAGGAATTTACCGAATTTTTGGAGATCAGTTTCCGAACACTGTTTCCTGTATTTCAGCCATCGGTAGGTCATCGCAAGATGGATACGCACACCAGGTGCTCATGGCGACAGCGGTAGTAAAGGTTCAAGGAGCAGACGGTAAGTTACGTCTTTTACGTGCTCTGATCGATACAGGGTCAGAAAAGTCGTTTATCACTGAAGCAGCTGTACGTCTCATGCAATTAGAAACAAGGCGTACAAACGTAGAGGTATCCGGGTTAGGGTTCGTCAATAACGGCACTGCGCAACACTCCGTCGAAGTAAGAATTGCTTCCCGTTTGAGACTGCGTTCCAGGCGTTGGTTTTTAAGTCGTTGACTGCTCGTCTCCCGACCCAGCGAGTCGCACAGTGCGTCGATTGTATGGACGAAGTGGACAAAAATCAATTTTTTGAAAGTAATGTATGTAAGCAAAAAAATTTGTTTGGTAATTAAATAAATAGCGTATTTCACTTAAGATAAGACATTTTTTACGCCCCCTGCCACGCCCACTTTTACTAAAAGTTAATTAGATGAAAACTTTTCGTACAAAAGTGATTACAAGTATTAAGACGCTGGCAAATTAAAAAGTTACATATAAATATAATGCCAAATCCGCCCACTGCCACACCCATATATTAGCTGCAAACCAAAAATTTCAAAGTTCAGGATTATTTGGATGTACAAAAGTTATAATACGGATATTGAACAACCACAAAATATATAAGAATAAAAGATTTTCTGAAGTATGTACGTAATGGATGTTTTTATTGCTTACATAAATAATAATTTTATTATAAAAAAATGTCTATTTATTTTATTTTCTTTCTCATTATCTTCACCACCTGATAAACGCTTCGACATTTTTGCAGCAAAATCTAGCTCTTCAGAAGACTTAGATTTTAGAAGCTCAGAAACTCTACGTTTTTTTGTTTTCTGGGATAAATCAGAAAATGTTTTGAGCGGTCTTCCACGGCTGGTGCACGGTTTTTCAAAATACTCTGCATTTTCTAAAAAATTTAGAATGCTTTTTGGCAGATTAAAACAAGTTTTCAACCAAACTCCGTGGCGTCTCGCAAAAAGAGCGCGGTTCCGTGAACAATCTTTCCACCTACGTTCCAAATTTTTGTCAAAAAGTCTCACTTTTTCACTCAAATCACTCTTAGTTGTAGAAGGACAGTTTTTGATTTTCAATTCATTTAAAATGAATTGCATAACACCTTCAATCTTTGAACTCTTATCGCATGAAATCCATTTTTCGAAAATTTTTTCATTTTTAATGGTTTGACCTTGTCCTACAAAAAGTCAAATAATTTGAAGGTTAGCAAGAAGTAGCAAGAAAAGTTAACTTTTTCTTAGAGCACAACAACAACAGAACATAATGGCATACACAATTGTGCTGCCATTTGCTAACATTTTTTTTAAAGCTTAAGTTTATTTAATTTTTAAGCCTCAAAAAAGTGATTTTCTTAAAAAAATCACCAAAATTCACAAAAACAAGAAAAAATTAAAACAACAACTCATACCACTTCCCAATGTATCCATTTTAAATACTCAATCAAAAAAAAAATTAAAGCAAAAATAATTTTACCACACGAGCTAAACTTGTTCGCACAAAATCACAACTTTTAATTGCACTGCAGCTTAAATTACCTCAATTGCTAACAAAAGTCCCGCTAGTTAACGAAGAAGAGAAAAACAAAAAAAAAAACAAAAACAAATTTAAGCATATGAACATGTTTAAAAACAGATTTATAGCTTTAAACAAAGAAATAACATTTTTTTTTTTTTTATTTTTGTCCACTACTCGAAGCACTGTGAGTCGGTCTTTCATTAGCTGATCCTCATCTCTATGAACCTGCACCCATAGATTTACTTCTCGGAAGTGAAGTTTCCTACCTGAGATAAGACGTCCAGAGGATGAAAATGGGCCCGTAGATCAAAACACAGAACTGGGATGGATTGTGTTTGGGAAAGTTTCAACCGAAATTCCACAGCAAGCCCGAAGCTTTGTGAAAATAACGGACGTCAGTTCCCAATTAGAGAAGTTTTGGGAGATAGAAGAGATGCCTTTTCAGAAGCAGGATACTGATGATAACATCGCTTGTGACAATCATTTCGAGCAACATACAATTCGTTTACCTGATGGGCGTTATCAAGTGAATTTACCGTTCAAAGGTAAAGATTATCCAGCTATGGGATCGAGTCAACAAACCGCCTTACGACTATTTCTTCATCTAGAGAAGAGGCTTGATTCGAATCCAAAACTTGCTGAAGGATACAAAAAATGTATACAAGAATAGCCGTGTTTTATTATCACCATGATCTAATCCAGATCATGGATTTACATGCATTACAACAACAAATCAAGATCCAGCTTTGTGTTTGGATCTCAATTTGAAATCCAATATTTATTTCTCCATTCCGCACAGAGAGGGCTACAACATTGTATTAGAACATGTAAATATTGGTATCACTGCCAACTATTTAAAATAAAACCCATATTGCCATAGTAACATTTCCATCTGATTGAAAAAGAAAATATTTTAAATAGAAAGCTAGCAGTTTCATTTTTATTTGCTTTTTATATAAAACACACAAAACAAAAACCTTTGACAAAACAAAACACAAATTAGTGAAATTAAAATGAATAAGTGCAAAAAAAGTATATTTAGCCCAATAAATGCGTAAAATTTTTCCCTAAAAAGAACAACAAAAAAATATTCATGAAATGAAATGTTATATGGGCAACTCTGCTTTAAACGTCAAAACAATACGAGCAAGTAAATTTACAAATCTGCAACAACATAAAATGGAAAACTCAAATAAATTGTAAGTAATTTGTAAATTAAATATACCTATCTCGTAATGCATTCATCAAATTTTATTTTATTTTTAGGTCAAGAAGAATCTGGAGTGCAGAGGAAACCAAGGCGTTTCTTGATGCTTATGGCAAGAGAAAATTTGAATTCGAAAGCGCTCGACTTAAAAAATTTGCCATGAAAAATGTATTAGAGGATTTGATTTCACTTGGAGTTTTGGTAGATAATTGATTTTTAAGTTAAATGATTATAATTTAATGCTATTTTTATTGTTTTCTGCAGACCCAACCAACGACAGAGGAAATGCTCAAGGTGAAATTAAAAAACCTTTTAAGAGCATATAAGACAGCTGTGGACAATAACAAAAGGACTGGAGAGTCCTTAATCAAAGCTCCCTTTGAGGACCAAATGTCCGAAATATTTGGTTCCCAGCCTATTATAAAGAACACACATTCTTTAAATTTGTGTGGCAAACAAGTAGAAGGGCTGCCAATGGAAGCAATTTGTTGTTCACCAAAAGGTATAAGCTTTAAATTTATTTATGTGTGTAAATGATTTCACATTTTTTTTTTGTTTTTTTTTTTACAGAATCCAGCAAAACTCCAGAAGCAGCTTCTACTTCATCTGATAACAGGATGGCTACAGAACTGATTGAAACAGTTAGTGTTTTACAGCCAGGTAGGTGATTTAATTAAAACATAATTACATATTTGTGTGAATGGAGATTTCAACAATTTCTTTTGTTTTGCTTTACAGAATCAAGTATATCTGTAAGCCCGGAAGCGTACTCTTCTTCACCCATAGGCATCGGTGCAACTTCCTCAAAGAGGCAAGGGATGATGAACAAAAGGAAATATTGGGAGATGAGGGAAAAAAGAGCTGCGGAGAAAAATGAAATCTTAAGGGAGTATACGGCCAACAAATTAATGAAAATGGATGAAGCGGAAAGGGGACGAGAAGCTCGTCTAGCCAGGAAAGAAAAGTTGCTAAGAGAATTATTCGATAAACCATAAATTTCATAAGGATGTGAATGTCATGGTTTATTAAATAATTCTCCTAGCAACTTTTCTTCTTTTTTTTGTAGTATTTTTAGTATGTAGTATGTTATTATGTTCCATTGAATTATTTTTGATTTGTTTTTTGTAAATAAGTATGTGTTATGTTCCTTTAAATTATTTTTTTTTTGTATTTTGTAAATGTGTTGAAATTGGATTTGTGATGTTTTTTTTTTAATGTAAATATGTACCTACATTACATAAATTTATGTTCCTTAAATGTGATATCTTTTTGCATGTTCCTATAGTTTAAATAAAAGATATAGTTATTGTTTGAAATTAATTTTTATTGGTTTTTAGTTTAATAAAGACAAATTTATTAAAATACATTTACCATAGATTTTATATTTAAATTACATGTCTGTTTATTAATTCGTCTAGTAACTGCTGTCGCCTATTACTGTTTGAGGTTTCTGCATGGACATCAAGCTCTGGAAACGATTCGAACTGATGGTTTTCATCTAACTCGTCGTTGTTATCTACACACATGTTATGCAATATGCATGCGCAGACCACCAAATTCACCACAGAGTTTATGTTTGTTTGCTCAGTAAAATGAAGAATTCTTCGGAAACGAGTTTTTAGTAGACCAAATGAATGCTCTACTACTATTCGTCCCGAAGAATGAATTTCATTAAATTTACGTTGAGCAGCTGTTACATTTCCATTGTCTTTGAAGGGTGGAATAAGCCAGTCAAGACATGGATATGCTGAGTCGCCAAGCAGAAAGGAGTTAAAAGGAAAGAGTTCTTCTGTCCTCTCACATGCGTCCTTGTATAGATCGGATCTACGTAGAAGTCGGCTGTCGTGCAAGCTTCCGGGTTCTCCACAGAAAACATTTATAAATTTTTTCTTTGCATTTACAACACCTTGCAGTAGAATGCTGTAGCTATGCTTTCTGTTGAAATAGTCTTCTTTGTTTGAAACCGGAGCCTTGATTTTTATGTGTGATCCGTCAATACATCCCAAAATTCCTGGCATCTTTGTTTTTGCCTCCATTGTAGCCATATTTATGGTAACTTCTTCTCTGCTTGGCCACTTCACATATTCATGTCCGATGGATATAAGCCACAAAGTGACCCTCTTCACAATACTCCAAGCGGTGGAACGTGATATGCCAAATAAATTCGCAATTTCACGAAAAGTATTTGTGTTCGCCATATACCAAAGAAATGTATGTATTTCTTTTTCAGCAGAAGTTTTCGGCAGCCCTCTTCTTGGTGTGGTATTAAATCGTGGCAATAACTTATACCGATCTAGAATACATTTTAATATTTACATGTAAACGTTATTATAAAATAAGAACAATTTTGTGTATACCTATCAAAATGTTGACAGTTGACCTATGAAGCCGAAAGTGTTTTTTAAAATCTGCGTCGCAAAACGTATGAACAATTTCTAAAAAATTTGTTATTTTAATCTGATGATTTGGAGGCGTATTTTCGTCTGTTGAGGAATTGGAACTACTTGTATCATCTAGTAGTGCGGACAAATTGGACATGCCTGATTCATCGCTATCATCGCTTTCAAATAAGAACTACAAATATGAAAGTTTATTATAAAAAGACACAAAAATAAAAATAAATACTTACATCAACCACAGCAGCTTCCATTTTCGTGTTTTGATTGTTTTTTTTTGCTTTATTTTGAAATGTCACTTTTGAAGTATAAATTTGACATAGCTACCAAACTTTAAATAACAAAAAATATGATGATCCAAAGCTGTTTTATTATCATGATCTGATCCGGATCAGATCATGGTGATAATAAAACGCGGCTAATATAAACAACTGAATCATATGGAAGAGATAGATGCTAATGATGCTGTTTTAGGAACACCATTTCACTATTTCTTACCCCATCATGCGGTTTTCAAAGAATCGAGCTCTCAGCAAAAACTACGGATGGAAAATCCCTTAACGATTGTTTACTTGTGGGTCCAAAATTGCAATCAAGTCTCATAGATCTTATTTTAAAATGGCGGACTCATCGAGTAACATTCACAGCTGACATAGAACAAATGTATCGACGAATCTTGGTCAGTCCATCAGATCGATACTATCAGCTGATTATATGGAGAGATGAGAAGACTTCACCTGTAAAAATTTACAAATTAATTACTGTTGCTTTTGGTACAGCAAGTGCACCTTACCTTGAAATCAAAGTTTTAAAAAGGGTTGCTGATGATGAAAGTAGAAATTTTCCGGTGGGGGCGAAGACTGTCCGTGAAGACATGTATGTTGACGATTTAATAAGTGGAGCTGACACCATTGTAGAAGCACGAACGAAACGTGATGAAGCAAGGCAACTTTTGGCAACTGCGGGACTCAACCTCAGAAAGTGGACAAGCAACATGAAAGAACTCATCGGTGACATTCCAGTTCAGGATAGGGAACTTGATTTTAAAATCCCGTTCAATTTTTTAAGTCATGTCAAAACTTTGGGTATCAAATGCTTTCCCATCGATGATGTCTTCTCATACCAAAATTTGCAAACTTCAAGGGAATCAACCACAAAAAGATCTATGCTGTCAACCATAGCCAAATTGTTCGATCCTTTGGGTTGGATATCACCATGTATCATCACCGCAAAACTTTTGATGCAGCGATTATGGGAGCTTGGTTGTGACTGGGATGAACCAATTCCAGCTGCTTTGAAGAAAGATTGGGATGCTTTTCTCCGAGAACTCAATCTGATCGAGCGGCTTCGGATTCCAAGATGGACCCAGATGAGCAAAACCAACAAATCATGCGAGCTGCATGGGTTTTGCGATGCTTCTATGAAAGCCTACGGTGCAGCAGTGTATGTACGTGTCTTGGATAATGAAGGCAAAATTCACATGAATCTACTTTTGTCCAAGACAAGGGTAGCACCAAACCAAAGAACAATAACTCTACCTCGTCTGGAACTTTGTGGGGCAGTAGTGTTGGCAGAGTTACTACAATATACTAAGGAAGTTTTGGCAATTCCTGACATCAAAATGTATGCGTGGACAGATTCCACAATTGCATTGGCTTGGATATCCCGTCAAATGGATCACATTCGTATCCAATCGTGTGTCGGAAATCCAGCGGTTAGTGGGGATCGATTGCTGGGGACATGTTGCAACGCCTCATAACCCAGCCGATCTAGCGTCCAAGGGTATACATATATCCATCCAAATTGCAATCTCTTAAGTTGTGGTGTAATGGTCCAGAATTCCTTCGACAAAAATGGTTATTCGAACTTCCAGATCAACCTATTAAAATAGATACGTTAGAAGAGCAACGAAACATTAAGGTTTTAAGTATACATACATACAACAGAAAGTGACAGCATATTACAAACTCTATATAACTTTTCAAGTCTTCTCAAGGTTATCAGAGTTGTTACCACCTGTTGTCGATTTTTAACAAAATGTAGACCTAAATTGGGGCCTATTTAAGGTCCGCTCAAATCTAATGAATTGCAGGCTGCCGTTTTACTCACCGTTAAGGCAGTACAAAAGGAAATGTTCGAAAACGAAATTGAACAAATTCGTAATAACAAAATACCAAAGGCGTTAAGGGCGTTAAATGCTTTTATCGATGTCAACGGTGTGTTACGAGTGGGTGGACGGTTAGAGAACTCTATGCTTCCCTATGATGCCCAACATCCGATATTGCTAAAGAACAAACATCATTTTACGAATTTGGTTGTCCGAGATTCTCATAAAAATACATTCCGATGGCGGTATACAGCAAATGATGAGCTACATTCGTCAACGATATTGGATTGGGCAAATAAGAAGAAGTGTTAAATACCAATTACATAGATGTTCTTCATGCTATAGACAAAATGCATCCGAAATGCAGCAGTTAATGGGCAATTTGCTTGCAGCTAGAGTGCGTATGTCTCGACCGTTTAGTCATACTGGCGTTGATTATGCAGGTCCAATCGAAATTAAATCCGGGAAAGCACGCGGTGCAAAAGTTCTAAAAGGCTACTTTGCTATATTCATTTGTTTGAAGGCTATTCATTTGGAGGTTGTATCAGATCTGACAACAAACGCATTCATTGCATCGTTTAAAAGATTTACGGCCAGAAGAGGAAGTTGTACGAACTTGTATAGCGATTGCGGAACGAATTTTGTTGGTGCTAACAACTAGTTAGCAAAAATGTTGAAAGAAGCTCAACATGATTGGAAGGAAATTGTGGAAGAACTTGCAAATCACGGTACCGATTGGCACTTTATTCCCCCAGCGTCTCCACACTTCGGTGGATTATGGGAAGCGGGTGTCAAATCGGTCAAGTACCATGTGAAACGAGTTGTTGGAACTGAAAGGCTAACTTTCGAAAAGCTCATGACACTTCTAGCCCAAATAGAAGCTTGTTTAAATTCGAGGCCACTTTGCCCTCTCTCCGACAGCCTCGATGATTTAAATGCTCTCACCCCAGCGCACTTCTTAGTCGGCGAATCATTGCACGCTATACCCCAAGACGAACTTAACCACACCATCAAGCATGCAGATCGATGGAAACGTGTCCAAGCTCTGGCTGAGGGATTCTGGCGGAAATGGAATTCCGAATACCAAGCAAGCCTTCAACAACGACCAAAATGGACAACCATCAAGCAAATGCCAAAAGTAGAAGACCTAGTTCTTCTTAAAGATGAA
Organism: Scaeva pyrastri; assembly: GCA_905146935.1. Classification (NCBI taxonomy): domain Eukaryota; kingdom Metazoa; phylum Arthropoda; class Insecta; order Diptera; family Syrphidae; genus Scaeva; species Scaeva pyrastri. The sequence goes on along the minus strand of LR989928.1, from coordinate 41,184,752 downwards.
CGTCTTCCATCGACCTATTGGAATCTCGCTAGAATACAAGAAACACATAGCGGATCGGACGGGTTAATACGCGTTGTGACCGTGAAAACACAAAACGGACAATTTATGCGACCCATAACAAAAATGGGGCGACTTTAGATTACAGACCACCCCCTTTAAAAAAAAAAAAAATTAATGGGTAGGGGGGCATTCCTATAGGACACCTTCAAAATATTAGGGTGAGGAAACCCCCGTAAATACAATTAAAAAAATTTTGAAAATTTCAAAAATCGGCATTTTTTTTTTATTTTATATTGGATAGGAGCATTATTATTGCACATACTGTGTGAAAAAAATGGGTGTATATATATATATATACATATGTATTATTGATGTATACATATATATATGTACATATATATATATATATATGTAAGTTTCAAATGTTTAGCTTGAAACTTTGATGGTTGAATAAGAATTATTGCAATAATTTGATTAAGACCCAAGTTGATGCAGTAAAGAACTATTTTATAATTAAATTAACAAATTAAAACATTATTAACAAAAACATAACAATAAGAATAATATTGATTAACATACCTAAATCAACAATTATGTCGGCTTTGGAATCGTTCACCAAACTTATTTAACAATTGAAATATGATTGAAAATAATACAAAATATTAATTTGATAACTGAAAAGTAAGATCCTTAATACTAAATGTGAATATGTACAGTGTTTTAGCAAAGTGTATAAACGGTAGAAGAGATCTGGCAAAAGTAGTTATGATGGTGGCTAAGTTTGTGAATAAGATGACAACAAACTTACATATATATATACATATGTATATTTCAAGGTCAGTTTTCTTGACTGCCAGTACTGTTTAACAGTTTTTTTCTTAAATAAGCAGTTCCGTATGGTAAATCGACTGGCAGGCGCCAATGTCAACATTTTTTTGAATAACAGTACCTTGCGTGGCCCGCTACGCGGGTTCTCAGGATTTTAACTCCCTTTTTTGGGGTCACACCCGCTCACGCAACTCCGTTGCTCCGCTTAGGGTATGTAAAGTCGCCTGGCAGGCGCCAATGTCAACAGTTTTTTAGTTTTTAACAAAATATTAAGAGAAATAACAACTTCTCGCATTGTTGTTGTTGTTTTCAACCTCGAAGTAGAAAAAAAAGTACAAATATCATAGCTTCGTACCAAAAACAAACTCGAGAAATCGGGATCAATAAATTTCCCAAAAGTAAACAACAATTTCCCATCTGAAATCTGAAAATTCTTTGAAAATAACAAAAACATCCCTAAAATATCCACTGTCTGTCAACACTGAAAAAGAAAACACATGCACACAGCTGTTAAAAAAAATAGAAATGGTGGTTGTTCTCGATGAGTTTTGTATGAAAATCAGAAACTTTAATAATTAATTAAAATAGTTTAAACTTATTTCCTCACCCTAAAATTGTGAAATCAAGTGATATTAAGTGATTATCTATGATATAAAAATATTTTGGGTTAAAAATTTGGTGGTCTGTAATCTAAAGTAGAGCCAAACAATATCCACAAAATAACAAACAATTCTTTGCCAACAAAGCGGCTAATCAAATGCCAAAATCATCGAATCCCGTCGGGAAAGTCGAAAACACAATAAAATATTAAAGGTAAAACTTTAAATTTAACTTTTAATAAATCTAAATAAAATAAAATATAATTTATAACAATAAACTAAATTAACATCAAATAAATAATCATTTGATGAATTTATATTAAAACCCAAAACAAAACAAATCAATCGAATGTCATCAAAATAATTCGCCAACAAAATTAAATCAAGATCACAACAACAACTATAACCGGCAAATAATTATGAACTCAAACAAATATGTCGCAACAATTAATTCTTTATATCACAGTACATCACAAATTTCACAATAATTTCAAAATAATGAAACCAAAATGATTTTATTTGAATTTTATTTACAAATTTGAACTGACTTTAATTCAAAGTAAATGTAAACAAACTTCCCGCGACTTTCCCGTGGAAGTAAATACATTCCAGTTGCTATTTACTTATTTGTAAATAAGCAACCCACGACGCCACGATTACAATTCGTATGTACATATGTACAATTAAAAAAAAAATCAATTTGATATTAATTATAATAATACAAATAAAAATAATCAAATAATCTTACCAACATTTAATTTGCAAAAGAAAGAAAATTCATCCACCACACACACAACGCGTTCGCGAACAACTTATGCCGTACGACTAATCGCACTCGACAACAACGAATCGAATTTACACAAACTATTCAAACCATTCCATGCGGTCCGATCATGAAATGAAATCTCCAATGAAGTCGCGATATCTCATCTTATGACATGATGTCAGCGGTTTTGTCTTGATATAAGGCGTTTTTCTTTTTTAGCTCTGAACAGAGCACTGAGCAGAGCCTGAGCACGTCGAGTATGCTCTGAGCAGAGTTTGATCAGAGCTCTCCGATATATTTAAGAAACACACTTAAGCACTGAACTGCCAAAAGCAGTCTGTCTCTGTCATACCACATGAACAAAAAAGTGACATAGTCGAGCTCATCTTTTTACTCCATTCGCTCGGTCATTTTATTTAGAGCTCGTAGAGCGCGCTCCGAGCTAGCTCCGATTGAAAAAAGAAACACAAACTGAGCGCTCTGATGTGTCTGAGCTAAAAAAGAAACACAGATCTTTTTTTGACAACTCAGTTCTCTGCTCTGAGCTTAAAAAGAAAAACGCCTATAGATGTCTGACATGAATTTGACAGATGTTTTGTTTTTGTTGCTTTTTTGTGTGCAGCTGACATTTCATCTAATTATTTTTTGATTCTCATGCCGGCAGGTTTTGCTTGGAGTCAAAACAATTTTTTTTCGAGTACGAAATAAAAAAAAATTTCAACTTTTTTAATAACCCAGAGGAGATAAAGGAAAAAAACAAAATTTATTCATAAAATGAATTTCTAATTTCACATAACATAAATAAAAAATGCAAAATACGATATTCTCAAAAAAGCTTGACGAAGAAGTACCTACTGTTTGACGTTTTTTTTTCTAAATTACTAAACTGATCACCGAAACAACGAATGTGAAATGAAAGATATCTGTCAAAAAATGAGTAAAGCTACAAACTCAGAAAAGTCTTCGCGTAATAACGAGCGCATCACCGAAAGACACTCCACAACGAAATAACCGAGAACTGCACATTAAATACATGCGCTGTGTAATACCGCACAAAGCAAAAAAAAAACAACAAAAGAACGTTGACTGTAGCATATGTTATTGACTTCTTCTGTGTCATTGTTTCAAACATATTTATTAATTATTTGTCTCTTTTCATGTACGAATGAGATAACAGGGGACGTGATGACAGAAAAACAAAAACCAAAATAAGCCATACCGGTAATGCAGTGCGGCAGAATTACAGCCTTATTCTGGCAACCTCACTGATGCCTCACAAGTCACAATAACCTCATAACTCGAGGTGAATTCGATTTTGTGACTTTTTTCGTATTCTGGCAAAAACCTCACAACTTGTGAGCCTTCACAATTCAGATTGTGGCAGATCACAATTCACGTAGTAGACACATTTTTCCCTCAGAACTATACAAAAATATCAAAATAAGAGAAAAAATGGAATTGAATTTGATTTTAATACATCTTTTGGAAGAAGTTTCATCAACTAATGAAAAGTAAGAATTTACATACATACAAATTAAAAAAAGTAAAAAAGTAAATAATTTTTTTTTATAAATGGTTTAAGATTGCAGCGAAGGAGAATGCTAAGACAATTAAGAGATATAAATGATCCATTTGCCCTTCAAAACACAACTTTCATTAAATTTTTCCGGTTTCCAAAAACTTTGTGTCTGGATATTATCCAGGAACTCAAACCATATGACGACCAAGAAAGTTCATTACCCTTTGTCATCCGAGTATACTCACAATTTGGCCTTTTCATCTTAATTTTTTTTTAATTCAATTTTCTTCAAAATAGTTTCTTTCGGTGCTTTATTTTCTCGCTCATGGGTCCTATCAAAAATGCGTTGGAAACAACTATACATATCATAAGCCAATCAACAGTCTCGAGAAATGTAGCCTACATCTGTCGACTTGTGGTTAAGATCAAAGGAGAATCCATTCGTTTCCCAACCACAGATGCTCAATGCATGAATACAAAAATTGGGTATATATAGTAGAATGGATAATTTTAAAAAGTTTATTAACAATGAGGAAAACACTGCATAAGTTTTTTAATAAATTCCATATAAAAGGAACAATCGGAGCTGTTGATTGTACCCACATTTCTCTTGTGTCTCCAAGATCGGTGGACCCAACAACACCAGCTAAATTATATATGAACCGAAAAGGATACTACAGTGTTAACGTTGAAGCAAAATTCCCTGGATCCTGTCATGATTCCAGAATATGGTCAACATCAAACATAAGAATTCATCTTATTGAAAACCATAGTACATCGATCTCAAAGTGGCTATTGGGTGATTCTGGCTACCCTTTAGAGCCATGGTTGTTAACTCCTGTAAGCGAACCAACAACCAATAAAGAAAAAGAATTTAACAAAATGCACATAAGAGCTCGCAATGTAATTGAAAGAAGCTTTGGAGTCTTAAAATCACGTTTCCGATGTTTATTAAACGACCGTAAACTTTATTATTCACATGCAAAAGTCGCTTACATAACATACACCTGCGCCATTTTGCACAATTTATTACAAGAAAATAGAATATTGTATAATGAATCAACACTGATTTCACTGCAAAATGAGGAAAATACTGAACTCGTTACTGAAAGTGGTCAGTCCAGTGATTTTTTAACAGAGGGGAGAAGAGTGAGTCAAAGCTATATAAACTCCTTGGAAGTATAAGTAAAACAAAGATTTTTTTCATTTATTAACATACATATATGTATATGTACCTTTATGGTTTAATATTACAAAAAAAAAAAAATTAATTCAAAATAATAACTTAAAATCTTTTCAAAACGCTTAAAAAAGTAAAAAAAAATGTAATTCAACATAACAACTTAAAATTAATTAATTCAATATATATTATATGCTCTTTTTTTAAATAAGAAGTGAGTATATGTATATGTACCTAAGTATTGTTTTAGAAATTTATCACAGCCATCGTTACATAACAGGCAGTCTCAAAAACAATTAAATCTAAACTAAAAAACTAAAGTTTTCTTACGAATCGTTGGAAGAAAAAGAATCGTTATTATGATCCTTCGCTTTTGAAGAATTATGCTGGGAGATAGAGTCAGCAAGATATCTGACGCTATCTCTGGGAGCTTTTATTACGCCAGCCAATAAATTTTGCACATTTAAAAGCTCTTGAAACAACACTGCATCTCTTTTGTCTTTTTCGTCCATTCTTTTCATGATGGATTGCAGTAATGTTTCCGTGGAGTTCTTTCTGTTTGTCTGCAAAGATTTTGCCTCGGGTTTCAGTGGGCTTATGACCGTTTTTGAACTTGATGGAAGCAAAAACTCTTCCACCAAGTCATCGAAGTCACTTTCATGCTAAAATAAATTTATAAAAATTAATAACTTGGAATTCTACTACATAATTTAAGAAAAATTAAGAACTATACCTTTGAAGGAGTTGGCGATACATGATCGGTATCAGAATTAACAGAAATACCCAGTCCCAGTGTAGGCAAATCTACTAACCCATCCACCGCTATCTGTCCAAAACACTCCAGTGCCCTCTCTTCATGCTCTTTTAATTTTTTTTCCGTTGGTAGCCCACCTCCAGTCAACAAATGTTCAGCTTTCAATTTTCTTGCTCGTGATCTAAGAGAATGCTTCCAATGAGTCAAAGTCTAAAAATATTTATTATTATTATTATTTAAAGCTTTATTCGCCAATTAATTTACTTACACATTTGATTAAGAAAAATAAAAAGTATAAATCAAAATTATTAAAGTACATAATTTAAAATACAATTACTCAAGGTTACAGTTAATCGTTAAAGTTATAGTATATTTTAAATTAAGTTTAATAACATTTAAAATTTCTTCAATATTTAGTTGTTTTAACGTTAAGATCCGGCATAAGCCTCCCCCATAGCTGCCCATATATTTCTGTTTTTTGCGTCGTTGTACCAATTTTGGTTGAAAACTCTTAAATCGTCTGCCCATCTCTTTTTTGGTCGTCCTCTTGATCGTTTTTCATTCGGCGGTTGCCATTTAGTTACTAACTTCGTCCATCTCTGATCGTCAATTCTAGATACGTGTCCAGCCCAGCTCCATTTCAGACGTTTCGTTCTCTGAATTACGTCAACTATTTGTGTTCTTTTCCTTATCTCTTCATTTCTAATTCTTTGCGCTTGTCTTATGTTCAATAATTTTCGTTCGATTTTGGTCTGGCAAATCCTTAGCATTTCGTGTGAATTCGTTGTTAACCCCAATGTTTCCAATCCATATGTCAATGTTGGCAGTATTGTAGAGTCTAATATATATTTTTTCATATCGTTGCTAAGATTAGAGTCAAGTATTTGTTTAGTGTTCCAATATTGTTTCCAGCCGTTGTCAATTCTGCGTTTTATTTCTTTTTCTTCTTGATTCGTAAATGACTTGAGTTGACCGAGATATATTAAATCGTCAGAGTATTCAATTTTTTTGTCCGAGAGTAGTATGTCCACTCTTATGTGGTTTGTCATGGCTCTTGTTTTTGTTAAGTTTAGAGAGAGTCCGTATTTCGAGCATATATCCGAGAGTTCGTTTATCATTGATTGTATTTCGTCTGGTGAGTGAGAAAGAAGCACAACGTCATCTGCAAATCTGAGATTGTTGAGTTTTTGTCCCCAAATATCGAGTCCATATTTTTTCCAGTTGAGGTGTCGAAAGATATCCTCAAGAACGGCTGAGAAAAGAGGCCACCTTGACGAACTCCTCTCTTGATATTAAAGCATCTTCCGATTTTGTCTGTTTTTATCTTGGCCTTGTTGTTTTTGTATATACTTTTCATGGTATTAATAAAGTCAGGATGAATTTGTTGATTCCTTAGTGCAGTCCAGATGTAGTTGTGTTCCACTGTGTCAAAAACTTTGGTAAAATCAATGAAAAGTAAATATAGCGGTTTTTTGAACTCGTTGTGTTTTTCAATCAGTTGGTTTATCGTTTGAAGATGATCTGACGTCGAGTATCCTTCCCTGAAACCGGCTTGCTCCCTGGGTTGGTTGTCATTGAGCGATTTTTTCATTATATTGTATAGAGTCTTAGAAAACAGCTTATATAGTGTCGATATAATGCTGATGGGTAGATAGTTGTTGATGTCATTGTGGTTTCCTTTTTTGTGCAGAAGAATGATTGTGCTTTCTTGCCATTGTGTCGGGATTTGTTGAGTTTTAATAATTTCATTAAATAGTTTCGTCAGAATTGGTGTAAGAGTGTGTTTTGCATATTTTATCATTTCGGCTTCAATTCCATCGCTGTCTGGGCTTTTTTCATTTTTCAATTTGTCAATAGCGATTTCGATGTCGGTGCTCCTCAAATTCAGTGGATTTGACGTTGTTGTGGGTTGAGTATCTGGTTCACAACTTGAATTGAACAAAGATTCAAAAAATCTTGTTGCTACTTCATTTATATCAATTCGTTTAGTCATTGTATTGGACTTGTTTTTCATTGAAATTATATTATTACATTAAAAATATACATTTCAATAAAAGTATAATGAGATTATTATGTAAATAAAAATATACCTACTCGTAGGTATGTTATACAAAGACGAAGAGTTAAAATCTTGGTCCACCAAGTGGAACATAGTTCCACTAGCTATTTGCTAACAGCTGGCCAACCTCACAATAAAAAATTCACCTTCCTGTGGTGAGTTTTTTTGTGAGGTTTCTTATGAGGGCTTAAACGGAATACGAAATTGTGACCGAAACCTCACAAAAACAACCTCACAAAAAATTGTGACCTGTGAGCCTCACAACGGCAGAATAGGGCTGTTAATTTGTGAAGGTGTTGCCGAGTTGTTATTTTTCAAAAGATGGTGTTAAATTGACATTGGGTTGGTTGAACCCGACATTCTGATTCTGAGGGGGGAGAATGTTTGAAAGTAATCAAACAGGTCTTCGTATTTATACCATACTAGCAAACCCGGCCTGTGTGTTCCTTTTTCTTGTTATGTTTTTTATCTGTGTGTGTGCCAATCGCATTGTCAACAATGCTAATGCTAATGTTTTGTGATCAATGATATTTTTCTTAAAAAATGAAACTACCTTTTAATTTTACATTAGTTTTAACTTATTACTCAGTTTAATATATTAATAAATGAATTTTATAAAATTTTCTTTTACATTTGTGTAATAAAAGAAATATGATCTTGATAAAAACTTTGTATTTAAGTTCAATCATAAGTTCTTCCGCTTCCAAGAAAGTCACGCCTCGTGACTGATCTATATATCGTTATTTATATAGGCTGCAGGGTTCAAAATAGAATTGAAGATTTGCCTGCCCTGAATTTGTAGCGTTTCACTTACTAATCTGGTAATTAGTTGAACTAATTCATTGTGGTTAGTCGGTAGAGCCGGTTGAGGAAGTGGATCGGGTGGAGGAGCCTGACCATGAATAGGTGGTCTGATTAAATTATTTTGATTCGCCATATTTCAAAAAGAGTAAAATGAATGTAAAAAAATAGGAGTTAGCAAAATGTCGAGGAAAAAGGGTGAAAACAAAAAAGGCACTTAAATATTTACGCTTCAAAAATACAGATGAAATGAAAGTTTTCACCAAATTGTTATTTAAATATATGATTTTAAATTTCAATGAACTCAATAAAATTATTTTCTTTCAAATTCTAGTTTTTTGTTTTAATTCTTAAAAAGGAATGAAATTACTTATTTTCTGTTATATTTCACTTTGGTATTTTGTTTACAATGAATATTTTAATTCTGACAATTTGAAGTAAATTGCTTCAATATTTTATTTTGTAATTCTTCTAGTTAAAATTTTTTATAAATTATTCAATAGACTTACAAAAGTAGTATTAATTGTTGATTCATAGTTGATTAACAGATTAGCACAGATTAGACGCGTATTTATTTCTTTATTTCTTGCACAGGAATTAAATGTCACGTAAATTAATGCAATGGTTAGCCCAAAGTTAAACGCGAATAGTTCGAAGCCACACAGGTTGGGCGCCAGTTAATCAAACACCAATTCTTTATTTAAAAAAATATTTTTTTAACAGAGCAGATTGCTCTGACCTTTATTGGTTTCTGGTATAATGAATACTAACTTAAAAGTAATTTACAAATAATATGTTGCTTACAAATAATTTCTTATTTGCTGACTTGCATTCCCACAGTTATTGTTTGATTGTTTCTTAGGAAATTTTTTTTATTGAACCAGACGCATGGTCAGCATTTTCGCTGGGTCAACACTGCTCACGTTTGTGTTAACTTATATAATAAGATTATACAGTCTTAAAAAGCACGTAGGCTAATTTGTACCCCGGTAAAATTTATTTTTTAGTATTAAACATCGACCACCTTTTACATAAAAATTGAATCAATCTGCAGTTTTTGTTTTACATTCAGCACAACGAAACAGATGTTTTCAACAACTTCGGTTGTCCTGCAGATCGATCCAATTTTTAATAAACTTACGAAATTCACCAGGCCATCTAGAAAAACAATTGTGTGGGAAATCGAATAAGCATCGAATGAGTTTCTGCAAGTTTCTGGGCAAGACGAAGTTTGCCGGGCCCTCTAGTTTTTTATAATAATTACATCAGTAACTGCTTCTCACAATGCTTTATATTCTGCAAAAGTGGAAGACTTAGTTACGGAGTTTTGTTTATGGGTTTTCCAAAAGATTACATTGTTGTACATTCGAATTGCATATCCAGTAGTGGATATTCTGTCTACATTGTCGCCTGCCCAATCAGAGTCTACCATACAATCTAGAATTTCGTTTTCATTATTTTTCTTAAATGTTAGTTTAAGATTTTTAGTTTTATATAAATATTTTAGAATTTTTAAAGCATATTTATAATGCGTTTTACTGTAGCAATTTTGAAATCTACTTAAATAATTAACGCTATACGCTATATCAGGTGTTGTACCAAAACTTATGTAAACAAATTCACCAATTAAATTTCTGTATTTAATTCTTGTATCTATTTCTGATGCAGGATCTATTTTTAACTTCCCATAGGGAGTTATTGTAATCGGTCCGATTTGTCAAATTGAAATTTTTGACAAATCTGGACGTTTCAAGGTCCCTAGAAGCTAAATCCGTCATTTGTAGCAAGATGTCTGTGTGTGTGTACATACGTTCGTACGTTCGGGAAACAATTTTTTCGTCCACGGTATCTCAGGAACGGATAATGCTATCGACTTCAAATAAATTTTATTGTGTGGATTGCAATATCACATAGGTGTGATATAAATTTGAAAATAATTTAACATACCGTTATTTTTTAAAAATGTAAAAAATAAAAAAAAAAATTTGGCGCGCAAATAGGTATACAATAAAGCAAAAATAATATCATCTTCAAAACAATTTTTACAATGTGAAATGTGATCTTTGACATCTGCTAAAATTTTTGGAAAAATTGAATTGACAGTTTTTTTTACAAAAATTTAAAAGTAGACAAAATTTTACCAAAAGTTGGTAAAAAATGTTTTTTGACTTTAATATCACGAGAATCGGCAACGAAATTTACTTCAATTTTAGCTTAAGCAATATACAATTATAATCAATTATAATATATGCTTCAATTTTGAAAAATATAACAGTTTTTATACAAAAAATAAAAAACTTGTAACAACATTTTGCCGAAAAATGTCAAAAGTAGTTTCTTGACTTGAATATTTCCAGGGTGGTAAGTCATGTTAACTTTGATTTTGTTTAATTTTTTGAATAATAGAATTGTAGGTACTTATGGTAATTATTTTTGACAAATGTCGAAATGACTGTTTTTTACTGAAATAAAACACTAAAACAAAAATTTACAGAAAAGTGTCATAAATTGTTTTTGTTTGTCATCACAACAAGGAATAATATTGACTTAAAACGTATTTTATTTTCAACCTACTCGTAATGCATTTGTCAATACTTAAAAAATGGTCAAATATTGACGAATATCAAATTGAAATTCTCACAATAAATACAAAACTACAGAAACTTCTTACAAAAATTGTAAATATTGTTTCTTCACTACAATACTCGTATCTCGAGAAATTTCTTAAGTCTGATCATTTTTATATTAATAAAATTGTTATCAATCAACATCGAAAGTTAATCAATTATATTATCAGGAACGCCAAGTTTTCAAATTATGCATAATGGGAAGTTATCAGTGTGGGTCGCATCCAGCCTCTTTTTTTTCTCATTACTATTTATTTCATCATCTACTTCAATTTCTAAATTACTATTTGTTTCATTTTCTATTCGATTTACTTTATCGTTGTTTTCGTGTAATCATATAATTTTTATACCTTCTTCTATAACATCAACATGTCGTGCATTTGCAATCTTATTATTTATCAATACTCTATAACTGTTCTCATTGTATCCTACCAGTATTTCTAATTTCGATTTATCATCCCATTTACTATTTCTCAATTGTTCGGACGTTCTCACAAAAACTCTACTACCGTATATTTTCAAATGTTCTAAACTTGGCCTTTTATTAAACAATATTTCAAATGGGTTTTTCAACTCAGCTATTGTCCGATCTCGCAGTATCCATAATTGATCTATTATAAAGTTCAGCAGTACCGTTTAATTCGTGTACATATGGAGGACAAGATTTATCATGATACCCTTACTTCTTGCAAATTCAAAAATATCTCGGTTTAAATATTCTTTTCCGTTGTCGCATTGTAATATTTTTATATTCTGTCCTACTAGATTTTCAACTAAATTAACGTACTCTACAAAATATTTGTATGTTTCAGATTTAGATTTTATACAATAAACCTTTGCACAATTGCTATATTTATCAATGAATGTTAAATATTTTTCACCGCGGCAACCCGTAGTTTGATGTGGCCCATTCAAATCTGTATATGTATAATTTCTAACACTTTGTTAACTTTCGTTCTGTTATTACGAAAAGGTAAATTTGTCATTTTACTTTCAATGGAAGTAGCGCATTTAATATATTCACTCCCTAAATCTTTTGGCAAACCCAGTAACAATTAATTTTTACATAGTTTATTTAAATATTGAAAATTTACATGCCCTAACGTTCTGTGCCATTTTTCTTTTTCTGACATTTGATTATTTTTTACAATATTTACAGTAATTTCTTTATTTTTTGCCTTGTTAACAAAACTTTTCATAAAATATAATTTTTTTTCTTTTTTAGCCATTGCAATTAAATTTCCTTTTGTTTGTTAAAAATTATTATGTAGATACTATTAAATTCTTTTTCATATCTTTTAAAAAATAAACATTATTTAAAGTTATTTCGGAATCGTAAAAATCATTTTTAAATACAGATTTTATATTGCCAATTTTTGTAGCCTGCAGAGTATTACCATCACCTAGCTTAACATTTATCGGTTCTTTTAAAATAACAAATTAATCAAAAAACTCATCTTTGTTAACAATATGGGCTGTACAGCCGCTATCAAGAATTAAAATAATTTCATTACCTTTGCTCATAACATCATTATTATTACAATAAACATTTGATTTTGAGTTGCTACTTCTACCGTAAAAACATTTTCATGAACATTACCTTTGCCATGTGATGCCACTTGTAAGCCTTAATTGTTGTTTCTACCATAGCCACCTCGATGAAAACCTCTGCTGTAACTCCCCCGTTGATACCCTCTGTTATAGGCACCACGATGTCCCGATTTTGAATTTTAATACCCTCTGCCTTTGCTGAATTGTGTACCACCTTGTTGCTTACAATATCTTTGTAGATACCCAGTTAATCCGCATTTGTAACACTTGCTTCTCATAATATCTGCATTGAATACATTTGAGTTGTCTTTGTCTAATTTTGTTGTCTTTTGGCTTTCTTGTTCTATGCTTTTCATCATGACCTTCGATTTGACATAGTCACACGTTCTTTCAATACATCAATTAAATCACCAATATAACAATACTCGTGTGGAAGAGCTTTCAACATATAGCACAGCTTCTCTTGTTCATCTAATTTACCGCCAGCTATCATCAATGTGTTCGAAGCTTTTTCAAAATCATCGAAAAATAATGTAACATTCTCATAATTGCGCAATTTAACATTTTCTAATTTACTACGAAAGACTATTTGCAATGCGCTAGATTCTTTTGAATACATTTCGTCGAATTTTTTCATTATTTCAAAACTTGTGTCCAGGCTACTGATGTATTCTAATTTGACGATTTGCTATGAAGCTATATATATAATTCATCGCCTTTATGTCTTTCTTACTCCATGCTCCTTCATTTTCTATTTCTAATCTTGCTCGTGTTGCCTAGTCTCTGCATTCTTTGAACTCCAATAATTCCAATATTCTTTTTTTCCAACTAACATATTCGGACACATCAAAGATAGCAATCACGACATCGTCTACTTTAACTAGGAAGCCATTTCGTCTTTTTCACTTTCTAGTTTCGCCAAGTTTTCAATAAAAGTTTTAATTTCGAGCACTTTCACAAATTGTTCAGCAAACAATTTTCTTATTTTTATTAATTCTTTATTTTTTTCAATTTTTATATAAATCATAGTAACACTAGCTCATTTTTGTACACGTGGTTGTTCAGCTTCTGTTCCATTTCACATTTTCTATTTTAACTAGATTTTTTTTTTTATTAATCAACCATGTTCTGCTTCCATGTTAAAATAATTTATAGGCGACACTCTAAGTTTTATATACTTCATTTATTATTAACTTCCCATAGGGAGTTATTGTAATCGGTCCGATTTGTCAAATTAAAATTTTTGACAAATCTGGACGTTTTATGGTTCCTAGAATCTAAATTCGTCATTTGTGGAGAGATGTCTGTGTGTGTGTGTACGTACGTTCGTACGTTCTTACGTATGTACATTCGCACGTTTGAGACCCCTTTTTTTGCTAACGGTATCTCGAGAATGAATAAAGATATCAACACGAATTAAATTTTTTTCAATAGGTTATAACTTCATGAAATGAAGAAAAGTCTTTTAAAAAAATTTGTCGAGCGGTTTTTAAAAAAAGTGAACATTTTAGTTTGTCGCAAATATCTCAGGAACGAATAATGTTTTTGACTTCAAATAAATTTTATTGTGTAGATTGCAATGTGACACAGGTTTGGTATAAATTTTAAAAAAAATTTAACATACAGTTATTTTTTAAAAAATAAAAAAACTAAAAAAAATTGTTTGGCGCGGAAATATACAATGAAGGAAAAAGTATATCATCTTAAAAATTATTTTTTATTATTTGAAATGTGATCTTTGACATCTGGTAAAATTTTTGGAAAAAATGAATTGACAGTTTTTTTTCCAAAAAATTAAAAACTTTAACAAAAATTAGTCGAAAAATGTCAAAAGTAGTTTCTTGACTTGAATATGTCCAGAATGGTAATTCTTTTTAACTTCGAATTTATTTTATTACTAGCGAAACCCCCGCCCGCTTTGCAGGGCGTTACAAAAATAGTTTTTTAACTTCCCATACGACCATAGGAGGTTATTGTTATCGGTCCGATTTGTCAAACTGAAATTTTTGACATATCTGGACGTTTTAAGGTCTTACAATACATATATGTCTGTCATTTTTAGAGAGATATCTGTGTGTGTGTGAGTGTACGTACGTTTTCCTACTTTCGTACGTTCGAGAAATATTTTTCTTCGGCGATATCTCAAGAACGGGTAGAGATATCGACTCCAACTAAATAAAAACAGTGATTGAAATAACTATTTTGTTGCTATAATTGGATAAAAAATATAAAAAAGTATAAACAAATATAATTCATTGTTTGTCGTTTCCTTACCAAAACTTTGGTTCGGGCCATGCATTTTTATTAAAAAAAAAATGTTGCCACCGACGAATCGAACTTAAGACCCCTCACGTCTGGAGCGGAGATCTTACCAGGACACCACAATCTCTACTGATGTAAGTGTGCGCAAATTCCTAAATATTGCTAAAATAAGCGACCAAACTTTAATTTTTTTTTTTTTAACATATTTTCCATATTTGTTTATAATTTTTTTTTTGCGCCCTAAACCTTCTACCCTTATTCCTTTTTTGGCTGGTTAGTGAACGAACACAAAAAAAACAGACTTTCTTTTATATATATAGATTTGCGTAATAGAATTGTCAACTTATGGTATATTTTTGACAAATGTAGAAATTACAGTTTTTGTACTAAAAATAAAAAACTAAAACTGAAATTTACAGAAAACAAATTGCTTTGCAGCTCAAATATTATCACAACAAGGAATGATATTGACTTCAAAAGTTTTTATTTTCAACCAATACCTAAAAAATGGTAAAATATTGAAGGATATCAATTATTATTCTTACAATAAATACAAAACTACAAAAATTTTTAAGAAAAATTGGTAAATATTGTTTTCAGATTCAATATCTCTGATATGTTTTATGTTAATAAAATTGTTATCAACTAAAATCAAAAGTTAATCAATTTATCATTAACGTCAAGTTTTCAAATTATGTATAGTGGGAAGTTATCAGTGTGGGTCTCACCCAGCCTCTTTTTATTTTTTGTAATTGAATTCATTTTAATTACTTAAGATATTCATAATTATTACATATGCGAGAACTTACATATGGTAGAACATGGAACAAACTAAACTGACTCACAAAACTTGGCGCATAAACTACTTAATGTGTAATCTCACATATGTACAGGGAGTCAATCACACACTGGACATAACAATCATTCTAACGAAATTGTTTCAATTATTGAAGAACTTTTAGAAGCCGATATTATCGAATAAAAAAAAATAATGAGTGTTGATAAATTTGGTCGTTATTCATATAGGACCCCACCGAGAGGCCCAAGAGGGAAACAATCCATCAGGTTTACCTGGACCAGCTGGTGAGGGTTTTTTAAAAACAGAAAGCGGTGATTACAATCTAACTTTTAAACGATTAAAATATATTCAAGATCCACAAGAACAGGGAGACGCTGCTAACAAAAAATATGTTGATAACGCAAACGAACAACTTAGAGAATACATTAAATATGAAGTTGTTGAAAAATTTGAGAAACTCTTGTTTGACACAATTAATTAAAGAAAAAAATTATAATTCAAGGGAAAACTACTATTTAACTTAAAGTCAATCATAACTTCACTTCAGTCTTTAACTAAACGCCTTATTGTGTCAACTCAATTATCATGTCTTACATAGATACTCGATTCATTTTTGATGAAATTTTGGAGTTTTGGAAAACAAATCATAATAATAGTATATTGGAAGAACATCATGAGGAGCTTTTAAACAAGAAGAAATTTAAAAAAAGGAAAGTCGTTGTAGCATTACTTGTTCACCACACTGTGCATACGCCAGATGTTTAAATAATTTTCTACATATGTACACAATAAATACAATGCACAGTTTAGACTTTTTGTAATGCACAGTTTAATCACATCTTCTTATCAAATAAAGTTAGTCTTAATCTAAAAAAATATGCCTGATACAGTAAATTCGTCTAACAACGTGAATTCCAACACATCGTCTCCACCATTACCATCAATTGACACCACGCTTTCTATGCAGCGTTTCATCGTTCGTCCACCAGCTTTCAATGCCGATCGCCCAGTTTTGTGGTTTTCTCAACTCGAAGGCCAATTTCATCTTGCTAACATCACCGACGAGACCACGAAGTTTTTCTTTCCTTCTTCTCACTTGGATGCTGTTGCCGCTGCCGAGGTACAAGACATTATTCTTCATCCACCTCAAGTGGCACCATATTTGAGGTTAAAAGGTGCACTAATCGACCGATTGACTTCATCACAAGAAACGAGACTCCACCAGTTGCTGGACAAAGAAATTTTAGGTGACCGCAAACCCTCTCAATTTTTGCGGCACTTAAAAGGTCTAGTTAACAACGTCCCTACTATTATTCTTAGAACCAAATGGCTAAGGCTTCCAAGTGCCTGAAAATGTCACACCAATCGAGCCATGGCTATCAAGACTGGAAGCTGTAATCAGCGAGCTGATAAGTTCTTT
The DNA here is from genome assembly GCA_905146935.1 of Scaeva pyrastri. Classification (NCBI taxonomy): domain Eukaryota; kingdom Metazoa; phylum Arthropoda; class Insecta; order Diptera; family Syrphidae; genus Scaeva; species Scaeva pyrastri. Next base: position 41,167,587 of record LR989928.1, on the reverse strand, counting down.
TAAAAATTCGTTAAATGAACATCCACGTGTTTCTAGCCACCAACGATCACGATCACGAACCCGTTCACGATCCCGTTCACAACCGGCAGCACCTAACGGACTTTGCTGGTATCATGCCACATGGGGCGAGCTGGCTAGAAACTGCCGTAATCCATGCAATTATACGGGAAACGGGGCGGGGGGTCGTTAAAAGCGGTACACGACTTCTCAATAAAATCACACCGCCTCTTCGTATTAGATAGTGCTTCTAAAATCCACTTCCTCGTGGATACGCTGATCTTTGCGTTTTCCCGAAAAAGCTCACTACAAGTCATCATCAAAAAACCAGCTATTGTCTCTTCGCAGCAAACGGACCTCACATCAAAACTTTTGGTTGTACTCTGCTCACTCTTAACTTTGGCTTGAGACAAGAGTTCACGTGGCGCTTCGTAGTTGCGGACATCGAAAAACCTATTATTGGTGCTGACTTCCTCGCACATTTTGGTTTACTTCCAGATTTGAGAAACAACGACTTCTCGATTCAACAACCGGATTTTCAGTTTCCTGTGTAACACGCTTATCTACAAGTGTTTCATCAGTTAAGTCGCTACCAAATACCTCGTCATAGTTGCAAATATTAGCCGAGTTTCCTATGACCACTAAGCCCGATGGGATTTGTAAGCCAGCAAAGCATGCAACTCAACATCACATCACGACTACACCTGGCCCACCGATATCCAGTAAAGCGCGCCGCCTTGGTTCAGATAGACTAGCTATTGCCAAACAAGAATTCGAAAAGATGTTGAAACTAGGAATCGCACGGCGTTCATCAAGCCCTTGGTCGTCTCCCCTTCACTTAGTCAATAAGAAGACTATTGATTGGCGGCCTTGTTGCGACTACCGACAACTAAACGCACGTACTGTTCTAGATTGCTATCCAGTTCGAGTTCTTGAAGACTTTACATCGAATCTAGCTGGAAAGCATGTGTTTTCAACTATTGATCTGGTTCGTGCTTTCAACCAAATTCCTGTGGCACCAGACGATATTTCTAAAACGGCCATCATAACTCCGTTTGGTTTGTTTGAGTTTCCTTATATGACTTTTGGACTTCGAAATGCGGCGCAAACCTTTCAAAGGTTCATTGATGAAGTCACAAGAGAACTCGACTTTGTATTTCCGTACATCGACGACATTTTGGTAGCCTCCAAAGATGAGAACGATCATCGAAACCACCTCCGCATTCTTTTCAAGCGCCTGTCCGAGTTTGGAATTGTCGTAAACACAGCAAAATGTTGTTTTTTTTTATCGAACATTTCAGAAAAACGCAGCAGCATGTCAAGCTCCTCTTCACAAATGTCTTCAAGGAACTAATTTGAAGAGTTTGGACAGAGTTAGCTGGACTTCAGAACGAGAAGCCGCTTTCAATGCTTGCAAAGATCAACTTAGAAACGCCACTCTACTGGTCTACCCAGACACAACTTTGCCATGGGCTATTTTCACGGATGCGTCTCTTAATGCCATACGAGCTGTGTTACAGCAACAACGAGGTGCAGTTTGGGAGCCTCTTGCATTTTTTAGCCAGAAACTACAACCATTCTTAAGTAAACGGAGCCCCTATGACCTGGAGTTACATGCTATCTACGCTGTTGTGCGAAAGTTTAGGCATATGGTAGAAGGCCGTGAAATGTCAATTTATACAGATCACAAGCCACTTCTTCATGCCTTCTCGCAAAACCCGGACAAGGCCACACCATGGCAATTTCGGCGTCTGGACTTTATCAGCCAATTCTCAACTGATATCCGACATATGTCTGGTAAGGACAATGTTGTGGAGACGCTTTATCCCGTATTGAAGCCATCTCTACTGTCATCTCCCTGACTGAACTCGCTCAAGCCCAATCAGTTGACATTGAAATCCAAAACCGAATCCGAAATCCACCATCAGACGCATTGTGTCTCCAGCCTGTGAATATTCCCGAAAGCAACCTATTTATTTATTTAGTTCGTTAAAATCTAACGTTAACAATGTTAAAAATAGTTCTTATAATCTAATATAATCTAAAATCTTAATTTACATTTATGATTAAACATTGTTGAAAAACATAAGTTTAAAATTTTTACATTTTATATTATCATTTACAGAATCAAAACAAAAATGAAATTCGTTATAAATTGTAATTAATTGATTGAATGGGCTACATACACCATTGTTTGATCTGCTAAATATTTGAGTAATAGGTTGCTGTCGCCTTAAACTTGAACGACTAAAACTGAAATTTAATTTACTTAGAACTGATGGTAATGATATCGAACCATTAATAATCCCAACAATAAAACAAAATTGTATATACCTACTTCCTGTGGTTAGTCAAAGAAGGGAGGCTGATCAAAGCTAGTCTTTGAGAATAAGGCGGAAGTAGATTTTCCCATGTCCATGGAAGAGACCGAAGACAGAAACGCAGAAACCTTTTTTGGATCGCTTCAATTCTTGTAACATGTGTTGAGTAATAAGGTGACCATACCACACAGCCGTATTCTAGAATTGGTCTCACAAATGAAATAAATAGAAGTTTAAGAACATAAGGGTCCCGAAAATCACGACCGAATCTTTTAATGAATCCAAGAACCCTATTGGCTTTTTTAATTATGTAACTTAAATGATCATTAAATGATAATTTGGGATCTTGAAAACATAGAAACCTTACATAACGGACAAGAATCAAACGTATAGTTGTACAAAAACGGACATTTTTTACGGGTAAGACTCATAGTTTTACATTTGTCAACATTTAAAACAAGTCGGTTTTTATTGTACCATTCCCTAAATATTGTTAAGTCTTCTTGTAATAATAAACAGTCAGAGGAGGATTTTATACTTTTGAAAAGCTTAATGTCATCAGCATACACAAGGACAGACGAGTTTTTTAAGTTTGAGACCAAGTCGTTAATAAATAAAACAAATAAAATAGGACCTAAATGGCTGCCCTGAGGGACGCCAGAATTGACAACAAATTGAACAACTTTCAGTACGAAACAAGACAGAATAACGACGATTTTTTAGATGGTATAACTTTAAAATTAGTGTATTGTGACATAACTTGTCAAAGGCTTTACTAAAGTCAGTAAATACACAATCAACTTGCCCGCGTTTTTCAAAAACATCTAGACAAAAGGACACGAAGTTAAATAAATTAGTAACAGTGGATCTCTTTTTGACAAAGCCATGTTGGCTATCACAAATAATAGAACTACAATGAAAAGAAAGAACATTACTCACAATTGACTCAAACAGTTTAGGTATCACAGATAGTTTAGCAATGGGTCTATAGTTCATTATTTTATTCTTTGGGCCTTTTTTATGTATAGGAATAATAAATGAACTTTTCCAGATAACAGGAAAAATAGAACTTTTTAAGGAAGCATTGAAGAGAACACATAACAGAAGATATGACAAATAAGAAGCACATTTTTTTAATATAAAAGATGGAACACCATCGGGGCCTGGAGTAAAGCACTCATCGAGATTTAATATATGTTGAGCAACTGTATCTTCACTTATTTCAAAATTAATTGCGTTTAAATGAGTGAAACTGTCAGAAGAAGATGAAAAAGAAGAGGAATTATTATAGTCTGATTCTTCAAATGCTTCTTTGAATTGGTTAGCAAACATGTTTGCAATAACCTTTGGATCATGACTAGTTGACGAATTATTAGACATCGAATTCGGATAGCCACACGTTTTCCTTTTACTATTAACGAAATTCCAGAAACTATCTGGATTAGATTTAATATCATGTTCTATTTTACAAATGTAATCGTCATATAGGGTGTTAGAATAATCAGTGAAAAGTTGTTTTAGAATTAAGAAAGTTCTGTAATCATCGTCAGTTCTAGTTATGTTATATTTTACCCAAGCTTTGTTCCTTTTATTTTTTAAGTTTTTAATACGCGTATCAAACCATGGTGGAGTATTTGAAGCAGAACGTGTTCTTTTTAAAGGAATAGTTTCGTAAAAGCAGTTAAAAAGAGTTCTATAAAAATTATTACAATTATCATCAATATTGCAATTACAAAATAATACATTCCAATTTACAGTTATTAACATATCAAAAAGATCTACAAAATTACATTTAGAAAAGTCAAATTCAAGTTTGTTGTTATTATTGTTATTGTAAGGAGAAGACATGTTTAAACCAAGTGAAATATCTAAGGCAGGATGATGTCGATCTTCGTCGATTAGTTTTACAGTAGCATTTAAAACAGCAATTTCGTTGTTAATTGTATCGGCAAAAAACACTAAGTCAAGAATTATTCCAAAACGATTTCTCAAACCATTGAATTGACTTAAACCACACGAAGACATACCATCTATACATGTTAGTTCGTTAAGGCTGGACGCATTTATTGGAACATGGAAGTTGTCGTCATCAATTTGTGTCCAATTAAGGTTTGGTAGATTAAAGTCACCTACGATCAAAATTTCATCTTCGGGTTCCATAAGTACATAAATATTTTCTATGCAGTCATTTAACTTTTCATAAACGTCATTGTTTGAACTAGGTATATAAGCGGAGATAATAAATAAATGGCCAGATTCCAACTTGATTTTGATACATAGAGCTTCGACACCTGTTGCTCGAAAGTCATCTATCAGGTAGCACGTAAGTGAGATCTTGATCGCAAAAAGAATTCCTCCTCCGACAACATTAGAGTCTTCTTCATCATGTCGATCACATCTAAAAATTTGATATGAAGCATCAAAAAGCTCCGAGTCAAGAATAGAGAAGTTGAGCCAAGTTTCTGTTAATATTATGATATCGTGGGGAAGGTTATTTACATTTTTATAGACCATATTAGTCTTTGTCCGAAGTCCATTTACATTTTGGTAGTAGACTAATATTTGTTTGAGCTGCTTAGATGTTGATTCCGCATTGTCCGATTTTGACGAAAAGGGTTCTGTGGTCTCATGTTTAACTTGTTGTCGAATTCATGGAAAATTATTCCACTAGGCCAGGATGAAGACGAATTCAGTAAGTGAAAGTAGGAGTCAGGAACACGAATTTTAAACGAGGAATATTTTGAATAGTTGCGGTGGATCATCTTTTCAACCTGAAGCTTCAATTGTGGACCAAGTATTGTGGATATATGATTTTTTATGTCTAGAGCATTGGTTGACGGATGGAGCTTAGAGATAAATAAAATTTACTGACCTTCAACAGCTCTTAAGCCTGATGTAATGGGAGATATGTAATCATTATCTTGATTAATTTGGTTAGATGAAGATCTTAAAGCGTCTGAACAAGAGTTTGTAGGTGGAGTTTTAGATGATGGTGAGGATATTGATGGTCGTAATAATGATGATGATGACGATGATGACAATGATGACGATGACGACGACGATGGCGAAGTTGACGATGATGATGTTGACGAAGACGATGATGATAAAGGCGGAAGAAGGCTTAATGGTACAGGCACACCATTGTTAAAGTTAAACTCAGAAATGGGACGAGGTGGAATAAATGAATTGAATATTGAACTAGCTAGTTTCTTAGATTGTTGAATTTCAATCGGATTGTCAAGTACTTCAGATGTTCTTTTAGATATTCTTTTAGTCAAAGCTTCATTGTTTGAGAGAGCGTTTGAGTTTTTATTTTTTGCCTTACTCCGCGTTTGAATAGTGCTGTCTTCAGGCTTGGCACTTAAATTATCAACTTTTTCAGAAAGTTGGGTTAATTGGCGGTTCAAGTTTTCCAGTTGTCTAGTGTTTTGTATAACGTCTCGCACTATATTCGTGTATGCAAACGGGTCACAATCGTCACAAAAAAAGTAGAATGTCTTATTTTTCACTTTCTGAAAGGTGCATCAATGCATTTTACATGGAAGCATCGTCGGCAGTTGCCGGACATATGATGGAATCAATCATGTAGTCAGATATGTTGTCACAAGATGCGCACTTTGTCATGTTTATAATGATGTTAAAAAATTATTAGTTTAAAGAATTAAATTAGTAATGTTGGTTCTAAGTGTACCACAAACTTAGATTTCAATTTAGTTAATACACAAACCAGTGTGAAGAGGAATAGTCGGCAATGTAGTAGGTGACAGATGATTTTGATTGATGACAGCTCACAGATGTTGAATTCAGATGCCAGATAGTTCGGAAGAGTTGTTGTTTTAATTATTAAGTTAATCAAAACAACTTGTCATGGTCTCCGAGAACTATGTTGATGCTTAGCAACAAAGTGCATCTCAATCACCCAGGTAGGAATTATCCAGTATGAAATGGAAGATATGTTTGGATATAATGCAGTCTCTCAATGCTTCACGCAGAACATATACAAAATTATCACTCACCAGGGAAAACGGAAAGCAAAGAATCCAAACATAGGCGAAAACAAAGCTCACAAAGAGCAACAAGTGTTCTATATACTCCAAGTTTAGAGTGAGCAATATAGGTATACACGCAGACGCAGCAGTTTAATACACCAATTACATTACATGTAGACACAAAACAAATTAATTAAAACGACTATTGCAACTAGAAGTTTATAATTAAACACAATTTAGAATTAATAATTCGGTAAAATATAAATAAAAACGATTAATAATACGAGCAAATGAGAAACGATACAAGCACAAACGTCAAACGTTGTTACCTACCAATTTATTGCTATGTCAACGGCCCATTACCTAGACCTTTTGTGCCTTCTGAACTCCGCTATAAAATTTTTTTATCTCTTCATAGCACAAGCCAAGCCGCTTCTCTCTTTTTCCTGAAGCTTTCCCATTGGAAGATACCGGAGCTGAATGCGTGGCTCGGAAACTATTTGCGGGTTGGATATGCCGTTATGATGTGCCCCTGCGAATAACCACCGATCAGGGAGTTCAATTTCAGAGCCAACTGTTTAATAGCCTCAGTCGACTACTCGGCAGTAAACACATCCATACGACGACATTCCATCCACAATCCAATGGAATGGTTGAACGCCTCCATCGACAGTTGAAAGCTGCAATTCGATGCCATGAAAGTTCTTCTTGGATCGACACACTGCCGATTGCATTATTCGGCATTCGCACAGCATGGAAGGATGACTTGGAAGCCACACCATTTGACATTGTTTTTGGAGAGCCGCTAAGATTACCTGGTGAGTTTCTTGTTCCAACTCCATCTAAGCATTTATCACCCAAAGATATCGTCGAACGTTTGAGGATCCAGTTTGCAAACCTTGCACCCACTCCTGGCTCACGTCACGGTCAACGAAAAGTCTTCATATTTAAAGACCTTGCTACCTGTTCTCACGTCCTAGTTCGTCTCGATGCATCGCACAGTGCTTTTACTCAACCGTATGAAGGTCCATATCGAGTCATTTCACGACATGAAAAGTATTTTGTACTTGACATCTCTGGACGATCAACAACTGTGTCCATCGACCGATTGAAGCCCGTGTTTATCCTGAGCAGCAGCAACCGCACCAGTACATCCAGCAACAACACCAGCAACAGTACGAGCAGTAACAATAGCAACAATACAATTACGGAGCAACCTAACAACTCGACAAGTCCAGATACATCTCAACCAGGCCAATCTGGATATTCATCATCATCATACCGTCCAAGCACCGACAGCGATCTTCCATCAACATCCACTCCAATAAGAAGCGTTCGATTCAATCTTCCCAACTGACAACGTATATATTTTTTTTTTGCCGAAGGGGAGTATTGTAGCATTACTTGTTCACTACACTGTGCATACGCCAGATGTTTAAATAATTTTCTACATATGTACACTATAAATACAATGCACAGTTTAGACTTTTTGTAATGTACAGTTTAGTCACATCTTCTTATAAAATATTGTTGGTCAAATAAAGTTAGTCTTAATCTAAATTTCGACAAGTGTGTAATACCACAGTCGTTATCCAGGGGCTTGATGATTTATGGCAAGCTGATCTAGTCGGAATGGGGCCGTATTCGTTAGAAAATGAAAACTACCGAAATCTTCTCACAGTTATTGATACATTTTCTAAATTTGCTTGGACGACTCCTATTAAACATAAAACTGGGGCAATGGTCACTGTTGCCATGCAAGCAGAGTTGTAAATTTTCAAGTACCAGTACCAGTACAAGTACTGGGTACTGGTACTGGTACTTGAAAAAATCAGGTACCTGGTACTTGGTACTTGAAAATCACAAGTACAAGTACTTTTTTTTAAGTACCTTTACTGGGTACTTGAATACTTGCAAGTACATTTTCAAGTACTTTTCAAGTACTTTTCAAGTATAAGTCCATTGGAAATATTTTAAAGAAATTAGATAATTTTGGGACCATATCGAAAATTATCTTAGTTAGTTTTTTTAATTACATTTAATGTAACGTACGTACATACATAAGTGTATTCTAAGTCACAACCCATAATTCCCAAATAACATGAATGAGAATTGAAACGGACTAGGAATTGTACTTGTCAGTCTTACATTGCCCAGTAATTGTATTTGAAAAGTATTTAAAAATGTACTTACCAGTATCACAGTACCCAGTAAAAGTACTTAAAATGTACTTGCAAGTATTCAAGTACCCAGTAAAAGTACTTAAAAAAAGTACTTGAAAAAGTACTTGTACTTGTGATTTTCAAGTACCAAGTACCAGGTACTTGATTTTTTCAAGTACCAATACCCGGTACTTGGTACTTGGGAAGTACTGCAGTCCAAAGATACTTAAGTACCTTACAACTCTGCATGGAAGATATATTCAACAAAGGTCGATGGCCTAAGTATTTACAAACAGATGCTGAAAAGAATTTTTCAATAAGATACATATTTCAAATTCTAATGCAAAAACATCAAATCAACCATTATTCAACACTTACTCCACAGAAAGCATCGCTTGTCGAACGATTTAATCACACATTGAAAACTGTTATGTGGAAAGAATTCAGTTTTAAAGGAACTGACTGACTTTCTTGCAAACTATGGACTTCTTATTGATTTACAAAATCAAAGACTTATACATAGATACCATCATAAAATTTACAACTAAAGGTGAACTACTGGCAACATCCTTTCATAATGTGTCTACAACAGATTCTTCAAGTCCTTATGCTAAATTACTGCAAGAATTTATTGAAATAACAACTCCTCAGCACAAATCGAATTTCAAGAAAAGTAGTTATGCTCATAAAATCATAACCAATGGACAACCTGTAACAGAAAAAGCTCGTAAACTAATTCATTTTTATTTAACTTCAATCTTAAAACTACTTAGAGCTAGACAAAAATTCTTAAAACTAGCATATAGTATATCACTAACTTACAACAAACTTACTGACCCTATGCGGACGCTCTAAGTTATAATATCTTAATGCTAATGCCTTTCGGCGTAGGAACTAACTTAAATTTAAATCTATATCTTTTTTATCACCAAGAAGAATTGCAAAAAACTTGGTTTCTGTATCGGGTTTTAAAGATTTTTTTAAAAAACTAAAAACTAAAAAGAAATAAAACAAATAAAGCTAAAGTAAAACTAAAATAATACTAAGTAAAACTAACTTAAAACTATGTACAGACTCGTTTGTCTGAAAATGGAACTATCAAGCACATTAACTTGATAATTTTTAAAGTTTTGAAACAAGCACTTTAACCTGTTCAAATGAAGATAATTCAACTGAATCAAAAACAACCACCAATAAGTTCTGTTACTTAATGCATTTTATTACTCCAATAACGAGTCTTTTATACCTTAAAAATCTACAATATTATAAACAAAAGTAGGTTACAATATTTTAATATCTAGAACAATATTACAACATAACACTTAAATAATAACAAAAGAAAAACCAAAGCAGAATACAATTATCTAGGTTGGTGTCAGCAATACATTTTAGTTGACCCAGTGACGTTGATACAGCTGCACTGTCAGCTTTTTTAATTCATTGACTTGAATGAAATTGGTGTTGTTTAATTTGTATTAAACTAAACAAACTAATTAAAACAAATTTAAAACTAATTAAAACTAATTTAAACCAGTTAAGACTAATTATAACTACTTATTTATTTACAACCACTTTAGACTACTTAAGAACAACTTGCAACTAGAACAGCCACAGGAAGTTTTTTTTTTTTTTTTTTTTTTTTTTTTTTTTTTAATTTTTTTTTTGTTTTTTTTTTTTGTATTTGTTTTTTTTTTTTTTTTTTTTTGTGCCACCACGACTGTCCCTACTTAACTAAAAAATACCTAAACCTATGTAATTCGGCCAAGGTCAAGAGACTCGGTCAACTTTTTAAATATCAATTTGAATTTACAACCACCAGAATTGGTTCCCCTGCTTTACCCTATCTCTCCGGTTCCGATCGGACACAGTCCTACTGAACCGAAGGCGCTCAGCTCCTTTCTATGCGAGGAAGTCTCGATCATAAAGGAGCCGCCTGTCTACGGTTCTGCGGTTGACGTGGTAGATTAGCGGTACTGCCTCTCTATCCTGAATCTGCCCTCGACTATCTAAATAGAGGAAAGCATCGGGCGGAATAAATCCACTTAAACGCACATTATCGTAGTACTGATTTTTTGGGTAATAAGCCCCAAAAATTAAACTGTTACTCGAGGACATCGCTCTTGCAATGTGACCACGAATCAGCTTTATGAGGAAGTTATCTATTCTGTTTATGTTGGCTCCATTGTATAGAACCTGGTTGGAATAGTAATGTTTGTACTCCGACTCTGGTGTTCTGTGCAATCCAAGGCAGCATCTAAGGCACTACCTCTCAAACACCCGAATCTTTTCCAATTGAGATGGGGCAATATTGAACCATACCGGGCAACCATAGGCAATCATTGGCCGAATAAGGGCCATGTGGCAAATCACTTTCACCCTGGTGTCTAGCCGACTGCTATAAAAAAGCCGTTTCGTCAGGGCAAAAGCTCCCCTGGCTCTGGTCAGGGCAGCACTTATATGTCTGTCGTAATATAAGTACTGATCCAACCAGATGCCAAGGTACTTTGTTACAGTTTTATTCGCCAGTGTTTGTCGGTCTGGTCCTACGATCACTAAATTTCTCCAGTTCTTCCTCGTATCCCTTGAGGCTCCAGACAATGGAGTCCTAAACAGAATAGTTTCCGATTTCTGGAAGTTGATTTTTAACTTAACAAATTTTCTACTATTGAGCATGTCATAAAGCATATAGAACAGGGGCTTATTTATACCAAGACGGGCTAGCTTGAGATAGAGACCTTCTAACCATACGGTGTCGAAGGCCTTTTCCAAGTCAACCAGACAGGCATCCGTACACTGTTTTTTAGATTTGTTCCATTGGATATCAGATACAAGCTTAGACGCGGCATGAATAGTGTCATGACCCGCCCTGAAGCCGAACTGATTATCCGGTATGATATTGTTGTCCTCAGCCCACTTGGCCAGAGCTCTATTAATGATTTTTTCAAATACCTTACTGATACTTGGAAGAAGACTTATCAACCGGAGATTTGCCGGATTGGAGGTGTCCTTTCCTTTTTTCGGGAGAGGATGTTCCACAGCTGTCTTCCAACGAACTGGATAATATGCATTATTCAGTGCGTTGTTAAACAGTGTGGCGAAAATGTCTATTGCTTCCTGAGGTAAATGTCGTAGTACAATGTTGGATATACCATCGGTAGCCGATGACTTCTTTTTCTTTATTGAATCGAAGATGAGCTGGAGCTCTACCTTTGAGACTAGCAAGGAATTTGTCCCACTTCGCTCGGCGATTGTGGCATTTGCCAAGTGTTCATCATTGAACCCGGTGAAGCCGAGGTTCTCCGATCGCCATTGCCTTATTTCATTCCGCAGATATAAGTGGTGAAGCAGAGCTCTGTTCTCCAGGTCGTACTGTCAGAAGTACGTTTCTGTTTTCTGTCGTCCTTTGGAGCTTAAGACATGGAAGATCGTTATCGTTATTTTTTCTAAAGATCTTGTTAGTTTGCGGGAACATACTCGGGTCGCTAGATTTAACGGTCCGAATTTTGTGGTCCCAATTCAAATTTACAGACAATCGATAGTTCTCCTTTATCAATTGGTTGACGTTTTTGATTGAGGACTTCAATGTCCTAATGTCCAAATAGTTGGGGTCAGTAAACCGTCTGAACAAAAGTTTGAATCTTGTTAATCGACCACTTTTTTGTCTGTAGAGTGCGTCTATGGTCGCGTTTCAGTACAAGTTAGTCGCGTCGCGTTCTTTGTACTTTGGAATTGTTCTTTCCATGGTCCGTTGGATTGTCTCGTCCATTTGTTCTAAGTATCTGTCAATTTCGTTATTTTTCAGATTCCTGTCAATTGGTGGGGATATATTGAGCGTGGCCAGCGCGTCTTACTGTAATTGTAAAAATGCACCGGTACATACTCCTCCAATTCCACTAACTCGTTCGGCAACTGAATTACTGCGGCGAGTCCGCAGTGGTCACTGTCGTACTCTATCGTCTTTGACCCACAGTGTCAGTTATTGTCAGTCTAGCGTCCCTTAGTAATAGGTCCAGATAGGCACCGCTTCTTGGGAAATATGGTCTGTCCGTAGCCAACAGATCGACCATATATTCAGCATTGTACTGACCCACCCAGGTAAAAAGATGGTTACCGCTAGGATTGTGAATTAGATTTCCCCAATCAGGATTGTGAATTAGATTTCCCCAATCAGAATGTTTGGCGTTCAAGTCACCGGCCATGAGATAATAATTCTCTTCCGAGTTCAGTTGCAAGCACTGAAAAAGTTTTTCGAGCTCTGCTATAAAATCAGTTATCTGAGGTGATTCCGCTTTCCACATTGGAGAGGAATGCATATGATACACGGCTCAAGCAACCGTAATCTGCGTACTACACTGTTGTAAATAACTTTAAAATGTATGCATTTTCGTACGAAAACAACGACGCCGCCTCCTTGAGTGGAATTGGGCCGGTCCATTCGTACGATATTGTAATTATTGTGTGTCATTTTGTGTTTCTGATTCAGCTTAGTTTCGCTGGCCAAAAACACATCTGGACTTTGATCTTTCAACAAATGGAACAAATTCGCTCTACGTTCGGTTTTAATCAGTTAATTTACATTCACAGCTAAGATCTTAAAGGGCCTCTCTGGCAGCGTGCCCTTAACCTACAAGCGTTAAGCTCGGCAACTGAGAGTAGAGATAATCCAACCTGGATGGCCAGTAGCATGCTTCTAATATCTGCCTATGCATCAGGAGCCCTCGGCACTCGGGCCGGCTGGGCTGCCTTCGGCGCAGGCTGTACCGTGCTTCCTCCTCCTGACGCCATTTGGGCGTAGGAAATTTGAGGATTGACGGGCCTTGATGTGGGAGCACGCGTAGGTGGGCGGACTTCTACCACTGGTTGCTTTACTTTTTTTTGTTTCAGTTGCTGAAACGCCGGGCATCCCCGATAGTTAGCGGGGTGCCCTTCGCCCTGGCAAACTGCACATTTAAGCTGGATCTTGTCCTCGACCCGTTCCTTCCCGAGCTTACACTCGTCTAACTTGTGGTTCTCGCCACACTTAACGCAGCGTGACTGCATTTCGCAGTGGCGACATGCTTCAATGCATGCGCTGCCAAAGGTTCGGCCATGCCTCTTTAGTATATCCCATGTTACAACCTGGTAGTTGAGGACGGAGATACTCCTCAACTTATCCAGTTTGCTGTTGGGTGAAAGCTGTACAAGGAAGATCGGAAGTTTGCGCTTCTCCCGTCTAGCCTTGACCGTAGAAAAAGGCTTGACCCCGATAAACTCGAGATCATCGCCCGCTTTTTGCCGGAGCTCTTCTAGGAGCGCCTGTGGTTCCGTGCAGAAATCTATGCCCTTCAGGAGGACCGTTTGTAACTTTTCAACTTTATGAGTAAAGCTAAAGAACTCCGTGGTTGTTTTCTTAAGCAAATCTTTAACTAATTTATAATGCGGTAAGTTGGAGCATTGAATAGAATGCTTCTCCTTACCGGGTCTCTTAACTACAAAATTAGGACCTATGGCAGACTTACATAAGTTTATGGTATCTTGGAGTTCCATCCTTGAGTTTCACCTGTGGCTGCTGCTGTTGACTCTGCTGCTGCTGTTGTTGTTTCTGCTGCTGTTGTTTCTGCTGCTGTTGTCTTTGCTGCTGTTCTATTGATTGCTGTTGTCTCTGCTTCAGTTGTTCTTGTTGCTGCTGCTGCTGAGGCTGCTTATTTATCGGTTGCTGCTCTGCATCTTCCTTTTGTAGTGGCACCTCGGTCTCTGGCGCCTGAAGCGACTTTTTCTGCTTGCGCTCCTGTTTAGTTTTTTCTCGTCGAGTTTCTTCCTTCCTTCTCAAAGCCTCTATGAGGGGAGCTAGTTGCGCTTCCAGGGTGCGTATTTGCCCTTGCACTGCACCTATTTTCGCTGCAATGGCCTCTTCGTCATGCACTATCTCTTCGTCTGATGAAGACTCTATCGCGGTGACATCTGTGCTCTCACCCGTAGTGTACTTGTATAGCCCCTCTCTGCTTTCGGACATGTACCTTATATCATTTTCTTTATCAGACGGTGATGTTGTTAATTGCCTTTGCAATTTGGCCTTGTTGTTGTTGTTGCTGATGCTGCTGGGACAGCTTTCGATGTCCCCGCTTTGTTTTTGTCGCTCATCGGGGAGTTTACCCCGTCCCAATGGTTGTCAGTTTTATTTTTAACTAAAAAAAGACTTTTATTCGGGTGCCCAGCTGGGACTCGAACTCTGGACCCTTTAATCGCAGTCCAGCACCTCCTCCTAAAGTGTACTTAGCCACACGCGATGTTATTTAAAATTCTGTTTAAGCCGAAAACACGTCCACTAGCTTCCACAGTTGGTGATCCACTAATTCTCTCAGCATTAATGCATCCAAGTGCTTTTTTGGCCAGTCGCAAGTCAACTTTCTTGGGTATACCTTAAACTCCCAAGGTTACTCACCATCAGCAGAACGACTTGATAACATTCATCAATTTCCAAGGCCTGAAACAGTCATGGAGCTTCAAAGATTTTTGGGTATGATAAATGATTACCGCCGCTGTATCCCGGAAGCTGAAAAACTACAAAAACCATTGTATGAATATCTAAAAGCAACTAAGAAAAACGACAAAACAAAATTTTTTGGACAAACGAATCAATTGAGGCTTTTGACGCTTGTCAACGCTTGACAACTCGTCTAGCTTTTCCATCTCCTGCATCGAATCTAGTACTTTCGACGGATGCTTCGTCAACTGGAATTGACTTCGTGAGAAATATGTACGGCCGACAATGTTTGCCCTGCCAGAAAGCCAAGATTTATCGTCATAACCGACTTGTACCAAATAAAATTGACGTACCTGATGCTCGCTTTAGCCATATACATATAGACATAATATTTGTACCCAATGTTGATGGTTGTCTTACCACTATAGACCGTTTCTCAAGGTGGCCTGTCGCTGTCCCACTACGAGACATCACTTCTGACATCATTACCACAGCTTTATTTGACCATTGGATTGTGCGCTATGGAACTCCGCTAACTATTACTTCTGATCAAGGATCCCAATTTGAATCTTCACTCTTCCAAGCGTTAGATTTATTGGTGCCAAGAAAAATCGAACTACGCCTTACCACCCCCAATCAAATGGGATGGTAGAGAGATGGCACAGGCCATTGAAGACTGCTCTAATGTGTTCACCGGAACCATGGACCAAAATACTATCCAAGGCTACTCCAGCTGAGATGATTTATGGAACCAACCTAAGTCTACCTGGTGAGTTTTTCATCTCAAATGATTTGAATCCTGGCCCAGATTTTCCTGCAAAAACATCGCGAGTACATGCGTGCCTTGAGGCCAACTCCCACTGCACAATTTCTATTGACCGCCTAAAACCAGCTCTCGTCACCAAAACTGACAACTTATGTAATGAAGAAGAGATCATTGATGTTCAGCCAATGCAACCACATCATTGGAAAGCCTCGTTGGATCGCCCTGCTAAAACTTATCAGAGGAAAGTAAATCTCTCTCTGGGTCTCGTCCGGGGGAGTGGATGTGGCCGCATTGACTTAGTGCATTGCCTATAGTTAAGAAATCAAAATATCAAAGCAAACCTGCGTATTAAATTTATTTTCAGCTTGAAGGAAATTATTATTCGACTTCCAGTTTTCATTCGGAATTGTTCTAGTTAAATTAAATAACTAATACTTTTTATAACTAATTGTTTTAATTATTGTAGTGGTGTTGCATAAAGCCACTACACCTTTTAGACGATCAGTTCAGTTGAGCTATCATTTAAGCTTTCAGTTAAACTGATGTCTAAACACAAAAACTGAAACGTTTAATTGAAACTGAAACTGGAAGTGAAAATGATAGTGGATTTACATGTTTCTGCATTTGCAAAATGCATTGCTTCCCCCCACCAGTGGTAAGGGGCAATAATCACTATACGAAATATACAAAGGTACAAAGAACCTTTTGTATCAATCTACGGCCTGGTCAAGGTTTATGTACCCTGATCAGCAAGTCGGTACAAACTAGTGCCGACTATAAACATTGGTGACCCCGACGTGATTTTGGAGAACACTTGACTACTTGATAGAGCGTTGCCAGGGCCATAACACTGGTTTTTATATTCCATATAAGGAAAGCATAAGGCGTTACCACGGCTGTAAAACAGTGGTATACAGGCAGATCTACAGATCAACAATCAACAGAAAGCGGATCATCATTGGCCACAGAGCAGCGATAAGCAGTCAGCGTTGCAGCTACATCTAACCAAAGGCAGGTTGTCATCAGGCCGCAAGGCAGTGCTAAGCGCTCAACATTCCAGTGACTACATCCCATAACAGACTACCCAATTAAGCAACTCTACAATGGAGGAAGCATTGATTTACAAGATTGTGGCTCGACAAAAAGCCCTCACTGAGGAGCTCGTCAAGTTAAGAACCAATATTGGTAGGGACGGTGCTGATCGCAAGATTGGGGCATATAAAGTCAAAAAACTACAAGCCCTAGAAGAATTATGGAAGGAATTCCATGAAAATCATGAGAGTATCAAGCCTCATGTAAAGTTTGACACTCCATACATTCGGTCAAACACGTACGATAAAGTGCGAAAAATGTATGAGGAGATTAAGAAAACTCCTCAATCAATCATGTCCGAAGAAGATGGGGGAACAGACACTGCTCCCAAGTCAACACCCTATCTAGAGCTCCTTCCACCAAGCCATCAGAAGGGCACTGCAACTATTCCAAAGATTACAACCCAGCAAAAATATGTGCCACCAAGTGGCAACATGCGGCAACTGTCTGATAATCTATCCAGATTGATTCAGAAGCAGTCGCAAATGATTGCAAGAATTCAAGATTCACTCGAGAAGCTTTTGGAAGATAACGAACAGCACCCAGAAGAGTTCTATTCGCTAAGGCTCGGAACAATAGAAAAACACTGGGCAGTTGTGCAAGAGTTCCACTACAAAATATGGGACATGATAGAGGACCCAGGCATGAGCGCATACGACACAGAAAATTATTTTACAATTAAAGCCGAGGTTCAAGACGCGCTTACGAGACTTTATGCTCGTTCAAGGGCAAGTTCGAGAACCGCACCGGCCGCCAACTCGGGTTCGAAGTTACCCAGAGTAGTGCTGCCAAAGTTTGACGGAGATTACTCCAAATGGGTTCAATTTCGGGACCTATACACGGAGCTGGTTCATAATCAAGCAATACCACAATGTCAAAAAATGTGGTACTTGAAAACGACTTTGACAGGAGAAGCCGAACGACTAATCCAAAACTTCTCAACCTCCGATGCGAATTACATGGCAGCTTGGGAATCCGTAACAAGTCGTTACGAAAACACTCGACTGTTGGTAACAGCGTTATTGAACAAGCTAATGGCTCAGAACGAGAGTGCATCAAACATAAAAGCACTGCATGACACCACACAAGAATGTCTGCTAAGCCTCAAAAATCTAGGTGTTAAAACAGAGAATTGGGATCCTCTACTGATGCACACACTTGTCAAGCGTTTGGATCGAACCACACACAGGCTATGGGAACAATCTCTCAAGCATCCGAAAAACCTGCCATCCGTTAAAGAATTCTTAGAATTTCTGGAGGTACGGTTTCAGTCCCTAGAAGCCTTAGGTACAAACCCAAAAAAGGGCGCAGAAGAACAAAACAGGCGAACAGCTCCTAATAAAGCGTCCACGGCTTTAGTTTCAGCAGGAAATACATGCGTTTCTTGCAAGGGCAGCCATCAATTGTTCGCATGCAAGGGATTTCTACACTTAAGCCCACAACAGCGCCTAAACCTGGTGCAAAAATCAAAATACTGCACAAATTGCCTCAAGGTGCCAAAAGAAGCACAATACGCTTCTACATTTGGAGGAGTTAACCAAGCATAAAAGCCCCAAAGCAATCACATTTATAAACAAAGCGAGTAGTTCCACGGCAGATTCAGAACATGGTACTTCTGCGGCAGGAACCACTCCCACGATCAAACAACACAAAGCTGTAAGCGTAATACTTTGCACCGCCATTGTGCACATAATGGGTCAATCAGGACAAAAAATAGAGTGTCAAGCATTACTAGATTCTGGTTCGCAGGTCAATTTCATAACCGACAAACTAGCCAGAGCATTAGGCCTAAAGGAGACATATGAAACGTTATGTGTTGAAGGCATAGGTCAAAGCAAACAGGCATCAAATCGAAGAATTAATCTTAAAATAGACTCCAAATTAAACGGATTTTCGGCCAGAATGGAAGCACGTGTTCTTCATTTCACCACAACCTTCTATGCCCATCAATACAACTAATTGGAATATTCCAAACAACATTGTTTTAGCCGATTCACAATTTCATCGGCCAGGAACAATAGACTTACTCATCGGTTCAGAAATGTTCTACTTGACTTTAGTTGTTGGGCAAATAAGCCTAGGAGTTAATCTTCCAACCCTGCAAAATACAGTGTTTGGGTGGATAGTTGCGGGCAAGGTATCACCCTCTACCTACACTTCCATGGTGGCATCGTGCGGAATTGGCGTCGAAGATGCAGCTCTTTATCAACAGATCTAAAGGTTTTGGCGACTAGAAGAAGTGACTTCCATCACACACAACCTAACTCAAGTCAAGAGACGCTGTGAAAATCATTTTCTTCAAACCACTGCCAGAGATTCCAATGGTCGCTTTGTTGTACGATTACCATTCAAAGAAGCGCCAACCTGCTTGGGAGAATCAAAGGACATAGCACGTCAGAGATTCTATGCCCTTGAACGCAGGCTTGCAAATGATCCAGAGCTAAAGCTGTCTTACAGGCAATTCATGAAAGAATACCAGGAGCTAGGACACATGTCAGAAGTAAACCTCCGAGAGATCAATGAACCCTATTACTTTATGCCTCATCTATGCGTCCAAAAATGATAGTAGCACTAAAAAACTAAGAGTGGTGTTTGATGCTTCAGCAAAAACCGTTGTGAACCTGTCACTAAACGATATCCTCCACACTGGACCAACAATTCAATGTATTCACGATGCTATTACGTTTTCGCATTCCAAGGTATGTGTTCACAGCAGACATCGAGAAAATGTACCGGCAAGTTTTGATAAATGAGGAGGACCAGATTACCAACTAATTTGGTGAAGATTTAACTCAACTGATCCACTTAAATGCTTTAAACTTCACACAGTGACCTATGGCACTAGCTCAGCATCGTACCTAGCCACAAAATGCCTCCAAACCTTGGCACATGGAAACAAGCAACGATTCCCTCTGGGGTCAGCCGCATTGGCTCGAGATTTTTATGTCGATGACGTTTTAACTGGGTCGGATAAAATCACAGAACTCTTGGCAACTCAATCAGAACTACAATCAATATTAGCATCTAGTGGCTTCAAATTAAGAAAATGGTGTGCAAACCATGAGGACAGAGAAACTAAGCTCGACTTCAGCGACAACATCGATGAGCAAATCAAAACGGTGGGACTTACTTGGATGCCTAAATCTGATCAACTATGCGTCAAAACAACTTGGGCTCACAAGACTAGAACAACAAAGCGAATTGCATCATCCGACATCGCGCATTTATTCGATCCACTGGGCATTATGGGACCAGTGGTCGTTATTGCAAAAATGTTTGTGCAAAAATATGGGAACTGGAGCTTGACTGGGATGCTGCAGTACCACAAGAAATGCATTCTTCGTGGATAAAGTATCGAGAAGGTCTGAAATCACTCAACAACATAAGAATTGACAGACACGTATTCGCCCACAGAATTTACAAGGACGTACAGTTCCACGTATTTGCTGACGCTTCTGAAAAGGCCTATGGAGCAGCGGTATATGTCCATGATGATGGACATATGATGTCAGCAATGATAACATTGTAATGGTGCGGTTACTATGCGCAAAATCCAGAGTAGCGCCATCCAAGCAATCAAGGCAACAGGCAACTATTCTCCGTTTAGAACTTTGTGCCGCTTACCTTGCTACAGATTTGCTACTTCGGTTACAAAAAGATCTGGAGATAAGCAATCAAAGAACATTCCTATGGACAGACTCAGAAATAGTCCTTGCCTGAATCAATTCATCATCGTCCGCTAAAAATGGAGCGAAAAATCAACTACTGTCAGAACTAATGGCTTTTTTGGAATCCCCCAAAGAAAGAGAGAAAATATCCTCGTCCTGCGTAACGAAAGGTTGCGATTCCACTTCATTCCACCACGTTCGTGGTCTATGGGAGGCAGCGGTCAAATCATCCAAGCATCTACTACAGCACACTCTAGCAGGAGCTTCATGTTAGTTTTTTGTATTTTTCTGTATATATCTCATTACTGTAAATTTAGCAAAGTAAGCAAATTATATGTATAAATAGTTTTGTAAGAGAATAAAAATCATTCATTCTAAATCAAAGTCAAGTGTTGTTCGCAGTGCTTCCCCCCACCAGTGGTAAGGGGCAATAATCACTTTACGAAATATACAAAGGTACAAAGAACCTTTTGTATCAATCTACCGCCTGGTCAAGGTTTATGTACCCTGATCAGCAAGTCGGTACAAACTAGTGCCGACTATAAACAGCATATGTCACACATACAGTGTACGTGAGTGAAGCATTAAAATAAATTTAAAAAAAAATTCTGATGATCATCTGTCATTTTGAATAGCCGTACGAGAGTGTGGAAATAAAAGAATAGCCATATTTAAGCGTTGAAACCATATAAAAAAGTAAAATAAAAGTGATTCTGTTAAATTAATACTATATTTCATTTAAAATAATACAAAACAATATGTGGTGCTGTGTTAAATCGTGAAAAAACACCTGTAATAAGGATAGAAAAAAGTTCTTGCTTCACAAGTAAGTTTTTGGCTCATATTCAGCACAAAGTAGTTTGAAGTGATGTTTTTTAGGTAATTCTAATTACACTATCGTAAAATACTTTTCAATTGATATTTTATGGTATTTTTCCTTAATAAAGCAATTCTGTGGAGAATTAAAATATACTTCTATCTTGTGACTTCTCTGGAGACGACCTGTCAAATTATAAATTTTTGGACAGCGTCGGATTAGTTTTTGTTGGTGATGGCAAGGCGCTCAAAATCGTTGAGCCCGTAGAGGAGAATTATTTTTCTACTTAATTAACAAAATATGTTCAAAGTAACCATAAGTATAATTTCAAATTATTTGACTAAGAAAAATATCTGTGAAAGCGTTTTTTTCATTAAAATAAAACTTAAAACTAAAAACTATGTATTTTCATTTCTAAATTCCCAATTTTAAAGTTTCTGTAATAGGTAAGTTTTATTTTATTACTTCAAGCTTGATTTCTTCGTTATTATAACCTAGCTAAGCAAATAATTTGAAAAAGACTTTCATTTCATCATTTATTAGATCGAATAAAATTAAATAAAAAATTCTTTCAAGGCTGCAAACAATTTATTTGGGCGCCTCAGTAAGTAGCCGTTAACTTTTATGTCGACCCTGTATCTTTGATACACACATTTGTGTGTGTGTAACTCACACAAGTATGAAAAATGCTTCACTTTTTTATCAATATGCCTCTTCCTGTAGTTCTTATTCAATGCTACTACCATTTTCGTTTCTTATAATCGCAATTTTGGAAATATGCCATATTACTTACGAGTATCGTTTAACATAATAAGGCCCCTGGTTGAGCTGGTGTGTCTCCATCTCCACCCAACCATCACTACTCTCATTCTACAGCACAATTTTCTCGCCAACAAACTCAATTTACTTGCATCGAACCCTGCATCTGTAGTTCTATATTCTCTTCCAAATATTGCTAATCACGATAATCTGAAAGTCAAAATACAAAATCAATTACATATGAGAAACAAATGAGAATTTAACTTACCCCCGTTCTCTGCCATTTCTATTTTAATATTTTTTTTTTTCCTTTTTTTCATGCACCATCAAAAAAGTTATAGGAAATGTGGAAATTTCAAACATTTACAAAATGCAGAAGAAGATACTATAATAAAGATAAACATGTTCGTCTTCACTATAATCCTTCTGGATTTGTCGAATTTCCTATAATGCAAAAATGGAGTTCTGCATTTTTTTTTCTTTTCTCTCTATCTAACAAGTATGAATTTTCTATTTGGCATCCCTTTATTTTTGCAGAAAGCAAATCCACCATGATGGAATTCCCATCAGTTATCACTTCAGTTCTCAGCTAAACTGATGTTTCTAGTTTCATTTTAATTGAACTGAAAGTTAAACTGAAAAATGAAGTGATAACTGAACTGAAAACTCATCGTCTAAAAGAGGCTCTAACCTTTGTATATGAAAACTATACTACTTTCATGGCTGAGTCTTTTTAGGGTGACCACATGCCTACTGGTGCTAGTGTCGCAGAGTGGAGAGATGGATTTGTCCTTGAGTCAATGGGCGCATTCACTAATGTAGTCACTACGTAGTCAACTCACTCTGATTGGTCAAATACAACTAAAAAGTAAGTTGAATTTTCCCCTCCGACGTAGTGTAAGAATTTTCAACTTCAAAGGTAGTTGACAGCGATTTTGACATTTCACTCTCAGCGCTCTTAGATAAAAATACAATTTTAATTTACCAAACCACTAAAATATGATCTAAATTTAATTATTTTGCATACATATGACTTCATCTTGTTCCAAATCACTCATTTTATATCTTATATTTGATTTGATTTATTTTAAAATCAGAAATGATTTTCATTTTATTCTCACATCTGTCAAAAAATATGACAATTTACAATTGACTAGCTTTGTAATGCATTTTGCATTCACAAAGCTAGTTGATTTTCGACTACGTAGTGACTACATTGAAAGAGGTGAATATTAATACTATTCGATAAGGAACTAGTGGAGTAAAGGAGATAAATAGTTTCCCTGTAAAAATAACAAAAAACGAAAACTCTCCCATTGTCTTTGGTGCCATACGAAATTCCATTTGTGATGTTTATATGAAATTTTTGTATGCGAACACAAAAGAAAATACAAAATAGGAAAGGAATGCTTGCGTCGTGGCCGCGCCGCCGCCGCCGCCGCGCCGTCATCGTCGTCAGCGGCTTAACTTCTTCGATCAATGTTTTTGTTCTTTACGAAGCAAGTTTTTTCTTGATAGGAAGTTTGTGCGAGGCGAGAAGAAAAATGTGTGTATTATGAAGAGTAGGTAGGTATGTACAATTGTACAATGTACATAATTTGACTTGAAGTTTTGTTATAAGATTCGAGGTAGGTTTTCCTTTAACTTTGGAATTGAATATTTTGAAGGTATGAATTTGTGAATGGAATTTTTAAGATTTCTGAAATGTTTTATTTTACTTAATATTTATAGCTTATTGAAGGTACGTTGCTAGTTATCTAGGTAAAGGTTAAATTATTAACGTTGGTAATTAAATTTCGGTTTGTAAGTAAATTGGAACGTTTAATATTTGTTTTTAAGGAAAGGACACATAGCAAAACATTCCTAATTTTTTTTAAAGGATTTTGTTATTTATTGTCCTGAATTCAAATAATTTTTGTTTGACTCTATGAAATCTCGAAATACTTGAATGTATGTATGTACATATATGCATGATTAAAAAAAAAACAAGTTTTAGAGTCAAGTTCTTGATTTTTCATCCGAATAATAAATTGAACCATATTTGGTTTATACTTTATACATTTATATATCTTTTTTAGACAACGTTTGGACGGCTGTTTTAGTTTCTCAAATACCTAGGTAGGTATCTCAGGAACAAAATATGTTATTGACTTCAAATAAATATTTATTACATTCACTGGAAAATTTTCAACGTAGGTAATGTTATTTTTTTAAGTAGAAAAACTAAAAAAATGTTTGGAGCTCAAATATACAATGAATGAAAATTGTATCAAACATATTCGAAACTATGTTCTACTACATAAAATGATGTTTTTGACATATGGTGAAAGTTTGAAAAAAAATTCAATTGACATTTAAATAAAAAAAGTACAAAAAAATCTACCAAGAAATGGTATATAATGTTTTTTGGGTCGAATATCTCAAGACCGGGTAACGATATTGACTTCAAATTTATTTTTATTATAAAATATACAACTGTTAAAATATGGAATAATTTCGACAAATATCGATTTGAAAGTTTTTTTTACAAAAAATAGAAGCCTTAAACCAAAATTAAGTTAAAAAAAAATGCAAAAGTGTTTCTTGACTTGAATATGTCGAGAGTTTATTGTTTGCATAATTCACATGTTAGAGTATTTTACATTTTTGACATTTATCGTATTGACAGCATACATTGTACAGTTTTCAATAAATTATAAAATGTTGAGAAAAAACAACTTGAAATTTTTTACAAAAAATAAAAACTACCTAGGTACAAGAAGCTATAAGAAAAATTGGTATAAATGTCTCGAGAAATGTCTTAAATCTAATATCAATTAAAAAATTAAAATTTCATCACATCAAAACTAAATCCATTAAAATCAAGAATAAATCAATTATGTGCGTAGTTTAAACAAAAATTAACAAGTTTACATTAGGAAAAGAAATTGTGTTTTGTTTGAATCCGGGAACACCGGATTATTTTTCTTTGATTGGCGATTTATTGTAACACAAAAACTTCAATAAAGCCTTGTCTTGAATAAAAACCACTAACATACCTACAGGTACAAACATAAGTACGTATGTAAATGTTAAAAAAAATAAATGCTTTACTCTTGTCCTTAAAATAACAGATGGTTTATACAATATACCTAACTTACCTACCTACCTACCGATATGTGAGCTTCTAATGAATTAAAAATGCAAAATAAGGAGACAAGTAAGAAAAATTAGTCTAAAAAGGAACAAGCCAAACAAAGTTTTTATTTTAATAAGAAAAAAATATTTCTACCAACCTATGCAGATACAATAAAAAAATTCATGGCAAGTATTAAAAAAAGAACACATAATATTCAAACAATTTCTGTTTCTAAATATGAACATAATTTCCTTATACTTATCTACCTAGTTCATGATTTTCAATAAGATTATTTTTTAAAGATCAATAAGAATCTGCATTGTTTAGCCTAGCCATGCTAATCATTCACTCACATATTCAGTTTATTTTGGATTTTCACGAAAATTTTAAACTCTTGCAAACCCTTTTCATATTCCGAAACGATCGGACTTAAAACATTTAGGTCTATTCGGCGAGATCTTTTATTCTGTTATAAATTTCCATACAAAAGTTTGAATTGTCAAAAAATCTTTTATAAATTATAATTATAATTATAAAATCTGCCAAAAATTCTTTTATGAACTATCAAAATTTCGAACTGTCAAAAAATCTTTTACGAATTCCATTTATGGTATTCAGTATGCTAAAATCTGTTATGAAATCTGTTAAAAAGCATAAAAGAATAAAAGACAAATTTGTTTGACTTTTATAACAAAAGACTTCCAAGTAGAGTGTTCAATTGCTCGATAAAAAGTTATAATTTATTTTTAATTAAATGAAAGACAATTTAGAATTACAATATATTTAATACAATATATTTAATTGAAAGATGTTAACACGAGGCGGTATTCTGCAAAAGTGAAAGATTGTAGGAAAGAGATTATTTGACAGCAGTAGAATTCAAGTTGAGGATAGGGTAAAGAGGAAATAAAGAATAGAAAGTAGAAGAATGGTATAGGTATTGCGAGTTATATAATTTAAAGGTTTAAGGTTCGGATAAAAAATGTAATAGATCTTAAACAAGAGTAAATTAAAAATGGATTATCTATTATTTCGTCAACGAAATGCTATAAAAAGGAGACAAATGTAAGTATACAGCACATAAAAAAATAAGTTAAATAAGAATTAAAAACAGTTTAAATCATCCAAATAAAGTAAGTAGTTTCGAAATGACAGCATTTTATATGTAAACCTCAAAAGAATTTCAAGAGATGGCTTACCAAGAGTTTGAGTGGTACTCCTACATTGCTTTTTTGGTTTCGGTTTCGGCTCGACCAAAAACTCGACATCGTTAAAATCCAGCAACCCATCTTCATCAATATGACACTCGGGTTGTTCTGTGGGAGGTTCTTCCAATTGCTCAGTGGGTTCAAATTTGGAGCAACCTGCAACAGATAAATTCCTGTGCCCATCCACCACAATGCGGCCCCAGCAGGCCATCGCTCTCTCCTCCAATTTTTCAATGTCCTTTTTAAGTTTCGGGGACCCACTGTTGGAGTTAGAAGTGAAAAATATGCCAAAAGAGATAACACAGCTTATGATTTTCTCGTTATAACTTTATTATGACAACTACGCTTTAAGTTTTGCTAACATTTCTTTTATATAGGTTTAGGTGTATATATTAGTGTGTAGAACAAAGAATACTACTATTAATACAGTAAATTATGTATATAAATATAATGTTTATATGTATTTAACAAACCTT
Organism: Scaeva pyrastri; assembly: GCA_905146935.1. Lineage (NCBI taxonomy): Eukaryota > Metazoa > Arthropoda > Insecta > Diptera > Syrphidae > Scaeva > Scaeva pyrastri. The sequence continues at coordinate 41,140,751 of LR989928.1, read as the reverse complement.
CCCTCAAAACTTACAAACATAGTTTTAATTCAAAAAATTCATGTTTCATTAATCATGTTATAAAAACAAAAAAAAAATAATTCAGAAAAACAAAAAAATGATGAATGTCTTATGAAGTTAATCCTAACATGTTAGTAAAATGTTTATGTTCAATTCTTTTCAAATTCTTAGTGAATATGTCTGCGGTCATCTTGTCTGTAGGAATGTACTTAAGAACGAGAAGCTCCTTCTCTACGATATCACGAACATAATGAGCTTTTATGTCGATATGCTTCGTCCTGTTGTGAAAAATAGGATTCTTGGCAAGCATCTGAGCACTCAAGTTATCGCTGAAAAGCTGGACCATCAGTAAGCATATTTAAACCGAATTCTTCTAGAAAACGCCGCAAGTAGACAACTTCTCTTGCTGCTGCTGACAAGGCAACGTATTCAGCTTCGGTCCTACTGAGTGCAATTGTTGACTGCTTCTTACTATACCACAAAACAGCTGCACCAGCAAGAATGAAAGTAAGCCCAGTGTAGGATCTTCGATCGACACAGTTTCCACCCCAGTCCGCATCTACAAAGCCTTTAAACTTCGAACCAGTCTGAAAATAATTAAGTTTTGTATTTATTGTGGTGTTTAAATACCTTAATATATGTTTTGCAGCGTTTAAATGTTCTAAATGTGGATTTGTATTAAATTGTGCCAACTTAAAAACAGAATGTATGAAGTCTGGTCTGCTACAGATACCCAGATAAGTCAGTGAACCAATCAGCGACTGATACAGCTTTGAATCGTGCATTGTGAACAATTATCACATTTCTTGAAGCTGATTCCAGGATCAAGCGGAGTCGCACAACTTCTACTGTTCACCATTTCGAAATCCTCCAAAAGATTCCGAATCAGCTGTCTTTGCGAAACTAGGATTCCATTTTTCTCCCTGGTGATCTCCATGCCATCAAACAGGTCCACAGGCCCTTTATCAATAACCTCAAACTTGTCACCGATCTGACGTTTCACATTTTCCAACGTTTCAATGTTAGAAGATGAAAGTAGAATGTCGTCGACATAAACTGCCACGATATTTATTTCACCCGTTCGTTTCAGCATATAAACGCAAGCATCTCCGTTGCATTTTACAAATCCAATTTGTTTAAGCGCACAATCCAGCTCTTTATTCCAGTTGCGTCCAGCCTGCTTTAACCCATATATCGCCTTTTGTAGTTTACACACTTTGTTTGCATTTTGTACATCGATAAAACCTTCAGGCTGAAGCATAAATACATCTTCTTCCAACTTGCCGTTCAAATACGCAGTCACGACATCCATTTGGTGCACAAAAAGATTAACTTCTGCAGCTAACGCCAGGATTAGTCGTATAGAGGAGTGTCGAACCACAGGAGAAAATATTTCCCCATAGTCAACTCCATATTTTTGACTGCATCCTTTCGCCACGAGACGCGCCTTATATCGTACTGGATTCAAATTGACATCACGCTTAATATTAAAAACCCATTTTGATTTTATGGGTTTGCGATCTTTTGGAGCATTCACAAGTACCCATGTTTGATTTTTTATGAGAGAGTTATACTCCGATTCCATTGCCGATTTCCACATGTCAGGCGGGCGTTGCATTGCCTCTTCGATGGTAAGTGGGTTGCATATGTCATAGATTACAAGGTTGTTAACATTAGGACTTACCGATTTTCTTGGTCGGAGCTTCATGCCAAATCCAGTATCCTTTACAGCTTCTGATTCTTTTCTCACAACAGCTTCATCCACATCGGCAGCCGCCTTCGCAACAACATCAGCGTCTTCAACAACAACATCAGGATTTTTAGTTGAAGCATTGTTGTACTCTTCATCACCTTTTTTAAAAACAACTAACCTAGCATCAGAAGTCTCTTTAGTATCATCTTTAATATTGACAAAATCCATTAAAGGAACATAGTATTTATCGCTTCCGCCCATAAGAACTCAGGTAACTGTGAATCGATGAGCATACATCGGCCCATTTCTATAAGCGTGCGATTAAGCCGTTCGGCAATACCGTTTTGTTGCGGTGTATATGCCACCGTTAATTGTCTTCGAATACCTTATTGTTTCAAAAAACTATCAAAATCGTTATTTAAATACTCGCCTCCATTGTCTGAATGCAAAATTTAAATTTTTTTACCCGTTTCGCGTTCAACACTAGCCTTAAAAATTTTGAAAACTTCGAACAATTCACTTTTGCATTTTATAAAATATATGAAAATTTTACGACTGAAGTCGTCAACAAATGAAACCATATATTTTGACTTGATAGCGTTCATTCCTCGCACCATATCACTGTTATGCAAAACTTCTAAACTTTTTATATTTAAATGTCCGTACTTACGGTGCCAATCGCTTATATGTGTATTTTTTACCATAGCGACACATAATTTTGACATAGTCTCGGCTTTATACATAAACAAGTCGCCTGTTCTTTTCGCACTCATTATTTCTTTTTGGTTTTCGAGACCTGTTATTCTTGCAACTTTTTTCCCTAAATTTACCATACACGTCTCCGTTAGTTTGCTGACTGACAAGAAATTGGTTTTTAAATTTGGCACATAAAGAACATTGTGCAAGAACAGTTTTGATGTAGAAGTCTCCAAACACACGACACCAACAGACTCAGAATATATATATTTGCCTCCCGCCAGTTCGATTTTTTCTGCATGATTCGTCATATGGGTAAACATCGACTTTCTGCAACACATGTGACAAGTCGATCCACTATCCAAAATCCACGTTGAACTGTTTAGTTCGGAATACATACCAGATAGATTGAGCATGGCACAGTTATATATTTGCTTACAGTTGCCTACATTATTTGATCGACAATTAGCTGCAAAGTGACCTCTCTTTTTACACTTGTAGCATTTTCCTCTCTGTTTTACATGTTTTGATTGTTGTTGCGGTTGGGTAAAATTTTTTTGTTTGTTGACGAAAAAGGCAGTCTCATGATGTTCTTCGAGTTTTTGTTCATACTCTCTTCGTTATTCTTCCTCCAATAATTTTGTCTTAAGTGCACTTGTGTTGGGTAACTTGTCTCTTGATTCAATGGCAATGAAGTTGTCATAGTTCTTTGGTAAACTTGACAACATAATAATTACAAGCAATTCGTCTTGCAATTTAATATCCAGCTCAACAAGTTTTTCGAACAAATCGAAAAATTTGTTTAAATGCTCCGACATAGATGCTCCTTCAGACATTTTTAAATTTATTAACGATTTAAAAATAGTTACCTTACGAGCTGGTCCACCTGGAGAATGGACTTCATTTAACCGATTCCAAGCATCTTTGGACGTTGTTGCGTTCTTCACATGGAGCAATTGAGTCGATTTTACAGACAGAATTAGGGTTGCAAGTGCTTTTTCATCTCTAGACTTCCATTCAGCAAAATTAGCGGCATCAGACGCTGCAGGAGCTACCTTAGCTCCGGATATATAATCCCACAGCTCACAATGAATCAAAACTGATTTCATCTGCACTTTCCAGCCATCGTAATTTGTGTCATTCAATTTATCAATTTGATAAAGCCCGGTACTCATTTTGACAAAAAAAAAAACTTTCTAATTAAATCAACGAGCCTGGGCCCATAACCTTTGTTGGAGTTAGAAGTGAAAAATATGCCAAAAGAGATAACACAGCTTATGATTTTCTCGTTATAACTTTATTATGACAACTGCGCTTTAAGTTTTGCTAACATTTCTTTTATATAGGTTTAGGTGTATATATGAGTGTGTAGAACAAAGAATACTACTATTAATACAATAAATTATGTATATAAATATAATGTTTATATGTATTTAACACCCACTACCTGTTTTTTTTATTGCCGCTTTTTGTAAGCGGAGTTTATATTTCACAGCGTAGCGCCAAATGTCGAAAACCTAAATATTATGTAATTTAGTTCTTAATTTTAAACGATTTCTAAAGAACATTCTACCTACCTTCTTCCACTCATCAACAGTGTGATGGGCACAGCTTGTGCTATTAAGGAGTACTGCCAGACTTTCCCATAAGACTTGCACAGAAGCATCACAATTTGGATGTTGTTTCTTTCTGCTCCTGGGTTATTTTTTGTTGTCTTCGCCATAAATAAGTTTTTAAAAATTGTTAGGCATATTTATAATTAACAAAAAGGGGTGGATAAGACACGCTGCTATTTTCCATACCAAGGTATACCGAAGTTTACATCGATGTATATATGTTTCAGGGGATACAAGGGACTATGGGAGTACCATGTTGAGTACAAAGCTCTTAGTAGGGTTCTTATCGCCACATAAAGTGGAATGGTATTTCCTGAAACAAACATATATCGTACAAAAGTATTCCATGGTATGGATACCAGTAGTGTTTATGTAACAGGTTACTTTTATTTTGGTCATCCATTTCAATTATTTTATCATTTGCCAATTTCCAGTAGGTATTAATTATTAATTATAACAGCTGATTATGACATCAGATTTTAGTTCTGTTTGCTCTTTTATTGTGGAAATCTTTTATGGTTCATAACAGAAAATTCATAGCAGAATAAGCCTAATTATAATAATTATATTTCCATACCTACCCATCTACATATTACATCCATCTGATCACCAACAACACAAAATTCATCAAAGATCAAACCATACAGGAATACGAATGCCTACCCAAAATTGTTTCTTTCACCTGCTTTGTGTGTCGTCTGGTAAAGATGACTACCGTAAAGCATACTCGACTAAAAAAATGTAAACAAACCAAAGTCTCCCAAAACAGCAAAATTTCCGTTTTTTTAGTCATTCTAACTCTCACAAAAATTGTATAGTCTTTCCTTGTCTCACTTCGATTTGAATTCTCGTCAGTTGCAAGTCTCCCATCTGTAAATAATTTCTCCACGAGAGGGTCAACGAAAAAAAAACTAGATGCCGCACCATTCGACCTCAGCCATGAGAGTACTATAGTTTTCATATACAAAGGTAAATAGGCCTTGCCTATGGCAACCTACTCTAACACCCCGGCAAAGAACATCGGACGATCTCCCCTAACCGTACCGAAAAATCATCCGATCCACCACTCAACCTAGCGCATACATCTCCAATATAACAGAATGATCTGTGTGAGAGTATTGGTTCGATTCAATCACCCTCGCACAGATAAACTCAGCTGGACGAGTACGTGCCTGAGGAGCTGAACTCCATAAGGCAGTAGCCGATAGATGGATTTACACTAAAGCAATTCGCGCGAAACTTAAAACATACAACTAATTACTGTGAAATAAAAACGATAAATTCTTAACAACCATGATCGGACGAGTGATGACGCTAAAACTTTAAATAACAAAAAAAAACATTTATTTAAGAAAGTTCGATGTCTCTATCTTATGGTGGATTTACATGTTTCTGCATCTGCAAAATGCAGAAAAGTAGAAAGAGTCAGATATACGTTCAAATCCAAAAGTGGGAAAGAATACACAGGTGGTAACTCTTTTTTACTTTCTATAAATTGCTATAACTTGTTGACAGCTGTAAATCATATGTTTTCCTTCAAAGTTAATTTGTATTTTGTGTGAAATTTTAAATTTTTGATAAAATATTAAATTTTTGTGAAATTTGATACTTCTTTTGATATCCTTCCTATTTGAGGACGAAGAACAACAAAAATCCAAAGAAAAAAAGGTTCTGGGTTCATCCATACGATCAGGAAAGAAACCAAAAAAGTACATTTTCTTATTTCCACCCAACTTCTGGTTTTTGTGAGCCCTGCTAAAACCAAGAAAGATTATATCCGGGAGTCAATTTGTCCAAAATTACGGTTGGTCATAACACTCAGGTGAATAACATGCTATTTTAATGATTTTTGCTTAAAACTTAAAGAAATTGATGAGATATTTTGATTTTCCTTTGAAATCTTTTTTACACCAACATCTTTTAAGAAAAATTGAGCTTCCTTTTATTTATAAATTCTTATTCTTTCAATTTCTTATAGATTACTCTGGAGAGCCCCGACAAAGTTAAACGATTTGCTTACTTCTAACAAAAAGACAAATTTAACTTCATCCATTTTAAAAGCGTCCTTTTTAGGACGAGCAATTCATTACTTAAAGAGATATCTTTAAAACTTTAAAGAATTTCAAAATTATAAATTTGAATTACCTATATTTAATGGCCAGTGAAAAAGTGAAAAGAAAAATCAAAATCATTAGTGAATTTAATGTTCCATGGCAAAATGACAAAGCCTAAATCCAGACATTTGAAAAACGTCCTTTTCAGGACGACCAATTACCTACTTAAAGAGATTTAACTTTGTGAAGAATTTCAAAAAATTTCTATTTGAAATATATGCAACGATTCTAATGACTTTCAATGAGAAGTAAAAAATTAAAAGCAAATTTATCTGTGAATTTTGTTTTCACACAAACAAAAGTGTAATGTAAACAAAAATAAAAAATAATAATAATAGTACTAAATGAAACATTTTGATTATAATACAAGTGATAATAATAATAATGATAACGATAATAATTCTAACAATAATAATAATAACAGTAATAGTAATAATAAAAAGAATAATAATAATAATAGGTAATGATGATTTATGTGGAATCTTCTTTCATGCTTTTGTTGTTGCTACTGTTGTTGTTGCGGCTTATGTTGTTATTGCTTTTGCTGCTGCTATTACACCTTAGCAATCTTATGCAAGCATCACTGTAAAGAAATCAAATGGTACATTATTTATGTACTATTTATGTACCAAAAGTAAAAAAATAGGTATTACCGTGGCCAAGTGAACTAAACAGTAGACTTTCTTGGGTACCTTAATGTCCATGCTATTGATTCCTAAAAAAAATTAACAACATTAAATACAAAACTATAAAATGATGATGATAGTAATAATAATTATTAATTATAATTAATTTCTGGCCTTTGTTTTTCAATTCTTTATTCAAATCTAAAAGTAAACTATAATAAAAAAAACAATTATTGAACATACAAATTAAAGTATTTTACCATTGAATTCACCCTTTTACAAATAAATTTTTCATTATAAGAATAAAATGCTTGACTTGCACAAGAGTAAGGTCAATGTAAAAGAATAAATAAAACAATAAATAATATTAACATATATAAAAACTTACTTATTTCGGAAAAAACTCGCCACAACACGATTTTTGTAGTTCTCGTTCTGAATGTTCCAAATTGCTGGCTTGGACTGGATAGCCCCAATCAGTTGTTCTAAATGAAATGAAAAAATAAAATTTTTAATTCCTTAAAAAAATCTTTTGCACATGAACACGTGCAGATGAGCAGATAAGGCTTTGGTTTCGACTCGTCCCCGGCCGCTCATTGCTACGTAGGGCAATTTAATTCTCGCTGATACCAAAATAGTACCAACCATTCTTTTAGGACAAGCAGTTCCAAAAGTAAACACTGAAAATGTTTTGGAGTATCTCTTTGGAACCGCAAGTCGTACAAACATGGTTGGTACCATATTGGAACCAGCGAGAATCAAAAACGAGTATCAAAATCTTTTCTTTCAAACAACCGGCGGACGAGTTTCGCATAAACTTACCTATTTTATCTTCTGGAACACCCATCCTGCAGCTGCAGTAGTACATTCTCCTTCCAAATATTGGATGTCAAGATAATCTGAAAGACAAAATACAAAATAAATCAAATGAAAACAGTGTAATGAAAATTAAATTTACCTTCGCTCTCTGCCATTTCCATTTTCAATATAATGTTTTGTTTTGTTTTGTTTTTTTTTTTTTTTCATGCATCCCCCAAAAAAGTTATAGGAAATGTGGAAGTGTCACAAATTTACAAAATGCAGAAGAAGATACTATAACAAAGATGAACATGTTCGTCTTCACTATAATTTCGACTTCTGCATTTCCCAAATTTACTATAATGCAGAAGTGGAGTTCTTCTGCATTTTTTTCTTTTCTCTCTATCTAACAAGTATAAATTTTCTATTTGGCATCCCTTTATTTTTGCAGAAACCAAATGCAGAAACATGTAAATCCACCATTAGTTTTGGTTGTCAACTGACATTTGTCAATCGAACTAACAACACCGGCCAGGGTAAGTGCGTATTTCGTAATTTTTTTCTTTTAATTTTATTTATTTATATTCTTAATTCTTTTTTTTTTTTTTCTTAGGTGATTCCTTTCATGAGCTGAGTGTCGCAGGCGTCAGTAACAATGTGATTTGTTCATACTTATTGTTTAGTTAGGAATCAAGTAATACGTTTCATAAGTATTTCAACCAAATATTTACGGGACATTTTACCAAAAACAAAAGTGAACTAAAAACTTGATAAAAAAAAATCAAAATGGACTCATTTTCAAAAAAAAATAATCTTAATAAATATAAAGGGTTGTGCCTTACAATCAGCAATAGAAAAGTACATCCCTAATAGGTGTTTTTATTTCTCCAACTTCAAACTTTTGCGCGGGCATATTGTAGAGATTAATATTGTAGAGATAAATTTTGTCTTGTCCCCGATCTGCGTACTAGGCTTAAAAGTATAATTTCAAATTATTTGACTAAGGAAAATATCTGTGATAGAGTTTTTTTCATTAAAATAAAACTTATAACTAAAGATTATACATATGTATTTTCATTTCTCCATTTCCAATTTTCAGGTTCCTGTAATAGGTAAGTTTTATTTTATTTCTTCAAGCTTGCTTTGTTCGTTATTATAACCCCCTGCTAAGCAAATAAATCCAAAAAGTCTTACATTCCATTATTTATTTGATCGAATAAAATTAAACTAAACTAAAAAAAAATATATTTAGACGCACCACTAGGTAGCCGTCTACTTTCATTCGGACCCTGTTTCAAAGCATTTGTGTTTGTGTAATTCACACAATTATGAAAAATGTTTCAATTTTTTCTCGGTTCGCCCCTCCCTCTAGTTCTTTTTCAATGCTAGTCCGAGTCTTTCTATTACTATCGTAATAGAATGTTTCAGTATAACAAAGTCGAGCTTACATTCCAAATGATAATGAAAAAGTGTTGGCCTCAAATATATGTATATAAATTTGTCTTAAGGAGTGTGAGACAATCCGTTTAATGCTGATCCAAAAATGATCAGAAACAGACGCCACGCTTACACTACACTACCAGCTGTTAAGATAAGTAAGCAATATCTATGGCAATCTCCACTCACCACTCGTTACTTTAGTCCAGTAGTAGAGTCCAGTACTCCAGTCACAGTGTACACTGCAGTTTCTGTTAAGAATAAGTGACGTTGTCTACGAAAGAGTAAAATAGAAATGCCGGTGTCGAATAAATACCTATGACACAATAACAAAGCGGTGAGTAACTTTATGTTGTTTAAAATATTTCTTTTATAGTTTTCTTTCACAGGCATTTTTCTTTTGTTTTATCTTATTCTGCAAACTTAATAAAGATGGGACGCAGTCCGTCACCTGTTCATAGAAGACGCGAAAAAGAACGTTGTGAAAGAAAGAAACGGCGGGAAAGGCGTTCAAGAGAGCGCGAAAGGGATCGTCAAATCGGTTCTAGTGGTGGTCATCGTTCCACAAGACGCCGGTCCAGAGAAAGGGAACGCAATAAAAGCCGCAGTTGTGATAGGCCATCTAGAAGGCGCTCGAGGTGAATAATGACAATGTGTAGTGTATACAAACCAAACGAAAAACGCTAAGTATAAAACTTTCAAATTAATTTTTATCAAAATCAAAATAATTTGTATTAGCTGTACCTATGTTCATTAACTGAAACTATTCCATGTTATATTTTTCAAAACGGCAGCAGGAATTGGGCCTTGATTTTTTTTTTTTACTATTATTTTTATGAAGGTATGGCGTTTGGGTCTAAATAGAACAGGGTTAAAAAAAGAAAACCCTGTAAAAAACTAGCCAAGTCGCGATGGAGTTGGAGTTGTTTTTCTCTAAAAAGAAATAAAATCTAGACAAAGGTTGCCAGTCAACGGTCAAGTCACACAACATTAACTAGGAACTTTAGGCTTGGCACGACTTTGTCTAGATTTCATTACTTTAGAGAAAAACAAGCAGCTCCATCGCGACTTTGCTAGTATTTTACAGAATGTTTTTGATGGGATTTCACGTCTTTTTGTAGAAACGTGGGCTTATTGATTTATTTTATTAGATTTTCTTTTTGACAGTTTTTTTTTTTAAGAGTAGTTTTTTTATTGTTACAAATCTTTCTTTTCTTTATTTCCGGTTCTGATTCCTGTACAGTAGCAACATTAACTCTACGCGATTAACTCTAGTGATCACTTCTGTTGTGGTAGTAGTTATTCTACTCGCTTTTAAATGGGGTTAGTAGTGGTCACTTCTGGTGTTACGTATGCGTATTAAAAGCAAAAGGGGAGGCATTTGTCCAGCAGTGTCAAATGTGTCTCACTACGCTGAATTTTTGCAATGGTAATCGATTTTTGTATGTACCAATATTAGAAGGGGGTATGACCATCTAGATATATCCAATAGTTTGGTTGGGCTCTTGTGTTTTCTAATCAGGTTGACCAGGTACCCAGATCTTCAATTATCCTAGTTTTTATAGTTTTCCCTTAATGTGGATATTAAACCCTAACTCTTTACCAAATTTTAGCTCTCTGAGTTTATGGGAAGTACTAGTTCTATTTTTATGATCATGAGTGAGTGAGTGTCATAAATGAGAAAATTTGCTTTCGCTTAACTTCGGAACTTAATGACCTACAGACTTGAAATTTTGGATTTTAAGTGTGTAATTATAGCTTACTGGATGACGAAAATTTCTGCGTTCTGGTCTTATCCAGAGGTTCTCAAATAGGGGCCTGAAAATACGGCGAAATGGTTCCAGTAAAGGATGGTACGGCAGTGTTTGCTTCGAGTTCGACTTGGCGATTCCTTAAAAAATAATAACTTAAAAATAACCCGAAAAACAGCAGGTATGGCATCACTACACCAACGAAAGAAATTGTCGAATGTGAAAAATCCTGCTGTCGTTTTGGAAAGTTGAGTCAATTTACTAATATGTTCTCTGAAATGTATCGATTTCTATGTTGTCTTGACGGACGATGGAAGGCCCATAGACTAGTGAAACAGAAATGTATTTTATTTTTGAAGTAAAACTTCTTTAGGCACGCTTGGCTTGGGAAGTAAACTGGCGAATGCGTTACGAAAAGTGTGATGCGAACGGAAGTTGAATGTTGAAAGAGAGTGATATGGAGTCACATGTTAGTAAAGATGGAGAGCGAGTTACCTTTCGTATGTAACTGTAGGGACAAGAGAGAGGTGCGCGCTCACATTTTCTTTCTCTCTGACTCTATTACCTAGTGACACCCAATCAACTGATATTGAATCACAAAGGTGAGTGCATAGCACATCTCATACTAGTTGCTGGTGTCGCAGCGTCATATACAGCGTTCGTTTTTTCTTGTTGATTTACTATTTTACTAATACGTTAATGAATAAAAATACTTATTAATTGTAGAGGTTCACCATTACAAATAATTGGTGGCAATAAGATTGAACATGACAATAATCAAATGGAAGTTGATGATGAAAATCTTACTAGAGATCATTTACGAAAATTGAGACAAATTATTGGAGTTAGGCCTGTATAGATCTATTGCCTGTATTACACTGTAGGAGCAAGAGAGACCAGTACAAAATAATAACTAAAAAAAAATTATACAACAATATTATTTATCAATAAAAACCAATAATAAATTTAAATATTTTTAGAAAATTATAGAAAATATGTACATATATGTACACATATACACAGTGGCGGCTGTACCTTAAGTGCGCTCGTGCGCTGAACCACCAACCCAAAAGATTTAAAAATTACTAAATATTACTTTATCTTAATTTGTTAAATTAAGTACATATTAGTTTATTTTTCAATCATACAATAGCAACACATAAAATTTCTAATAGCACTTTGCTATACTACAAAGTCAAGACAAAGACAACATTGTATGTATTTTCCCTGTAAATTCAATTCTCGTGCGCTTTGGCGAGCGCACAAGGGCTGCTAATATAACTTGTATGGGTTACAGCCTTACATGCCTGACGCGTGAAACAAAAGATATCTTATTGAAATGTATCGAGAAATTAATGTACTTCCGTGCGCCGCACGAGAGAACCGAAGTTTACCGAAGGCAGCAACCGATCCCGATGTGTGACGAAGTTCGCCGGTCAATGTGAGTGAGAGTGACGCAGGAGGCGATAGCTTCGGAAGTCGGAACGCTATGCAGCCGCTGCTGCCGCCACCGCCGCCGCGCCGGCGACTATGATTGATGAATTTGAATTCGTATTATGGATTTAATTTTGCTGTATCTGTTTGGTGTTTTTTAAATTTAACTTAAGATTGCAAAAAGTGTTATTATTTATATATGAACAGAAACTGTGTTCTTTATTTATTATATTTCCAAATTTAATACGTAGTGAGTGCACTCCCTATTCGATGACCCAGCAGCCGCCACTGCATATACATATATGTAATATATGTACATAAATACATATATAAACATATAGGTACATATGGATGAAGATAAAGAAGTTTTACTTCAGTTGTGTGGTCTAAAGCACACTCGTTTTTTTTTTGTTATTATAAAAATGTTTGAGTAATGTAGCTACATACATTCATAATATGTTGAGTGTTTGCGAAGAAATTCAATTTTGAATTTTCCGTAGGTATTAGAATTTGTTGAATCAGGCGATTTATATGTAATATGTTTCTATCGATCCCCTGGCGGAAAATGAAACGGCTTGTACGTCTATCATTTTATATTTCTACGCGGGCTAACAAATATAAATGATATTAGCTTTGTTCAACCAAAAACTTACTAGTGTAGAGTAGTGCAGTGCAGCGCTGATTCATGAAAACTGTCGGAGGAAATTCAAGCAAAAGTGTAATAAGTCAGATGTTAAATTCAGCTCAATTAAAATGGTGGAATATTGACATCAGCTGATTTTGGCAGTTCTCAATAACCTTGCACTAGCTCAAAAATAATATTCTGCACTAGTTCATCTCATTGAACGAAAAATCAGTGCAAGTCAGTGCAGAAATGTCTTAATTGAACACTAAAAAGCTGCTCGGAGTAGTCCAGTGCAACTCATTGAACATACTTATTGTGAATTGTGAACTCGGTATCTATCAAGATGAATTACTGAAGCGGCAAGGGTTTCAATGTGTTTAGTACATGCTTAGTATCGGTACATTATTCCCGAACTCATTTTTTCGTAATTTTCCGCTATATATATGTATATATAAAAATATAATTAAAAAACCCTATTTCTTGCATTCAAAAGTTTATTTTTTTTTATTATTTTATTTTTTATTTATTAAAATTTTCTATGTGCTATTGCAAATTATAAACAAATTTCTGTGTGAAGTTTATGCCATGATGTTACCTTAAGTTTACAGGCTTTGTATGAGAATATCGACTTTTGTTTTGTTTGTAATGTTTTAAAATTCTATTCCTAATTTCCGGTGTTAGGGAGCATTCTAGTATTACGTAATGCAATTTTGGCAAGACTCGTCATTTAATCACTAATAAATATTGCGGTTCACGAACGTATGTAAGTGCTATTCCACGCCAGATAATGTTCTGCTGGATCCTGCAAGCTATCTTCTTTATTTCTATATTCTGCCGAAACATAACCAAAAATCGTTTGCTACTTAGGAAAACAAAAAAAAAGGAACCTAGGTACAATAAAATCCAGGAACTCTCGTAGAACATAAACTGAAAAAGTTGCTGATTTGTTAAAATTCATTAGTTTTTTTATTAAAGTAAAAGAAAAAATTTTACGCAACGGGTTGTTTAAATACCAGGATTCGGAGAACGATAAAATTTAATTCTTTCGCGATCGAAAAACTAAACCGCAAATTTTATTTTTTCGGATCTTTGATAATAAAATTTGTAACTAATTAAATTTTTCAGTTCTCAACAAAATTTAATTCGTTCACGAATTTATCACAGAAGATCATAACAAAAATCCATTCACGAATCGTATACGAAAATGAAAAATATATGCATAGTTCAATTTTTAAATGTTATTTTTATTGAAAATAGAAATGTTAAATATTAATATAAGAAATAAAAAAAAGTATCACATTATGTATTTAATTTTTTTTTAAACCTGAAATATTTTGAAATTTAATAAAAAATGTTAGGAACTTGCTTTCTTTCGGCACAAAAATGATCGATGTATCTGATTGTGACAAAATATAGAACCTTCATCACGCAATACCACGCAGGTCAAAGCAGCTCGGCTTCGGTGGCGTTTGTCGGTGATGTCGTCGTTGGCGCGCATAGCAATTAAACAGTTCTAGGAAAACTATGTAGAGTAGTCCCTTGATAATGTGAATTACCGCTAATGCGAATTTCTCTATAATGTGAATCGCCAAAAATTTACATTGTCATCTTTATAATGTGAACTTCGAATTTTCTTTTGTAAAAGTTTTATCTATTTCGTGCTCGTGCAAGCAATTTATAGGTACCGGCTTACTGTTATTCGTCTAGACATATCTTAAGAAATGTTGAATACAGCTGCAGGCTGTTCGGCAGTCAAAGATTACAAGTTTCTATATGAAGAATTGATTTAACCCAATTTTAATAATTTCTTTTTAGTTTTTTAAATGAAGTGTACTCGCAATTACTTGTATATTATTTATTAATTTTTTTGTGAATTCAATAAATGTTGAAACTGTGCTTTAAAAAAATATTTTGTGTTGTATTGAACGGATATAAAGATTATTTGAATCAGTTTAATGAGAATTGAAAAAAAGTCCAGTAATGTGAATCCCTCTGAAATCCGAAAACGCCTTGTTTCATTATCGAGGGACTACTGTATTTGCATGCACTGGAGAATACCCAAACATTGCTTTTTAGCGAACAGTCAATACATTTTATTGCAGATGAAAAAAGGGTATTTTACATAAATGTCTGGCCACACTTCTACTTCGCGGCAACGTCGACGGCGGTTTCTCAGTTAAATAATCATCAATACTGACCCTAACACCAGGCATTCTCTTAAAATATGTTTTTATTTTTCCAGTCACTTTTCTTTTTGACACCTCAAATAACTTGACTTGTTTGTTTCTTGTTCATAAGAGATATACTTTTTTAACTCGCATTCTTTTTTTCATCCCATTATGAATATTTTCTTAAAACAGCTACCTATTAATATAATTAAAAACTGATACCTTTTATTGTCATGTTGTCGATAATTTGAATTTTAATAAAACTTGTTCTGTTGAACATTTATCAAATATACAGTGTATGGGTAGCAATTGGGTTACACTAGTGATTGAATTTAAAATTAAAGTTGAAATGACATAATTTTGTAAATATGTAAAAACACGCTGTCCTTCATTTTTATTGTCAATGGTAAATTCACATTTCATTTTCTTTCAGAGGAATATAAGTGAATATGAGGCTGATTAACAACCGCTAACTATGTATGTGTGCACATAACACATACTTTTACAGATTTTATCTTCAACAGCTGATTTTCGGATTGTTGCAAATCGAAATGACAGCAGACTTTTACTCCTAAGAATAAAGTCTCTTTGGTTGTAACTTGAGCTGACATTTTGTGTTCAGCTCAGTAGAGTTCCGCTTGTATATTGCCCACGTGAGACGTGTATTTCATAATAAAAACGTTAACATAAGAATAGGACATTAATTATTATCAACAAACACATATCTTGTACTACTTAATAATGGCATTGCGTGTCCAATTTGAAAACAATGATGATATCGGTGTTTTCAGTAAATTAACAAATACATATTGTTTAGTAGCAATTGGTGGTTCTGAAACATTCTACAGCGTTTATGAATCAGAACTTTCGGAAACAATACCAGTGATTCACGCAAGTATCGGAGGCTGCCGTATAATTGGCCGTCTCACAGTTGGAAACCGCAATGGGCTCATAGTTCCCGGTTCCACAACTGACGTTGAATTACAACATATTCGAAACAGTTTACCAGATAGCGTAAAAGTACATCGCGTAGAGGAACGTTTATCAGCTTTAGGAAATGTTATTGCTTGTAATGATTATGTTGCATTAGTTCATCCTGATCTGGACAAAGAGACGGAAGAAATTATAGGAGATATACTCAACGTCGAGGTCTTTCGCCAGACTGTCGCTGAAAATACATTGGTTGGCTCTTATACAGTTTTGAGCAATCAAGGTGGTATGGTACATCCAAAGACTTCTATACAAGATCAGGATGAATTATCATCGTTGTTGCAAGTTCAATTAGTGGCGGGAACCGTGAATAGAGGAAGTGAAGTTCTTGCTGCTGGTATGGTTGTCAACGATTGGATTTCATTTTGTGGTATGAACACCACAGCAACGGAAATTTCTGTACTAGAAAGTGTTTTCAAACTTAATCAAGCTCATCCGTTAACAGTCACTACAAAATTAAGAGCTGCTCTTATTGATGATATGTCTTAAAATTTGTAATTTTTTAAAAATGTAATATCTAAAAGGCGTGTATAATTTCAACTTTCTATAATCAACTATGATAAGTTTCAGGTACTACCTACATAATTATGTAAAAAACTGAAATACAAACATTATTGAAATAATTTTTTTTTTTTTTATAATTAAAAGAACGAGTTTATAACCAGATGTTTTGTACATAAAAACCCAGTAACAAAGGATAATTAAATACAATTGAAAAAAATCGCCGATTTCGTACGTTTCGGGAGGGAGGTTTTTGCTAAATATTTTTCCGATTGTAATTTTTCCCCGACAATTATTTAACGCATCGGCATCGGCCTATTGCGTTGAAATACGATGAAGTACATTTCTAGGGGCGGCTTTCCAAAGGGTCTGCTGGAGTTGGGTTTTATTTTTTTTTTTACAGTTAGGTATAGGTCTCAATAGAACAGGATTAAAATATTAGAGTAAAGAAACCCAAACAAAAAATATTTTATTTTTCGGTTTTAACCCAACTTTTTGTACATTTTGAAATTTTTTTGCCTAATGAATTCCAAACTGTTATCTGTTGGAGAAATCAGAAGAAAAAATATGAATACACACCGACAAGCGACGCACAGTGCGTGGATTGTATGGACGAAGTGGACAAAAATCAATTTTTTGAAAGTAATGTATATAAGCAAACAAAATTGTTTGGTAATTAAATAAATAGCGTATTTCACTTAATATAAGACATTTTTTACGCGGAACTCCTTATGACTTGCTTCTAAAGTCTCCTCAGAAAGCTGCCCTATAGGTATTTCATTTAGATGAAATTATGTCTGGGCCATGTAGTACATATCATTAGTTTATGTACACTTATAGGCATATAGTACCAGCTGTAGAGCTCCAGATATTTTTCTTTACCTTCGGAAAGCAATTGAGAAAATTTATTGATATCAACAAAACCCTGACGCCAAGACTCTTAAAATAATTGAAAATTTATATATAAGCTGTTCATCAATTCCTGTTATTTCGGCAGTTATTTTTGAATTAAAAAAAAAACGTCTTGCGGTGTTACCATCATTTGTTGACCCAACAGACTTGGGTTTGTCAACTATGAGACCCAATCTACTTCTAAATAAGTTTTGAATGTGACGTTTTCTTTCTTCAAAAATTGTTTTGTTTGCAGCGCTTTTCAGAACTCTCCATGATTTAAAAGGCAGTCTGTAGGCAATATGTAATAGACATTAAAAACATCTTATCTTGTTGGTTATTTTTGAATTTGAAGGGGATTCATTTCTTTCGCAGTTGCATCACAGATATAACATCTAGATGATGAATTTGTGTTTGACAAAATGTTACAAATACTGCCATCAACCATAGTAATCATCAAATTAAACAAAATTTGGAAATTACAACCTTTTTTGGTGAAAGACCTCGAAGCGAGCTGGTCCATAGTAAAAAAAAGGTATTTTATTACAAGAAAAGCAACATGTTGAAAAAGAAGACAACACTGTTTTAACTAAAAAAACAGTTTTAATCAAATTTCATTAAATTGAATTTAAAAACAATCTTGGACACTCACATTTAGCTAACTACACAGAAAAAACACAAACGCCTATAAAATTTCATTTTAGCCTCCTCATTTCTAACAAGCTCTGGGCATTCTTTTATAAATATTAATTTGATCGGTCGACAAAACATGGTTGAAGAAGGTCGAGGGCTTTTCCACAACTCCATGCCAGTACTATTATCAACCAGCTTCAAAGGCGATAGAGCTAATAAAAAGCGAAATTCGTCTGTGTTCTCTGAATCGCTAAACATTTGCTTATACTGGCTATGGCCAGAACTCCCATCAAAACCCCATTTGCAATGCGTTGCATTTGTGTCATGATGAATGCCTGATATTTCTGCAATACTTTCCCCTATCGTATTAAGAAGTTCCTGAAGATCAACTGCGGCCGAATTTTCAGTAACCTCTCTTTCCATTGGAAGCATTGACTTTTTAACTTGGAATGTAATTTGTATGTAAGGAATTGATAATCGAACGCAGGACATTATATTTTTTTCAGAAAGATCAAGATCTAAATATAACGCCAATGCCTTTTCTGGTGTCAATACTTGCTTATTTTCTTCTTCATTAGCTTCACCATCTGATAACCGCTTCGACATATTTGCCGCAAAATCTAGCTCTTCAGTAGACTTAGATTTTAGAAGCTCAGGAACTCTACGTTTTTTTGGTTTTCTGGGATAGATCAGAAAATAGTTTGAACAGTCTTCCACGGCTGGTACAAGGTTTTTCAACATACTCTAAGGAAGTATGTTAGTACATAAAGAAGTTTTCAACCAAACTCGGTGGCGTCTCGCAAAAAGAGCGCGGTTTCGTCAAAAAGTTTTGTCAAAAAGTTCACTTTTTTTTTCACTCAAATCGCTCTTAGTAGTAGGAGATAGTTTTTGATTTTCAGTTCATTTAAAATGAATTGCGTAACACCTTCAAACACATACCACTTCCCAATATATCTATTTTCAATATTTAATTAAAAAAAAAATTAAGGCAAAAATAATTTTACTACACGAGCTATACTTATTTGCACAAATACTTAATTGCACTGCAGCTTAAATTGCCTCAATTGCTAATAGTCCAAGAGGCGACCGTCGAATCACTTAGCTCATCCTGTCAATGGATTTTCTACACTTTATTCGATAGATTTTCGAAAGACAAAGACAATGCACCCGGTAGCCTATAAAATCCCGTGACAAAGGGGTCTAAAACGGGTTACTTCCGGTGGGTTTTTTCGACCACGACTTAGCTCATCGAGTTAATGGCTAAAACTAGCGTCCAACTATAGAGCTTGACGAGGCGAAACAAAATATATAGGGTAGCCTGCCCAAAAGCTTGCCAAAGCGGGTGGTAGCCTCCCTTTTAGGACCGGATTTTTCTACCATAACCATGGGTGCGTTTTTTCTACCATGACTTAGCTCATCGAGTTAATGGCTAAATTTAATACCAAATTAAAGCTCTTAAACGCGTCAATAGCGTCCGATAGCCTTCATACAATGAAAAAAAAAACACGATCAATTTTCTTACTTAACCATTCATAACTCCGTTTTTTTTTAATTTTTTATATTTTATATACCAAATGAAAGCTGAAAATGTGTAGAAAATTAATAAAATATCAGAACCTGTATAAAAAAGATAAGCAAATATTTTCTTATGAAGTAACTTTATATCTTACCTTTTATTATTGGCTTAAAAAAAAGAAATGCTTATTCATTTTTTTGGTAAATTCGTATTTATATTTATGCATTATTAATTTAAATTCATTATTAATATTTTAAAACAAATTTATTCAAATATTTTGAATTGTTTACGAATTTTTTTTATTAATATAACACACAGAATAAACTTCATATTTTATACATATTCATTGAAATAAACAAATTCATTAAAATAACATTAAACAATTTCATATATCCACAGAATGTAAGCAATAACATAACAAAAATTTATTTTATACTAAAGGAATTCAAATATTTCCTTTATCGTCAGAAGAAAAACTACCTTCTTTTTCATTTTCCTCGTTTATGATTACATCATCTAAATCCTATAATAATTATAGGAGTAGCATCTCCTTCAAACCAAAGCGGTTCTAAATATTCTTCCTTGATTGACCAACCACACTCACAAGGATTCAGGTTTACGAATTGTGGTTGGGTAGCATTTTGCCACTTAAATCGGTTTTAAAATTTTTTGTTTCAATAAAATCCAACAAGGTGGCAACATGAAGGAAACAAAATTTAACACACAATATTAATAAAAAAAATTGGTAAAAATATTCAAAATATTTGAATAAATTTGTTTGTAAATATTAATAATGAATTTGAATTATTAATGCATAAATACAAATACGAATTTAACAAAAAAAAATGAATAAGTGTTTCTTTTTTGTAAGCCAATAATAAAAGGTAAGATATAAAGTTACTTCATAAGAAAATATTTGCTTACCTTTTTTTATATAGGTTCTGATATTTTATTAATTTTCTACACATTTTCAGCTTTCATTTGGTATATAAAATATAAAAAATTATAAAAAAACGGAGTTATGATTGTTTAAGTAAGGAAATTTATCGTGTTTTTTTTTTTTTCATTGTATGAAGGCTACCGTATGGTTTGACACGTTTAAGCCAAGGCTACCGTATATATTCGTAAAATGTACATTTAGAGCTTTAATTTTGTATTAAATTTAGCCATTAACTCGATGAGCTAAGTCATGGTCGAAAAAACGCACCCATGGTTATGGTAGAAAAATCCGGTCCTAAAAGGGACGCTACCACCCCTTTTGGCAAGCTTTTGGTCAGGCTACCTTATATATTTTTTTTTCGCCTCGTCGAGCTCTATAGGTGGACGCTAGTTTAAGCCATTAACTCGATGAGCTAAGTCATGGTCGAAAAAACGCACCGGAAGTAACCCGTTTTAGACCCCTTTGTCACGGAATTTTATAGGCTACCGGGGTGCATTGTCATTGTCTTTCGAAAATCTATCGAATAAAGTGTAGAAAATCCATTGACAGGATGAGCTAAGTGATTCGACGGTCGCCTCTTACTCTATAACAAAAGTCCCGGTAGTTAACGAAGAAGAGAAGAACAAAAAACAAAACAAAAACAAATTTAAGTATATGAACATGTTTAAAAAAAGACTTATAGCTTAAAACATAGAAATAACAAATCCATGTCCACTACTCGAAGCACTGTGCGACGCATTGAATGGTATGCGTTTTTGCGTGAAATTGAACGCTCCGAACGGTTACGACAATACAAAATTCGTACATTTGGTACAAATCGGAGAGAATTCCTCTACGATCGGTAACAACAACAGCACCCAACACCTTTGTGTTTATAGCTTCCAAGTTGGACTAAGGACTTTTGACTCATTTAAGTGGGTTTAACGTCGTTGCACTACGGGTCCCGTGCATTTCGAAATCAACTAATGCTTTTAAAGATGGGGAAAATAATCAAAAAATAAAAAACCTTATTTTTTTTTTGTTTGATTATCGATTTTTATTTTCAGAATCTTGAAAACTGTATTTTGAAATCAACTGGCGCTTTTGAAGATTCTGAAAATAATCAAATAAAAATCGAGCAATTTCTTTATCCAGTTAAAAAAAAAGAACAATTGGATAAAATTCCCCACAAAAAAGTATATCTGGTATCACTAAAACGAATACTGTCAAAATAAGTGGAAAAACGCTATTTTTATGTAAATTTTGTATGAAAAAGTGAAAATTTTAAAATTAATTAAAAATTCAAATAAATGGTTTTTCACTCTAAGATTGAGATAAAAAGTGTTTTTTAGTGGTTATCTATCGAATAAAAAAAACGGAGTGTTAAAATTCCGGCAGTCGTTTTGGAAAGTTGAGCCAATTTTCTCTTGAATTATTGACCGCTTATACTACGTTTTAAGATTTAGAATAAATCTGTTATACTACGTTCTCACCGACCATAAATCCTAAATTTAGCGAATGAGATTAACAATAAATAAAGTGTTTTCACCGGCACAGTCGGATTTATTTTTACGTTTGGTCTGCGACATTTCACAATTCACAAAAAGAAAATTTTTAGTCTTAGTCGCCTCGACTTATTTGTCATCATCAAAATCAGTAATTCAATGTATTTTTTTTTATTTATTGGTTTTGAATTCATTATTTTTCTATACATAAATTTTAGACGAACCTTTGTACATGAAAACTATAGTACTCTCATGGCTGTAGTCGAATAGGGCGGCATCTAGTGATTTTTCGTTGAACGTGGAGACATTATTTTCAGATGGGCAAATGGGAGACTTACAACTGACGAGAATTCAAATCGAAGTGAGACAAGTAAAAGGCTTTACAATTTTTATGACAGAAAGAATAATAAAAACGGAAATTTTGCTGTTTTGGGAGGTTAGTTTACATTTTTTTAATTGAGTATGCCTTACGGTAGTCTTCCTTTACATAGATAGGTAGGTATGGAAATATAATTGATTTAATGTTTTAAGTCCGAGCGCTTAGGAATATGAAAAGGGTTTGCAAGAGTTTAAAATTTTATCCAAAATAAACTGAATATTCGAGTGAATGATTAGCATGGCTAGGCTAAACAATGCAGATTCTTATTGATCTTTAAAAAATAATCTTATTGAAAATCATGAACTAGGTAGATAAGTATAAGGAAATTATGTTCATATTTAGAAACAGAAATTGTTTATATATTATGTGTTCTCTTTTTAATACTTGCCATGAATTTTTTTATTGTATCTGCATAGGTTGGTAGAAATATTTTTTTCTTATTAAAATAAAAAACTTTGTTTGGCTTGTTCCTTTTTAGACTAATTTTTCTTACTTGTCTCCTTATTTTGCATGTTTAATTCATTAGAAGCTCACATATCGGTAGGTAGGTAGGTAAGTTAGGTATATTGTATAAACCATCTGTTATTTTTAGGACAAGAGTAAAGCATTTATTTTTTTAACATTTACATACGTACTTATGTGTGTACCTGTAGGTATGTTAGTGGCTTTTATTCAAGACAAGATTTTTAAACGGAAAATAAGTTATAAGATTTTTGATAACTCTAGCCTGAATAAAACTGCAAAATTACTGTATGTATATCGTCAGGTTTGTAAAAATAAAAAAAGAAGCTGGGTGCTAGGCATTCTGATAACTTCCGATTTTAACTTGAAAACATCCCTTTATTGAAGTTTTTGTGTTACAATAAATCGCCAATCAAAGGAAAGGTATCAGGTGTTCCCTTGTAGCCTTCAAACAAAACACAATTTCGTTTCTTCATGTAAATTTATATAACTACGTAATTAATTTATTCTCAATATAAATCGACTTACTTTTGATGTTCTTTGATACAGATTTTAATAAAAAAAATTACTATCACACTTAAGAAATTTCTCGAGACATTTATATCAATTTTTCTTATAACTTCTTGTAGTTTTTTTTATTTTTGATGTTCTTTGATACAAATTTTAATGATAAAAAAATTACTATCACACCTAAGAAATTTCTCGAGACATTTATACCAATTTTTGTTATAACTTCTTGTAGTTTTTTTTATTTTTTGTAAAAAATTTCAATTTGATTTTTGTCAACATTTGATAATTGATTGACAATTGTATTATGTACATATGTTGAAAATAAAATACATTTGAAGTCAATATCATTGCTTGTTGTTTTAGTTTTAGTTTCTTATTTTTTATAAAAAAAACTGTCAATTCGATAAATGTCAAAAATGTAACATATTCTAACGCGTGCAATGTGCCTTATGTAAACAATAAATTAAATTTAAAATAAAATGATTGACCACTCTCGACATATTCAAGTCAAGAAACAACCTTAGCCTTTTTTAACTTAATTTTGGTTTTAGGTTTCTATTTTTTGTAAAATAACTTTCAAATCAAATTTTGTAAAATAACTTTCAAATCATATTTGTTAAAATATGTTATGTTGTTATACCATATGTTAACAGTTGAATATTGTATAACAAAAATAAAATTGAAGTCAATATCGTTACCCGTTCTTAAGATATTCGAGTCAAAAAACATTTTTTTTAAATTCTTGGTAGATATTTACAATATTTATGAGGATTGGCTATCTTGTTACTTTGATGCAGCTGCGTTATCTTATCTTGGTTTGTTGAACATGATGTCATTCTTAACATGCTGAAGATTTGTTGCTGGAGTGTATTTTGGAGCGTATATAACTTATAATTTTTCCTGCATTGTATATTTGACCACCAAACTTTTTTTTGAGTTTTTCTATTTTAAAACATTATAATAAGTTGAAAATTTTCCAAAAAAGCCGTTCGAACGTTGTTTAAAAAAGATATCACGTCAAGTTTTTAAAAAACAAAAATGGTGTCTAAATTAATCACCCATCATCTAACACTCGTATTTATGACTCGTATTCGACTACCATCGTTTGTTGGTATTCCAGGAGTCGAACATTCGACTTCACATTTACTAATATTGAGTAACGGAAAACATAGCATACGACTGTTCATATTTTTTCGTTATTCCGTATCTCGTATTCGACTAAATTAAAGTCGTGTTAGTGTACTTCATTAGTGGTGTAAAATTTTTAAAACGAGAAGTATACTTTTCGATAAAAATGGACAAAAAGAAAATGCAGGTACAAGTATGTATAGTGTTTGTTTTTGGTTTATTTTTGGTACTCAACATTATAAATGCATTTATATGTAGATACATACATAGGTATAAACATATATGTATATTCATAGGGAAAGGTGTGTATTTTAAGAAAATTCTAATGTGACAAGAGCCATGGGAGTAGTGGAATATTTAAACCAAAATGAAAAAGTTTTTGGCGGACTAAATAACCTGAGAAGGTTGAGAAGGTCTGACTGAAAGTAAAAAAATCTACATATTTAAAAAAGAAAATATGTTGGATAACTTAATGATTGCCTTGACAATTACCTACGAGCGACGATATACGTTGTTTTTTTAGCTTCTCGTATGCAAAGTATACGACTTTAAGAATAACGATTTTGATATGACACGAGTTCGACTACGAGTACGAGACAAAATACGACGTATGGAATATGAGTGAATATTCAGATTAAAAATAAAAAACTTGACTCTAAAATTGTTTTTTTTAATCATGCGTAGATACATATTTTCAAGTTTTTCGAGATTTCATAGACTAAATATGTCTATGTAATAGAGTCGAACTAAATTTTTTGAATTCAGGACAATAAATAACAAAATCCTTAAAATATTAGGTATGGTTTGCTATGTGCCCTTAAAATAACCAATATTTAACGTTCCAAATAAAACAAAATTTGAAGAATATTTGAGTGTAGGCATCTATTTTTGTTTATTATAGTTTTCACACTAGGCACAGGATTACCTACATATCATTTTTTCTAATTATTTATGTAGGTACCGTCTTGGCATTGGAAGTAAGGAAAATATAGGTAGGTACAGTCGTGGTCATTCAATTAAGCCACAAAACGAATGTACCCTATTCTCTTCAATAAAGCTTTCCTGTATCACTTTGTGTCTGTTTTTTCTAACTAACATTATCTCAATATGAAAACCGTATGTCACCTAAGTTGAAAGATGTTTTGTTTTTAAACAAAGCGCTTTATTTGTTGTTAAGTCGCCGTTGTAGGTGGTCACATAATTAAGCCATTACATTTCGAACAGGTATTTTTATATTATTCTATGTAGATATTTTATTAAAATGTATTAAAACTGTTTTATTATTAAAAATTAAAATATTTAATTTATAACAGTTATGGGAAAAAATAAAACCTCTACTCCATGTGAAAGAAAAATTATTGTCAAATGCTTCAAAAAGTACACAAATGTTATGAAAGTAAGCAAATTACTAGGTTTTTCTAGAGGTAAAGTTAGGAACGCAGTTCAATATTTTAAATAAATATAGTTTGAAAAAAAACTAAAAAACACGCTTTTAAAACCCATCATACTAAAAAAGCGGAAAATATTTTTTTAATATAAGCTGAAAACAATAATGAACTAAAAATACAAGTGTAATTGTGAAAAAGCGCCCCACGCTTATTCACAATAACACTTGTATTTTTAGTTCATTATTGTTTTCAGCTTATATTAAAAAATTATTTCCCGCTTTTTTAGTATGATGGGTTTTAAAAGCGTGTTTTTTAGTTTTTTTTCAAACTATATTTATTTTTAACTTTTTAGTTTAACGTGATTTAAAAGCGTGTTTTTTAGTTTTTTTTTAAACTGTATTTATTTTCACAGATTTGATGTTTTTTTGTGATTTAAGAAAACATTGAAACATTTCATTGACCTTCATTGATTTAGTTGATTGAAATTGTAAATGAAATTGGAATTATTTATTTATTATTTAAAATCTCGTAATTTTAATTAAAAAAAAAAAGTCACCCATAGCTAGGATTTGATCCTACGACCCTTGACGCTCAAACTGAAACGTGACCGCGTTTTAACCAACTGAGCCACCGCAGCACTTAAAATGAGGGAGTCTATTAATATTTATAAGCGCATAATAAAATCAGGAAAAAGCAGGAGCTGTGGGATTAAAATATTTAATCCTGGTAATCCTAATAAGGATATTGAGATAAACTTATGAAATTATTGTTTTGCCACCGGTTCTTGATATGTGTACAAAATTTTATTAAAATCGGTTCGTGTAAAGTGGGTCAAAATCGAGTGTAAAGGTGTCGGTTACATACATACATACATACATACATACATACATACATACATACATACATACATACATACATACATACATACATACATACATACATACATACATACATACATACATACATACATACATACATACATACATACATACAAGTGAAGCTTATATAAGCGTGTTAAAAACACCAAACCTTTGAGAACCTACCTCGAAAAAAGCCACGAAAAACGACTCCGGCTGAGGACAGAACATTAGTTAGGCTTTCTTAAGTGGATCAATTTTAACACGCTTATATTAGCTTCACTTGTATGTATGTATGTATGTATGTATGTATGTATGTATGTATGTATGTATGTATGTATGTAACCGACACCTTTACACTCGATTTTGACCCACTTTACACGAACCGATTTTAATAAAATTTTGTACACATATCAAGAACCGGTGGCAAAACAATAATTTCATAAGTTTATCTCAATATCCTTATCAGGATTACCAGGATTAAATATTTTAATCCCACAGCTCCTGCTTTTTCCTGATTTTATTATGCGCTTATAAATATTAATAGACTCTCTCATTTTAAGTGCTGCGGTGGCTCAGTTGGTTAAAACGCGGTCACGTTTCAGTTTGAGCGTCAAGGGTCGTAGGATCAAATCCTAGCTATGGGTGACTTTTTTTTTTTAATTAAAATTACGAGATTCTAAATAATAAATAAATAATTCCAATTTCATTTACAATTTCAATCAACTAAATGGGTCAATGAAATGTTTCAATGTTTTCTTAAATCACAAAATAAATATAGTTTGAAAATAAATACAGTTTAAAAAAAACTAAAAAACACGCTTTTAAAGCACGTTAAACTAAAAAGTTAAAAATAAATATAGTTTGAAAAAAACTAAAAAACACGCTTTTAAAACCCATCATACTAAAAAAGCGGAAAATAATTTTTAATATAAGCTGAAAACAATAATGAACTAAAAATACAAGTGTTATTGTGAATAAGCGTGGGGCGCTCGATATATGAAAAAAAAAAAATATGGCCAATGCGCCCAACACTTTTTCACAATAACACTTGTATTTTTAGTTCATTATTGTTTTCAGCTTATATTAAAAATTATTTTCCGCTTTTTTAGTATGATGGGTTTTAAAAGCGTGTTTTTTAGTTTTTTCAAACTATATTTTTTAACATCCGTTCAATTAAGAGCCCAAATGGAGGAAAACTATGATGTAAGATTATCAGCAAGAACCATACGAAGGCGACTTCAAGAAAAAAATTTGAGTGGACGAATCGCAAGACGTAAGCCCAACCTGTCAAAAAAAATATTGCTCGAAGAATGAGGTTTGCTAAAGAACACATTTATAAAAGTCCAAATTTTTGGAATTTGGTCGTGTGGAGTGACGAATCCAAGTTCAACGTTTTGAAAGAATTGAAAGAATTGAACCCAAAATACACAAAAAAAACTATGAAGCATTGCTCTCGGGTCGTTAAATCCTGGTTTGAGTCAAATTCAATCCACGTCCTGGAGTGGCCTGCTCAAAGCCCGGATCATAAAAAAAGCAGTTGCGGCTAGAAAACCTACGAACAAGGCTTCTCTTTGGAACATTGTTAAAGAAGAGTGGTCAAAAATAACTCCTGCCCAGTGTTCATTGCTTGTAGGTACAATGCAAAAAGATGCTCAGAAGTTATAAAGCAGAAAGGATATTCAACTAAATACTAGCTGCACAGAAGGTAAAAAAGTTTCCCTCAATAGGGTTAGTTATTTATAAACGTACTTCATTGCAGATGGCTTAATTACATGTCCACTTCCAAAATCGATTAAAACAACATATTATTACTGAAATAAGTTTTTCAAAGATATTTTTTAAAAATAAAATATCATATGAACTTCTAGTTACTATAAAATGTATATTTAGCATAAATAAATAAATTTATCATTGTGTTAAGTTTCTTCATTTTGAACGAAATGTTTTGCTATATATCGATGGCTTAATTGTATGACCACGACGTAAGTACATAAATTTGCGATAGAAACCTACGTAATTAGGTAATTATTCCCATTTACCTACAAATCGAAATTAATTGCCTACTGAATGAAACACTTCTGCAGAAAAGTATCTGTTTATATTTTATTTCTACATTCCTATTTATAGTAAAAATATTTACATGTATTTTACTAAATTATTATCTTAAATATATGTATATATAGCACAAAACACTATCGCTTCGTGGGTCATTATAGTGGTGGGCCATTCAAATTTATGACTTTCTATTTTGTTATCTTATTTTTCGGTACATTCAGATATGCGCTATCCCAAGATTGTTTCCTTCGATTTGTTTGAGTAGACTGTATTTATTTTTATTGTCTTGCGATGCCACGCAACTGTATAATCCCTATCTATATAATCACTGTTCATTTATGAACCTTAATAATTTAATCCTTACCTAGATACCAAGCAACGCACCTTTAATATGAATAGTATGTAAAATAAAAGTAAAACATTACAGAAATCTTTAAAATTCCATTCACAAATTCATACCATCAAAAAATTCAAGCCCAAATCTAAAAGAAAACCTATCCGAATCAATTACAACAAAACTTCAAGTCAAATGGAAAAAATACTAAATATCTACGTACCTACCTCCGCATAATAAAAACATTTTTCTACCTCGCCTCGCACAAAACTACTTATCAAGAATAAACTTCCTTCGTAAAAAAACAAAACAATCGGTCGAAGAAGCTAAGCGGCTGACGACTACGCACAGTAGGGCCTCTCCATAGAGAGCAATGATAAAAAGGTCGTTTTCAAATATTGTGCTAATGCAAAAATATAATTTTTTCCTCAAAGTTAACTGGTTTTTGTATTAGAAAATGTGGAGTTATTTTTTTTTTAGACATCTGTGCTAGGTACATCACGCTATCAAAGTCGAAGAAATTGAAGCTTAGAAGCACGAAAAAAAACGCATACTCAAGGAATAGTTTTTATATTTTAATTTACTGTGTAAAAAATGGAGTAAAAAACTGTCAAGTGATATTATTGAGATTGGTAAAGGTGTAAGTTTTATGTTTCTAAATAAAAAAGTTCAAAAAAATAAATTAATACTAAATTACAAGGAGACAAAAATGACCTAAATTTTTGCTCATAATTTCTGTTGAGGCAAATATTTAGCAGGTCTGTAAATGGGGCATATTAGGCAGATACTTCAAGAATATGAACCTTAAAGCAGAAGTGCTAAATATTTGCCTCAAATATTTTTTATGAATTTTTAAACTACAAAAACTGATGTTCTAGGAAAAGCCCTTTGTTATTTTCACTAAAGTAAGTAACGGAAACATTGTTTTTATAACTTTTTTGCTATGGCCACCTTTCTTTCTTTTATTTTATCTTTAGAGATCTAGTAAAACAGGGTGTTCTGATAAAGTTTGTATATTTTGATCAATTAAAAAAAGAAAGCTAAATTCTATACTTAATCTATCTTATCAACAAGACAGATTTATAAAGACATCATACATTAGTGGTAACTTAAAACTTTTTAAAGATATAATTATACTTGAAACTACTTACACGTTTTTCTCCAAACCATGTTTTTCAAACTTTCCTCCATCATATCTCAACAAATGGCCCGGTTAATTTACTTCGAATTTATAAGCTTCATTCAATATATCTACACAGATCAAGTGGACTTTTATCATCCAAAAATTTTGAAAATCTCAAAAAATGCTCAAAAAATAGGGCGTCAAACCAGATGGTCCCCTAAATCCAATATGACTTTGTTTTAAGAAATTAAGACCGAATTTTCTAATGTTCAAGCAAAATACTGAGGGTCGATATTTGTTTACAATAAATAAAGATGTTTTGACGAAAAATATTCAACCATCTAAACTTTTTTTAAACAAACACACCCTGTCCTGACAATCGTATGAGCGTTTTAAGATGAGTAAGTGAGAAAATTGCCTTTCAAAACTGAATGATTTTTAGTACCTTACTTCATTTTCAGGCCAGAATAATACAAATTATATATTAAAAAGTTGATAGATTTCAAGAATATAACTTATTTTTATTTTAAAAACCAAGTATAGTCGCAAAATAATTGTTATTAGTAGAATTAATTGATCTACCAATTTGTACCAACTGTATGGGAAAAACGGCAAAAATAATATCTCTTTTTTTAAATGACTGAAACCTAATTTTTTCGTGTGTTATCGCATATTACATTAAATATCTATGTAATAAACTAAAAACTAGACAAAAAGACCGGCTATAAATGGCACGCCAGCAAACACTCAAAACATCTGAACCACGAATGTAGCGATGATAGGCCAATTCTATAACACAGGTCAACACACTTTTTGTTTCTGGGTTCTTGGTATGATTTTCTTGTTCCTCCTACATTACTAATTAATTATAAAAAACTTTTACCTGAAAAAGTTTGTTTTTATAGCTACAAGATTGTTATTATGGATTTAAATGTAGTACCAAATTTGTATGGTACTACTACACGATATAATTTTCAAAAAATCAAACATTTTTTTTTTTTGCATTTTTCACTTTAGAACTTTTAAAATCATCTCCTAAAATAATTTAAAGATATTCGAATTCTAACACCATAAAAAAACTAAATATGTTTTCGTGTTTCCATATAAATACAATGTAAAAGAAAAACTTTAAACGCGTTTTACTCCAAATATTTATTTATCATTGTATCTGGTGAAAAAACAAAGTTAAAAAAAAAAACAGTTATTTATTTTTCAATACAAAGATTGAGAAAATCGCTATTTGAACACAGAAACAAAAAAAAATATTTTTTTGTTGACCTGTGTAATTTTCCCTGTTTGGTATCCGATTTTCTAAAGAAGGCAGGTTCATTTCTGTAGGTTTTGCTTCACATATCAAACAGTTTTGGGCTGCAACTGTCCCACTCAATGTATTGATGGCACTGCCATCAAGCATAGTATGGTAAGGTTAGGTTAAGGTGGCTGCTGGAAAGAAGACCAGCACACTTAGACCAACAATGGTCCGTTGTGACACCACGTGGATCATAAGATCCTCCTACTCATTGAACCATTTGGAGCTAACAATAAAGCGATTGAGATCACTCACAAGGTCAATGTTAATTAGATCACTAAGATAATTGTAGTAGAAATCTCCGAGGTGTGATTTTCGTTTTTGTGCTAGTGCAGGACAATGGCAAAGAAGGTGAGTGACTGACTCTTCTTCTTCCTCATCCATACAGCTTCTGCAGAAATCATTTGCAAGTCGGAAGACATGTCTGCCTATTAAGCAGTGTCCTGTAAGGACACCTATAACGGAGCTAATGTGCCGTCTACCAATCGAGATGAGTTGCTTTGAGCGTTTAGCATCACGCCACCTTCAAAATTGTATCTTGCTTTATAGTCCAGTCAAAATAGACATTTGACCTAGACAAAATTCGCATAGAGCTGAAAATTGGCACAGACGTTAAATACATCATTATATATATTTAAGTCAAAAAACTCAATATTTTGAAATGGAGCAAATTGGGGCAAGATTCTTTTTTTGAATCCAATAATAGAAATATACATCACCACATATAAAAATCAGAACGGGGATCGGTGAAGAACATAAACAAATCTTCCAATATACATATATCGACAATAAATGTAAAATGTTTATTTTCGCATTGTTTAAATAATACAATTATTTATTAATATTACACTGCACAAATTGCAAAAATTTTAATATTTCTAGTTCAGTTAATATATCCTTGTTGGGATTTCATTGTATTTTTGATAAAAAATGTTGCTCCGTTGTCACAACAGAAATAAAACTCAGGTCACTATTTTCACTAAAAAACTTGGACTCTCAAAAAGGACCGACTTTGAAATGACACTGCGATCCACTCGTTTTACCAGTAACGGATTTAGACTTGATGCCGCCCTAGGCCCTGTTTATCGTGCCGCCCTTAATGTTAGAATAAATTAAAATAATTTTGATACAATATTTTTATCTTTAATTTATAATAACTTTATTTCGTTAGAATATAATTTTTAATTATAACTAATAAATATTTTAGTCATGGAAGTAATAATTATAATATAATAATAATTAATATTAATCAATTTCAAAATTTTTGTTTTCTGGCTTTGGTCAGCGCAAAAATATCAATTATATCATCATACTCAATTTCTTGGACTAGTTGAGCTTCAATAGACAGTAATGCAAGAGCATTAAGTCGATCTTGACCCATACTGGCACGTAAATAGGTTTTTACTCTTTTTAAAGTAGAATAAATATAGTTTGAAAAAACTAAAAAACACGCTTTTAAAACCCATCATACTAAAAAAGAGGAAAATAATTTTTAATATAAGCTGAAAACAATAATGAACTAAAAATACAAGTTTTATTGTGAAAAAGCGTTGGGCGCATTGGCCATATTTTTTTTTCATATATCGAGCGCCCCACGCTTCTTCAAGTTGGTAATGTAAATGAATACATTCGTTGCCTAATGTCTCTTCTAAGTCATCAGGATACTTGTCGACTAATTTATTGGCAAGATTTTTTAATTCGATTGTATCTATTTCAGATAAATTATCGAAGAAATTAAATTTGTCGTAACGCTTTTTATATGCACTTTTACGTCCGGCCAATTGCACACACAGAGTATCTAAAATAGGGTAATAAACATTTGTGCCAAAATTTTCTTGTCCAGAAGAAGGTATTCTTTCATTCACCCGTGACTCATCTGGCTGAATTTTTTTAGTTTTCTTGCGACGAGTATTATAACGATAATAATCTTGGACGCCAGATAGTGTCTTGGCTTTTTCTTCATATTCAGAAAATTGTCTGTCTCTCATGTCCTGAAGAAATAGAGCCAGAGAACTATAGATTTGCACAACGGATGATAAATCAGCTTGAGATTCTTGAAGCTTCTTACTAGCAGCATTAAATCGATCTAAAATTACATTCCAAACGATGACTAGAATTGCTGTTTTTAAATGCTGCAACTTTCGTTGCGATCCCGTAGCATCAGACCGTATAGTCGGTTTCTCATCTTCGCTTTCAGCAATAAATTCCAGTGCCAGTAGGTATTTTGAATTTCTAAATTCGTTTTGGATAGATTTTTCAATTTTTGTAAAAACTGATTCGTTGTATTTGTTATGTTTAATTATTTCGCAAAATGTTCGAAAGGGAGTAGGTGGGTAAGTCATTCGTAGCCTTGCAGCTAGGTGTTGCTACTTGATATTTAAGTTGTGAGAAATAAAATCAAACAAATTGGCGACAAATGATGTTTGAATATTTGAAGGGAATATTCATATTTGTTATGTTTGGTTGAAACAAAAATCTTCATAGGTAGATTTTTACTTAATAGCAACATCACCACCGAAATAATTATTTTCACGTACAAAAAAAGTTGTCTATTCAAGTGAAATAAGAAATAATTCACATTGACATTCTAGTATGGTCGTGATTTAAATATGGTTAAATGACATTTTGACGATCATGTATGCGAATTGCAATAAAGTTTTACTACCGTCGTTCATGTAAAATAACCTTTTTTGTGTTCAATATTTGTTTAAACATTTAAATTTGAACTGAATTTTGTTAAAACGTTTACAAATAAACACCTAATAACTTTTGCAAATTTCGATATTATTAAGATTTAGTAGTTTTTAAAAGCTTTGTAAGCATATGATTAATTTCAGTAATGAAACGAAAAGTAAAGAGCATCATTCGATAAAGACTATAACTGATCTTTGAAAAAATTAAAATTTTAATCATAGACTGAAAAGTAAAAGAAAAAAAAAAACTTGTTTTCCAAGGCAACTGTCTTTACTTTTTTTCGTCTCTGAAATTTTGGAATTTCAAACATTTTGCCGCCCCTCAAATCATGCCGCCCTAGGCCCGGGCCTCGCGGGCCTAGGCATAAATCCATCACTGCGTTTTACCGATTATGTTAATGTTTTGTTTTTCTGATAGCTTTGATATATAGGCTTAAAATGGCATTGAATTTTTTCTTATTTTCTCAAAAAAAAAATAAAATAGGTTAATGCCATGTTTTATGGCTGAATACCCCACTGTGCGTCGGCAGGTGTCTCTCAAGGTTGCATTTTAAGCCCTATTCTCTTCCCTATTCATTGATTCAGTTTCTGAGATACTCGCTGGTGGTGTAAGCTTCGCGGGCAATCACGTAAAAGTACTCCTTTATGCTGATGACCTGGTACTGTTAGCGGATAATCCTTTTAAGTTACAACTCCAAATAAACAGATTACAGGATTCTGTAAGACTTGGGATCTCCATATAAACGTTTTAAAGACAAAAGTTATGATTTTTGAGAACCGATTAAAAGGCAGACTACGTGCGGAGGCTTGGCGACGAGGTGATAGAAGTAGTTCGTGAGTTTAAGTACTTTGGTGTGCTGTTTTCAAGTAATTTGAACTTTCGGAAGCATACGAAAGAAAAAATAGAAAAGCAAAATTGGCACTTAACATGTTGTGGCCGAAATTCTTCGCAAACCAAAACATTGATCGGTCGTCTAAATATCAAGTATTTAACGCTACGGTAAACACTTATTTCTGTTATATTGTGCAGGACTTTGGGGTAGTCCCCTTTGAGGAGTTTGAAGATATTCAGAGATATTTCTTTAAGCGTTTGTTTATGGTAGATTACCGAAAGCAACGCCAACCTATGCAATTTACGTAGAGTCTGGTTTGCCACCTATATATTTGCAAAATCTAAAAGACCATGCAGAGTATTTAATAAGGGTGATAAAGCGAAGTGGAAACAGTTTTCATAGAGCCATCGTAGTTAGATTGCTTCAAACTAATGCAACACGGGTGCCTATTGTTTAGTTTTTTTCATTTCGAAAATTGTTGTTTCGTTTTTGTCGTAATTATTTATGTTTACTTCGAAAACGTTTTGTTTGTTTATTGGAACTTTGTTTCGAGTTTGTTTCGTTTTACTATTACTTCGAAATTCTTCTTTCGTTTTTTAGTTCTTTTGTTTTTCTGTTCTAATTATTATGGGTCGTTTCGTTAACGATTGTTTCGCATTTTGCCTTTACGTTTATCTCTTGTTTCGGAATGCTATTATTATGTTTTTATTAAGTGAGACAAGAAGGAGGTAAAATTATGGAATGTAGTTCCATATGAAGCAGATTTTAATAAATTATTTCGTCTAATTTTGATAAATTTGTTTGGTTATTTCGATTTCAATCATTTCGCCACCGTTGGTATACCTATCTTTTGCTTTAATTTTTCAGCATGTAAAGAACCTAAAGTAAAAATTCGCGCGAATTTTAACGGCTTTAGGTAACTATCAAAAACGAAATTAAACAAAAACTAAATAATTAAATATATAAACAACAATTTTCGAAACAAAAAGAAACCAAATAAATAAAAAGTGAAACAATAAAATGCGAAAAAAACAAAATACGAAACGATAGAAACGAAACAACAAAAAAACCAACTGAAAAAATCGAAACGAACCATACCCTGCAACACCTTTCAGTAATTGGAACCAACTGGCGCTATCTCACGATATCAGTATATCATTGTCTGAAGGTAACATTACGGAATGGCATGATATATTTGCAACAATTATAGCTAAGGTTGATGACAAAATATATGACTAACACCTAACAAGTGCGTCCTCTTCGGCTTCCAGACTAATCTACCGCAATCTAGATCATCGATTACTAACCCTAGGAAATTATTTCAATGTAAAATATTCATCTAACGTTATAAGCATCATTTTCAGAGCCCGAGTCGAATTATTGAATTTAAATTTCATTCCACATAGAACCGATCTGCAGCAAACTTGTAATTTATGTAACAGGAGAGAAGCCGAAAGTGTGTACCACTTCATTGGAGTGTGTCCTATTTTACAAGAAATCCGACGTTTATACTTCCAAGAAAGTTTTTTGAATGTAAATAATCTCTATGAAATATTAAATGGTTCTCGGGGCTGGATCGCTCTATATAAATATTGCAGCCATGCTATGACTTATCGTAATAGTTTTTGAACAGTCAAGAGATACAGCAAGTCTATATTCAATGCAAATTTGAATGTTTATAATCATTAAATTCTGTTCTAATGTGTATGTTTTAAATCATCAAAATTAGAAGCTTTTTTTTATGTTGCAAATCATCAAAATTGTCGACAACCTCCAGGTTTCTCGCTTTCCTATCAACTAAGTTTGAAGATTCGTTTAAATCCATTTAAGTTCCCATTGAGTATTCCAATCATGTCAATTTTTCAAAACAATTATGTAAACAAGAATTTAAATCTGTTACTCTTTTTATGTTTTAAATCATTAAAATTAAAAGTTTTTCATGTTGGAAATCATCAAAATTGTTCAAAACCAATGATTTCTCTCTTCTTTTTTTAAATTTATTTTGTATACCTATTCTTTTAAAAGATTGTATGTACATTATGTAAATACTTATTAATTTGTATAATAATTTAAATTTATCTACAAATTATTGTAAGTAAGAATTATCGTTACATTTTCATTTATACTTATATTATTTTCTTTTCATCTTACTGAAATGTCATTCCCGGCAGACGGCAAAATTGTAAGGTCCGTATTCTTATTTAAAAAAAATGTAATTTTGTCAGAGGAAATAAAGAAAATCTATCTATCTATCTCTACATCAGTATAAATAAAATGTCAAAAGTCCCCGACGCGACGATCCGACATATGCAAAAAAATTTATTCAAGGTCAAACGGTCAAAATTATGGTTTTTCCCATTTTTCTCGAAAACGGTAAATTTTATCGTGAAAATATGTAATATAACAAAAGTTGTAGATCATACAA
Organism: Scaeva pyrastri; assembly: GCA_905146935.1. Classification (NCBI taxonomy): domain Eukaryota; kingdom Metazoa; phylum Arthropoda; class Insecta; order Diptera; family Syrphidae; genus Scaeva; species Scaeva pyrastri. The sequence continues at coordinate 41,103,339 of LR989928.1, read as the reverse complement.
TTCTCTACAAAAATGGTTCCGACACTTTTTCTCGTACGACTCACCATTCGTGAGATATCGCGGTTTTAACAATTACAAAATTCATATTTTACATAATATGCACACATTTTTTAGAGGAATAAAATAAAGTATCTTAGTGTATACTGTTAGTTTTGAAAATTCTTTTGCAGACGTGCTTATTGGAAAAAGAAAAGTGTCATAAAAGTACATGATGAAAAGGTATCAATAGACCCTGTATTATTATTTCAACGCATGAGCATTATTAAGACATTTGAAGATGAACTTGAAAAATTCTCCGAATATGAATTAGCTCCTTACCCATTAGCATTCTTTGATGCGGTGGGAAGGGAATGCGTAAAACTATGATTTATAATTGCTTTGAATTTTTAAACTTCGAAATTGATAACGCCGTGTTGTATGGGATCGAGATGAAACATTTCATATTATTTTTGAAAAATGTGTTCATGTTCAATATGTACAAAGATATTTTGGTTATAACAGTACGATTGTATTTGATGGTTATGCTAATCATACGAAAAATATTAAAGCTGCAGAACAACGTCGTCGGACAAATTAAAATCTGCTGGTATTCCAATAAAACAAGCTGATAATAACGTTGATATCCTTATAATTGAAACAGCTTAGAACAATGGACAAGTTCAAATACAACTGTCGTTGTTGGAGAAGATGTTGATTTGTTGATATTATTGACTGCACGAACTCCAAATGAGAAAATTATTTATTTTTTGAAACCTGGGAAAGCTCAAGTACAATCAACAATAATTATATTCATCACAAAGTCTGACTGCATATCCGAATTGTCAAGCTCATATTTTATTTTTACATGCAATAACAGGTTGCGATGCGATACTATATCAGCAATTTTAAAAATTTTATTAAGTTGTTCGAAAATGATTTAATTGATTGCGCAGAAATACTTATAAAGATTGACTTTTCACCACAACACATCATTACAAATGGAATTGGTTTTCCTCCAAAAAAAATTGATTCCATAGATAATTATATAGATATTTCAGGTTTATAAGATTTGAATGGAACAATAAAACAGTACAGTTGTCTTGTATGCCACCAACATCTGCTGCTGCCTTTCAACACTTGTATCATGTGTATTATCAAGTTTAAGTGTGACTAAGCAATGAGCTAGACCCAAAAGAATGGGGTTTGAAATTAAGAGATAATTATTTAGAGCTAATTAAAACTCTACTCCCCTCCCGCCTGCTCCAACAAAACTGCTAAATACTATTTTTTGTAACTGCAAGACGAATTGTAGTAAGAATTGTGGCTGTCAAAAAGTGGGATTATTTTGTTCGCCAGTATGCATTAACTGTCAGGGTTAGACTTGCCCAAATATTGTATCAAATACAACAGATACAAATATTTCTGATAATGAAGAGACAATCGATGCATCCTTTTTCTCAGAACAGAGAAAAGAAATTCAGCAGGAAGAAGAAAATGAAGAAATAATGGTCGACGACGTAGAATAACACAAATATTATCTATTATAATAACATTTATGTAGAAGAAAACAACATTTTAAATTTTGATCGTAGCAATATTGACATTCATACAATCAATATATAGGATACGATTTGATCAAACTTTCTTTATTACAATTAGGTAAGGTTAGGTTACGGTGGCTGCTGGAAGAAGACCAAATACAGTAGATCGTGGAGTATACCTACTGGGGAAACCACGTTAAAAAAATGCATACATACATTACCTCATAGGTAGTGCGGAAATGTGTGCATATTATGTAAAAAATAAATTTTGTAATTGTTAAAACCGCGTTATCTCACGAATGGTGAGTCGTACGAGAAAATGTGTCGGAACCATTTTTGTAGAAAATTGTATGATCTACATCTTTTGTGAACATATTTTCATGATAAAATTTACCGTTTTCGAGAAAAATGGGAAAAACCATAATTTTGACCCTTTGACCTTAAATAAATTTTTTTGCAGATGTCGGATCGTCGCGTAGGCGATTTTTGGAATTTTATTTATAATGATGTATTTAACGTCTGTGCCAATTTTCAGCTCTATGCGAATTTTGTCTAGGCTATGACTTTTTTTGGTCTATTTTGACTGAACTATTGGCATGAGTTTATATTTATACGTAGCTAATGGTATACCGATATTAGATTTGTTATCTAATAGTGGTAGACATGTTCCATTTTTTGCAAGTTCGTCTGCTTTGCAATTACCTGGAATGTCCCAGATTAGGTAAATATTGAATTGATCTCCACCAGAGATGATCTACAATTTTGGGCTACTATTGAATTATTAGAGACTGATTCTAAGGATTTTATGGCAGCTTGACTATCCAAAAAGATAAGTATATCAGTTGAAGATATCACGTTTTCCTTCAACCAAGATAGGACTTCTTTGATGGCAAGAAGTTCTGCCTGGAACACACTACAGTGTTTGGGTAAACGAAAGGAGAGACTTAGGTTTAGTCTGTCGGACGCCGTACGCCGCCACCAACTCCTTCATCTGTTTTTGATCCATCGGTGTAAAAGTCGATGGCTTCCCCAGTCCACGGTGGCTCTAGCTCCCATGAGGATCTAGAGGGAATGGACACGTTGAAGTTTTTATCAAAACGAAGAAAAGGTGTGATGTAATCGACGTTACTGGATAGTGATCTGAATGAGTTCAGAATTTTTGTGTGGCCAATATTATGGTTATTCCACTGTGAGGAGGCTTTGAGCCGGATTGCTGTGTTAGCGGCAGTTTGTGTACTGAAGATGTCCAGCGGTGTATCATTGAATAGAACTTCCAGCGCAGCTGTGGGGGTTGAACGAATTGCACCACCCATAATTAGGCTAGCAGTTCTTTGGAATTTGCTTAGATTATCGCGGTTGGTAGCTATTTCTAATGCAGTCCACCATACCGCTACACCATAAGTTAGAATCAGTAGAAACAGTATAGCCAGTGTGTTATGTGGGTTTGTAGTCCCCACTTGGTACCTATGGCTTTTTTGCAGGAGAACAGAGCTACGGTAGCTTTGTTAATTCTCTCTTGTATGTTAGGTTTCCAGCTTAATTTTTTATTTAGAATAAGGCGAAGGTATTTTGCTTTATCTGAAAATTTAAGCGGAATTCCGTGTATGCAGGGAGGGTCTATGTGTGGGACTTTGTATTTTCTCGTGAAGAGAACAAGTTCTGTTTTCTGAGGGTTTACACTAAGTCCACAACGATCTGCCCAAATAGTGAGTTTGTTCAAAGCATTTTGAATTAGCTCCTTTAGTGTATTGAGATATTTTCCTGATACAGCTTTGGCATCATCATCTGCATAGGCAATCACTCTGTTCCCCTCTCGTTCTAATGTACTTAGTAGTTCATTAACCACTAAGTTCCAGAGTAAAGGAGAGAGGACTCCGCCTTGTGGTGTGTCTCTACTGACGGTTCTTCTGGTAGTAAATACGCACAGTTTGGAGTTGATAATTCGAACTCATGTGTGTAGAGCAGTCTCTACAGATTTCCCTGTGTTATAGGCATGTTTAGCATTAGATAGTAATGACTTATCAATGTTAGCCCTAAGGTGTATATCAATCAGACGTTCGAAAGTTGTAAGAAGGAATGATGATAGACTTATTGGCCTGAAGTCTTTTGGATTAACATGGCTAGGTTTACCAGCCTTGTTAATAAAGACAACTTTGACTTCCCTCCAAGCCAGATGAATATGATCCAGAGCGATACAACTATTTATTATGTTTTTTAGAATAGGAATTAGTGTATCGGAATTTTTTTGTAATTCTGCTGGAATTATTCCATCTGGCCCCGCTGATTTAAAAGGTTCAATGGTATTTATACATAGCTGAATTTAGAGCTGTGTCAATCGTTCATTTCAAAAGATTCAATCGTTCATATGTCGTTCAGTTCAATGATTCTTTCTTTTCAATCGTTCATTTTATCAATCATTCACTTTTACAATCATTTTAGTTTCTGTTTCATTTTGTTTGTGATTGTGAATAAAATGGAATAAATGTGTTCTTTTCCAATCGTTAATTTTTTTTTAATAATTTTGGTTATGAATTTATTAAAGCTTAGATTGGTCTGCCAGATTTATTAAAAAAAAATTCATTGTTTAAAAATTTGCCTGACTTGTTTCCAAACAAACAATCTTTAATATATGTGTAAGTATGGGGAAATAAAAGTTTGAACGTAACATAAGAAATTGACCCAAATTCAGTTTTGTTCGCATTCGTATTGTTCTATTTTAACACGTTCTTGATAGTTGTTTTGATTTCCAAAACATTACGCTCCCGTTCGTTCTATTTCTTCTCATTTGAAAGAGATGGATAGATTGTATCATTATTGAAGTAGTGATTGCAATCAATCAATCTTTTCGGTGAACGAGACAAAAAGAACGAATCAATCGCGATTGACACAGCTCTAGCTGAATTCAGTTTTTCCTTTGTTATCAGGCCTTGAGGAGGAGTGATTATATTGACGTCTGTATGGGTGTCAGTATTATCATCCCAAGGAGCGCTGCCTGGAAAATGTACATCCAGGAGTAGCGGTGGCGAGGCGTGAATAATTTCAATAGGTAAGTCGGAGAAAAATTCGTCACCAAAATATTAAATTCCAAATGTTTATACTTGAAATAATTTCGTGTAATGTGTATCTGCGTATCAAGCTAAGCTGAATCTTAAAAAGTTCCAACTATTCCAACTCAAGTTCCAAATAAAAATATAATTATATATAATATAGATACCAATATCTTTGTGATTTGTTAAAAATATTCATTGTTTCAGTATATAATTCATTACAATAAATTAGACTAAATGGCTTAAATATAGGCAGTACACTGTAAACCTACACATAAGAATTACTCTTTTAAATCAAAATTATAATAAATATACATTATATTTCAAATCTAAATTTTTAATATTCAATTTCACACCGAACACAAAATCAATTCAAGTGTTGCATTGCGTTCTGCTTGTAATTTGAATTTTTAAATAAGTATAATCCTGTTTGCAACTTGCTACATTTATTAGGGCCAATTGTTGCAGTTGTTTTCCAGACTTACTGCCAAAAATAAATTAAAGCTAATATTCAAGCTACTGGCAAATGAAGTTGCAACCTTAACCTTTGAGATTTAGGATCCACTCCAGTGGATACATTCATAAAATAAGTCGGAAAGAAGCGAGTTATTTTATTGCAGAAACATCTTCAACGCCAACCTGCCTGATGCATGTTGGTTCATTAGCGCAGTGATTGAAAGATACAGACACAAATTTTTTAAATAAGTCGAAGGAAACCGAGTTATTTTTGTTTCTATGAAACCCACCACGACCTCAAGAAACATTGACATGCGCACTGCGCATTGCGCAACACACATGATTCATCAGCTAGACTCTTGAGTCATGTCAAAAGCATGGGGATACACACAAATTCACCAAAAAATAAGTCGATGAAAATCGGGTTATTTTGTCCCATAAAAAAGCGGGTATTAAACAGAGAGGTGTCACACCCAGTGAAAGAAGAGGAAAGAAAACAGATTTGTTCTATGCAGGGATATGTTTTGTAACCCGACATATTTCGGGTTATTTTGTTGCTGGTATAGTGTTGTATTTGCTTAGGAGTAGGTTGATAAGGAGAAGAGATGTTTTGTAACATTGTAACCCGACATATTTCGGGTTATTTTGTTGCTGGTATTGTTTTGTGTTTGTTGAGGAGTACGTTGAAAAGCAAACATGTGTATACATTGTGTATAGAGTAAAATTGAAAGCGTTTGCAGGTGTGGGATTAAATTATATTCATGTCGCCAGAAGCTAATGTTGTTAAGGATTTAATTTTCAAAAAGGTAAGTCGAAAATATTCGACTTATATGGACGCTTCGCCACTGAGGAGTAGATTGAGTGATTCTTCACTTGAGTTTGTCCAGGAGCCATCTGAATTTTTTAGACTACTAGGCTTTATTAGTGTTTTGGAGAGGATTTTTCGAAGCCTTGATGCCTCGGAGTTACTATCTACGGTTTCAAAGAAGTTTCTCCAAGACATACGTTTGGTCCTCCTGAGTTCTTTTTTATAAATTTTAAGGGATTCTTTATATGTATCCCAATCAGATGCATCTCTGGTCGATTTAGCTTTATTAAAGAATTTCCTTCATTCTTTTCTTATGGGATCAAGCCCTGAGTTCCACCAATGTTGTTTCTTTTACCTCTTATTTGTATTAGAGGGCAAGCTATTTCCAGAGATTTGTTTAAGGCTTTTGTGAGGTCTTTATACAATTTTGGTTTGATTAACCTTTCAAGTGTTTCCTTGTATGTGAGGCAGTCTGTTTTTCTATGATTGCGGAAAGAGAATTGGATGTATCTGTGATCCGAAAATGAGTGATCTTTTGATACTTTCCAATTTGAAATAATGTGGTGAATTTTGTCTGTGACAAGAGTTATGTCTAATATCTCTTGTCTATCATTTTCTCTAGGGTTTGTCCCGGAAGAGGGCCAAGGTATTCATGGCCGAGATATGCTGACGCCAGCCAGAGGGTGCCTTTGGCTGTTTTCTAGTCTCGCGCTGGTTATATCTCGATCGCTGAAATTAGGTAGTAAAAATACATTTAGACTACTTTTAACTAGTATGCAAGATCTGGGTTCCCCTTTTTCGTTTGCATACAGCAAGTAGTGTTTGGAGTTCTTAACCCTCGAACTATGGATTTTACGATCCAAGGTTCTTGGATCAGAACAATATCTTCTTCGCTGCTGGAGAGGCGAAGGAGTAGCGAGGCCGAAGCCTAAGCGTTTTTGGAGTGTTGGAGGTTAATCTGATGAACGTGCAGCATCTTTGCTACAGTTCTCCAGAAGAACGTCCTCGCTCAGAAGATCTCCAATTATTGAGTTTTCGATCTCCATGTCTGAAAGACCGTCGACGTTTTCTGAGGCCTCAACTACTGTCTAGGAAGACCTGGGTGCATCATCCTCTTCCAGGGATAGAAAAGTTGTAGATGCACCAGGGTCTTTTGCAGGAATTTTGACCTCTCTCGTTGGAGGAGGAGCATTTGGCTCCGCCTCATCTTTTTTATACACCTTAAGGGTGATGGTTTCGAAACCAAACCTTATCACCCCTTTGGATTGCGCCAGAGAAGCGATGGACTCTTTATTAATGACTATAATAGCACCTGTATAGAGCCCTTTTTCTTCTCCAGTTTCGCAAGTTTCCAATTGTGGGTGGGAAGGGATGGGTTCGATAGCCGGATCATTTGGAGTATTACGTTTAAGCTGGAAAACTGGGCTATAACCATAGTTCGAGCTCTTGTCCTGTATTGGATATTCTCCTTAGCAACAACCTCGAGCTTTGCCCCTGGCCACACCTCCCCCAACCGATAACAGATCGAGCGATCTCTTATCGTTACAAACCATCAGTTTTATATGGCCTTGATGTCAGCTCAGTTGGAGCTTCCCTTTGACCACCTGCCAATTTTCCAAAGAGATCGTGCCATCAATATCGTTTCTGTCAAAAATCGCGACTACGATCAAGCATAGTAATGTCCTCCATATGGCTTTGCTCGGATGCAATGAGAGGACTATTTTCTTTTTGGAAAATTAATTTAATAGGCCTGCAGAAATAAGTTGAGCTTGGTCTTGAATTTTTCCAAATTTCTGTGTTGCTAACAATATCCACTAGTTTTAATGGTACAAAAGCAATTACAAATAAGAAGCTATCCGTACTTTCATTATTTAAAAATGTTTGCTTATAATTGCTGTGCCCGGAGCTGCCATCAAAGCCGCATTTGCATATGAGATCGAATGAAGTGCTCGTATTCCCTAAAAATGACTGGTTTACTTTAATAATTTCAATAATGCTATTAGATGTTTTTTTCAGTAATGATTGAAAATTAACTTCAGCAACATTCTCCGACACAACAGCTATTTCAGGTAATCGTTCACCTTCATATATTTGTATTTTATAATATTTTGGAAAACAGTCTTTGTGGATACCTTGCCCACAGCACGCAAAAGAGCGTATTTCCTCTTAGACAAATCCAGGTCTAAGTACAATGCTAGGGTTTGCTGCAATGTTAAAGCTTTTTCTGATTTTTGAGGAGAATTTGACATATTAGTAACATATAGCTAAGCTCCCCTGTACTGTGCTGTGAAGTAAGTTCATGAACACGATGTCTTTTCGTATGTTCGCTGCACTCTTCAAAACTTTTTGATGGGCTTCCTTAAATGAACTCTTAGCCAACGTTCATTAACTTGCGTGAATCTATCCGGTTTCCTCTGGCAACTTTCCCATTTTTCCCTCAATTTGAGGCAGTAATACTTCGGACCTTATAGAATTTCAGGTTTCACATTTTTACTCAACTCTCCTCGGCCTAGTTAATTAGTTTTTACAGCTACGGCAGTCAATTTAACGGACTTCTCACTATCGGTCCAAGTTTGCACCAGGTCGCTATTTTTGATTGATGGAGTTATGCCTACAAAACTGGCAATAATTACAAAAACTCAAATTTGCGCAAAATTTCTTTCGTGATTTAGTCAATAGACATATTGATGAACATAAAACAAGAAAGATCTCAATGGGGCTTTTTGGGTTATTTTAGTAAACCACAGCAGAAACCCGACATTTACATTTCTTCAAAAATTTTAATTAGACACGGAGTTATTATTGAAAAAATTACTAAATATAAACAATTTTTTATTGCGAAATAAGATTTCCCATACCTTGATCACTATTACTAGCCATAGTATACAAATTATAAATGCGCACAATTTTATTGGTAACAAAGGACATGGCCCATTTTTGTATTGGGCCCGGGCCCAGTGCGTTCACTAATGAAATTGGTATCAAATGAAAGGTGAAGTTCAGCACGTTATGTCTGTAAAATATTACCAAAATCGTTAGTGGGGTTCTTGAGATATTTGAGTTTAAAGTTGGTTAACACAGGAATAGAATTTCACGTGTTTTTTTTTAAGAACTGTCTATATCTTGCGATATAGGGTACGTAGAAAAATAATTTTGATATCAAATGAAAGGTATTTCTTATATCTTTCCAAAGACTTCTTGCAACAACATATTGTTCAATATTTAGTGCTAACTTCTTGAAAATCAAGTGTTTTTTACTTACCTTTTGAACATAGATATTTCAAAATTATCAGTGATGACATATATTATTTCTGCATTATTTTAAAGAAATATTTATGAGCTTTATTTTGATATATAATAAAGTACTTTTTCAAAAAGAAATACTTACATTTTAACAAAACTAACTGTGAAAAGTACCCTAACATACCACTGGGTGTTATGAATTTTCTCGTTTTGCCTTTTTTATAATTTCTAACTGCCGTTAGATCAATTATAATTATCTTGGTATTTTTAAGAAATTGATCATAAAAATACTTACCAATTTACGTTTCTGTGCAATTAAATATGGTTGGTAATGTAGGGGGAAAGCGGAAGACTAAATGAAGAAGAAAAATTCTGTTTTACGTTTTTATACAAAAAAAAAAAACTAATAGTAATTTAAAAACATAACTATCTTTCATAGTAATTAAGTATTATGAATGAAAATGAATATAAGAATTTAAAAACTATTCAACTTTTAGATAAAAAATGTAAAAAATATATAAATAAAATTCAAAAACGTAACAAATGTAAAATGCTGAAAAAGGAACTATTTTATCACACATTTGACAGTAAATTACAGCAAAAGGGAAACTTGAACCACTGATCAAGTCTCCCCTAAGAAACTGGCTCCCGTTCACGTTTTTTCACAATTAAAATTTAATAACTTTTGTGAAACACTAGCTGGCTTCTTTTTTTTCAATATTAACAACCCTGAACACATTTTCTTTAAATGTTTGCCATTTCATTGTTTGGAGTAGTCAACTCTGAAAGAGCTTCAAAGAGCTTTCAAATGAGAAAGACTTATTAAAAAAGAAAATAGTGCGAATGAAAGGCAAACATCGTATCTTCCCTGTACTGACAATTTTTAGGAGACAGAGTATAGACAACTGCAATAGTATGCTTCAATTGCGCTGCAACTATTCGTTATATCATTTTTTACAAGGATGTATGTAAAATATATTTTTATACTAATATGTCTTGATTTAATTCCCCTTAGTAAATAATTGTTACCAACTAGGCTGGGATGTGCATGTGCACTATTTATTCTAGTTAGGTTTTCACAAACCTCTTTTATGTATTGCCCATTATTTACAGTTTAAAATCTCTCTTAAAACGTCCATGAACAACCTCCACAACCCATCTTACTATGGTAACACACCTTGATTTATAAGCTTGAGCTGTTGTAAGCTAAAAATTGCCTTCCAAAACAGTTTCAGGGAAGTAAGCTTTGTATCCGTAAGATTCAAGGTTTGAAATAGCATCCCTGAAACCTCTACTAATATGAAAACATCGTTTTCTCTTACAAATGCCTCAAGTTCCCGTATTCATCTAAAAAGATTTGTCATTATGGTTGCATCGGATTTAGTTGCAGCATATGGTCCGTAAACGTCTATTATATAGCCGTCACAGCATGTCATCATCAGACTATATGTTTGCTTTTGAAAGCTATAGTTTGAACTTTTTTGAAGGTAAACATAAGTTCCGTCACATATAATTATAGCTGGTTGTTCATTTTCATGTAACTGTGTGTTACCAAAAGTCCATTTGGAATCATTCTATTTCTACTTGCTACGTTTTGAATAGACAAATTGTTTATTCGACAATTCGTAAATAATGGACCTCTTACCTCTGGTGGGGGGAAGTCAAGAAAATACGAACTGTTGGTTTGCTGTATTGATAGCAAGTAAGTTTATTTTTCCAAATGTTCTACTTTTATACAATATTAATGTCTACTTAGCTTATTTTAAATTAATACAATATACAAAATTTTACAAAAAATAAATTAAAATAATTTGATGCATTATTAGTCAAAGTTTATCGTTTCACACTGCACGTTTTCTATTTGTCTTGCTATGGGCGGCGATGATGTCGTCGTCGTCGCGACATGTGCAGTGTCATATTGAGTCGTTTCGTATTGCTGTTGTTGTAACAACACAAATGTTCAAGACCTAAGTAAAAGGGCACAAAAGAATTTATTAAACTACTTCTAGCTGTAGACAATAATCGACCCAGTGTTGCGCGCGACAAGCGATGAAAGCCTACGATCTCTATCACCGAATCTTAATTTTGAAAAAAAAGAGCTAAATGCTTTTTAAAGGTATGTAGTTCTGAAAACTGCTCAGGGCTCAAACCTATCCAATAATGACATAGAAAAGGATCCATGTTGGTTATGTCACTAAAATCAATTAGTTTCAAAGCAATATTGGTTACAATTAACATCATTTCATCCATTTGCAGTCCAAAGAAGTTAGATAGAGTGTTATCTTCTAGAAGATTTGTCCAATCACCCGATGTAAGATGGAAGTTACACATTCTTTCTCTTATATTCTGTGGAATTCGAAACCTTTCATTCCTTTGGCAATCAGCAAATACACATCGTCTTTCTGTCGATAAACTCGTTTGTAAAGAGCTGAGTTAACTTTTTTCCGTTCTATCAATGCATTTTCTTTTTGTTTTTGTAATTCTGGGTGTATTTTTTCCAGTTTACTCTGTAGTTCTTCGTACAATGACTTTACTCGGTTATAAGTATGTCTTTGCATGTAGTTAGTGTCTTTCTTTACAGAAGAAGCTATTTTCTGATAGTTTGAGTCAAACTCAGACCATAAAGCATTAAGACGTTGAAGCCTTTCCTCTTTATACCTTGGAGTTTTTCTTGAAGGACTGTCTTTTCCAACATTCCTTTTTCATTTTCTTCAGGTTGAAGAATGATATCTATTACTTTCCCCTGGAAAAGGAAGAAATTCATCTTGTCGATTAGCATCATGAACGCGAATTCTGTTTTCAACCCTATTAGCACGCAGCTAACAGACTTTATTTAAATTATGATGCCAATATTATAATAATTAATAATAATAATTTAGTATAATGGAACTTAGCTCTTAAAGAAGTTGTACATGTACCTGATTAAGCGGTATCCATTGTAATAAGAATGTCCTTTCCATGCAGTCTTGGCGTACGTTTCGAGATCTAGAAGATCTTAATGAAACTCCACAGCAGAAGCAAATTCTGGTATGACCATATTCGCGTATGCTCTTTCGAGAGTCCGAAAGCAATCACAACATATTATTATTAAGTCAGAATTAGATATCTTAAAATACGATAATAATGATAATTTTTTTAAGTAATTTGTGTTATCATTTGAAAAAAAAACACGGCTATTTTAAATCAAAAATCTTGATTATAACGATTATTTTGTGAGTATTATTATTTTGAGTAAATTATTAAGTATGTATATGAGATATCCAATTAACTAAAATTGATTGGAGTGGATTTAAAAAAAATTCAATTCTACGATCTTGCAATGTATTTATTTGCAAACGAATTCTACAATTTATACAAAAGTTTCCTTGGGCACTATTCATTTTCACTTTTCTAATCACGATTTAATACTTTTTTAAAGTTTTTTTTCTTCACTATTGGAAAACGGTTAACAAATCACTATAAACGAGACTTACACTTTTAACTGAAAGGTACGTGGGAACTCTCGATCACAATGTAGAGCGTAATATTAGAGAATATTTATGTATATACAGTAGAGAACTTCCAGAAATCTGGCAAATAAAATCCAGCGAATATAAAAATCGCGATAAAAAAAAGAAGTTTGGGAAATTTTGCTAAAAAAAAATTTGTTTCTTTTTAAAAACCAATCTTTTGACCAAATTCATTTTTTTCTTCTTATTTTCATTTAAACAAGATGCGATTACAATTAGCGCGCAAGCTTCAACGTCACTCATTCTGATCTTTCCTCTTTGAAATCTCTTTCACAACTAATGTGTGTATGATTTGGTGTGTAGTGTGTGGCGGAATGCCACACCATTTTCCAGTGCACCGGTGTGCGCACAAGTGTGGTGTCTATGGGCCGCTTAACATTTTAGACATATTTTACAGACATAACGTACTGAACTTCACCTTTCATTTGATACTACTTTCATCAGTGAACGCACTGGGCCCAAAAATGGGCCATATCCTTTAAATTTTTATTAAAAAAACACTTTGCACGGTTTGAGGTTCTGTAACTTCTGCACAAGTTTACAATTCCAATTAAATTTGATGCAGTTAGAACATGTATTTATATTAGATCACTTACCAAACACTCAAAAGTACCACTAAAATAGTTGATTTTTTTTATTTATTGCTATTGGTCGTCCCACTGTGCAACGCTAGTATCTCTTCCAGAGTTTTTTTTCTGTTCGCATACCAAAATTTCATGAATGAATGAATTTAATTTTGGGGTTTGTACACTGCGACCTGTAAGATCTATTGTTCCCCCTACTAGCACTGGGGATGTTCTTATTTACAATGCTTCCTCTAATTTAATTTCCCCAAGAAATTTGAGTATTTGGTTCACCGTCAGAGAGGGAAGGTTTCTTCTTCTTGGTAATTTCCCAAGTGTTTTTTTTTTCCCAAGTTTTTGACCAAGTAACATTTTTGCCTGCCTCATTTTAGGAAGTTCTTTCCAGATTTTTACTCTATTAGCTTTCTCCTCTTTTTTATTTTTGTTTTTAATCAAATTTTCCCCTAATCCACAATACGGTTCTGGTTCTAGTAGTGGAGTTGAGGCACCTGTTTTCGCTAAGGTGTCCGCTTCTTCATTTCCCTGAACTCCTACATGTCCAGGTACCCAATAAAGAGTGACCGTTTTTACTTTAACGACTCCTTTTTGCAGCTTAACTTTGTCGAATAGTTCTTGTCAAAGTTAAATTTTTTTGCATGCCATCTTTTGGGATATCTATAAGATCCGTAACAGAAGATTTTGGAGTACGAATTCCTGCTCTTTGGCTAATGCATTTACCTGGTCCAATTCCTTCTTCCGCTTATCTCATAATTGCTCCCTTTGCAGCACTATCAATGACCTCGTGTAGAGAGGATAGTTCAAGAATAACTTCTATTGCTGCGGTGGGGCATGTTCTGATTGCTCCTGTAATACATATACATGCGAGCCTTTGTACTTTCTCTAGAGATTTCCGAGTAGTTTTAATTACGGTTCTAGAGTGCCATGCAACCGCACCATAGGTAAAGATTGGTCTTACCATCATGGTGTACATCCATCTCAGGATGTAGGATTTGCATCCCCAAGATTTTCCTGCAAGTCTCTTGCAAATCATTACTGCCTTTGTGGCTTTCTCAACCGTCATTTCTGTATGTTTTTTCCATAGAAGTTTACTATCCGCTAACCGTATAGGTTTCATGTCATTCAACAATATTCTGTTGGTAAATGGTATTATTGTCGTTTTCGTTGGGTTTATTGAAAGCCCCACAGTTTGATACCATTTAAATGTAATTATTAGGCCTCTCTGCATTATATCGCAGAGTGTGCCTTCAAACTTCCCTAGGGCCGTGATTACAATATCATCAGCAAAGCCAATGCATCTTATTCCCTTGGAAGTTAGTGTTTCTAGCAGTTCGTCCACTACCACACTCCATAGCAGAGGTGACACGACCCCTCCCTGTGGACATCCTCTGGTTGTGGTGATTTTTTGGATTTTTGTACCTGCTAGTGCCTCAGCCGTTCTTGACAAGAGCTCTGTTTACCGCCTCATGAGAGGTATTATCAAAAGCTCCTATGTCAAGGAAGGCAAAAATGGCTACTTCTTTCGTATCCAAGGCTTTCTTCTTCTTCGTGCTCTGTAAGCATGCTGTCGCGGATTTAATGTATTAATTGATAGTACTTCATACCGTAGGAAGTTGTCAATTAATTTCTATAAAGTTTTCAGAACGAAAAATGTTAAACTTATTGGTCTGAAAGACTTCGGATGAGTTGTATCTTTTTTCCCAATTTTGCGTAAGTAGATTATTTTAGCCCTGCTCCATACCCAATAAACAATTTTTGGTTAAAAAGCGGTTTATAAACCGGATTATAACCTCGGTTTAAAAACCGCTAAAGTTAGAAATTGGTTTGAAAGACGTCTTAGAAGCGTTACAGAAACGTTCCCATAACCAATTTTGGTCAGTAACTTTGTAACCTGAGTTCTATCTTGGTTATTTAAAAGCGGTTAAAAAGCAGTTACTTCAAAACTACTTTTCGGAGTTACTAACCTACCATTTAAATATGGTACTTATTTAACGTCCCTTAAACGTTTTTTCCAAACCTTATAGTGACGCTTTTTTAAAACCGTTTTGTTTTGGTTACCAGGAAACCTACATTTTAGGTTTTTCTGTAACCAAAATGAAACCCACGTAGGGTTTTTACTGGGTTCGGAAAAAACCCAGTATTTTGTTCCAAAACCAGCTAAAAAATTACTGAAAATAATAAAAATAAAGTCCTTATAAAAAAAAATATTTTGAAAATTACTTTTTTTAACTTTTATTTAATTAGATATTTACTTCATAGACTTATGCAATACTTATACTAATACTTATAGTAATACTTATACTAATACTTATGCTAATACTTATGCTAATACTTATGCTAATACTTATAATAGTCCTTATATTAATAGTAATTACAAAAGTAAAAAAAAAAACATGCATTATATACATAGTTCAATTTTCTGCTGATGTTCCTGTTGCTGGTGATTGTGCTGATGATGATAGTGATGATGATGATTATGTTAATGCTGATGTTGATGCTGTTGTTGTTGTTGTTTTTGTTGTTGTTGTTGGAGAATTTTCCTTTTCATCTCTAGAAATCAAGAAAAAATCATTTTAAAGAATTTTACACATTGTATTGTATTATTAAAATATTTACGTGTTACTTTATAATCGGTTTATAGAAATCTATCTAAGTCTATATGGACACAAGTAAAAAAATAACCCAACCCAACCAAACACAATAAACAGTTATCGCAATCGAGTTATTTTTTTTTACTTCTGTCCACATGGAAGAAGTAGAAAAATAACTCGAGCTGTGTTGTTTGAGTTCGTTTTTTTTTGTTGCTTGGGTTATTTTTTAACTTCTTCCATTATGGACACAAGTAAAAAAATAACTCGAGTGCGATAACTGTTTATTGTGTTTGGTTGGGTTGGGTTATTTTTTTACTTGAGTCTATACGGACACAAGTAAAAAAAATAACTGAAACTGTACTACGTAGTTTATTTTTATTTTTGTTGTTGTTTGTTGCTTTTTTACTTATTTTATTTACTTGTAATAAGTAGAAAAGCAACCCAAACAACAACAAAAATAAACTAAGTAACTAAGTGGGTTGCTTTTTTACTTATTATAAGTAAATAAAATAAGTAAAAAAGCAACAAACAACAACAAAAATAAACTAAGTAACACAGTATTATACATTTTAACTTATCTTACTATAAATTTAATTTGACTCACCCTTTTTCTATTATTTTGTTATATATTTTATTGTTCTTATTGTTTTATCACTTTTTAACACTTTGACTTTAACACTTTCTTACACGAACCACTCTTATCAAAGCCCAAATCACAACTGAAACACATTATGCTAAAATGAAGAACATAAACAAAAAGACGGTCGCGGTCAGTGTTACCAGCTGTTTTAAATACGTACGCAAAAAGTAAAAAACATTGTTTCTTATACTACGCTGAACACATCTTTTTTATATTTTTAGAAGTACAAAACAAAGATGAAGTTGCAATTTTCATATCTCAAAACAATAAATTTATTTAAAAATACAGGAGAGGTATAATTTATATAAAAAAAAAATGTGACACAATAAATAAGAGAAGAGTAGAGGCTGGTCACATTCAATCAATGAACAGCTTAGCAAAACCCTACACACACATGCGATCACACTGGATCGCCTTTAAAAATCCATTATGAAAAAAGACCTCATTTATGAATCATACGATCGAAGTTGTATGTGTTGGTGTTGGAAACCGGTTATTATGCAACTAGGAAAATGAGTTATTTTGGAGTAAAAAAAAAAACTGGTTATTTTGCAACCAAGAAAATTGGTTATTTCGAAACCAATAATGAGTTTTAAGGAAAATAGGTTATATTGAAGCTTACAATTAAATGTATTTAATAACCAATTTATAACTTGGTTTGATTTTAACCACTTAAATTGGTTATTTCAGAACTTATTTCAAACTTAAATCGTAAAACACGTTATTTTTTTACCAGAAAATTACTGAAAAGTTACTTTGTGGTAAAAAATAATCTAAATTTGAACTACGGTTTGAAAAAAAGTATTTTTAGAGCCACATTATAACTGAAGCTCAAAATTTACCACATTTTAAGGATACATTTTTACCTGAATTCAACTAAGGCTTGAATTTAGACTTTTTTATACTGAAAAATAGCTCCAGTTAAAATAATAACCAATAACTGACCACTTTATGACCGAGGTAATTTCAAGTAATATTATAACTCAGGTTATTTTGTAACTCAGGTTATAAATTGTTGATTGGGTAGGCTCGGTATATACCCGAGAGCAATGCTACTTCGGAGTAGGCTAATGAAATGGGGCATAAGGACTTCCTTTCCCTTTTGTAAAAGAGCTGGGAATATACCATCTACCCCTGGTGATTTGAAGGGTTGGAAGGTATTTAGTTTCCAGTCCTGTCTATTTGGGTTGAGAGGTGTTATTCCTTCTTGGGGAAAACTGCCTGGAAAATGTGTTTTAATTAGCATTGTGGTTCTCTGCTCTTCGTTTTCTGTGAAGCTGCCATCATCATACCTGAGTGCTAATGATGTGACAGTTTTGTCCTTTGCAAGGGTTTTATGCAATCTTGCCGCAGAAGGGTTGGAAGAAATTCCCTCACACAAAGTTGTCAAGCTCTTTCTCTTGGCTTTTCGTATCTCCTTGTTATACTCAATTAAACTTGTAGAGTAACTTAGCCATTCCCCCGTTCTTTTTGCCTCATTAAAGAGTTTTCTTACCTTGGATCTTAGGTTGAACAGATTTTGATTGCACTAAGGGACAACTTTCTGTCTTTTTTTAGTTCTGAGTGGGCAGCTGAGTTCATAGGACTCATTTATAACTGCACTTAGCTCATTGACCCTAAATTCTAGTTCCAAGTGACTATTTGTAGTGCTGGCTGGGCCTATAAGATCAAGATTTTATTTTAAAGAAGTACTGTATAGTTCGCAGTCTTTTTTCTTAGGGTTCCTTCTAGAGATATTCTTTGTGAGGACGCCTTCTTAGGTAAACAAAATTAGCCTATGGTCTGACATTGAGGGTTCGTTGGATACTCTCCAATCCCTTATTAGGTTACCTAACTGTGTCGTGTCAAAAGTAATGTCTAATACTTCTTTCCTAGATCTAGTGACAAATGTCAGGGTGTTCCCTACATTAAAAATCTCTAAATTTTCTACAATAAGTAGTCTTGTCTTAAAGGTAAAGGAGATTACCCCTGCTGATCGGGTGTGACGCAAATGCACACCACACAACAGCACGGATATTAATCAAAGGGGTGATTAATATCCGTGCTGTTGTGTGGTGTGCATTTGCGTCACACCCGATCAGCAGGGGTAATCTCCTCTGGTTACAGTAGCTCACCACCTTCTGTACTTCTACAGGTGGAATGTTTTCTTCATCACCTGCCAAATAAGCTGATGCTATAACCACTGTCCTGGCTACGCCCTCGATGTTAATGAGGGCTTGTAACGGGACCAGAAACAAGATCTCTTGTCAAAAATTCTGAAAGACATATAAATTTTATGTTATTCCTTATTTTTATACAAGTTCGGAGCGAGTCTTGTCTCAAATTAATTGCGAGTCACTTGTTGACAAGCCTCTTACCTGACCTGCGTAGATCCAGGGTTCCTGAACAAGTTGTCGGTGTTGAATTTTATCGCTAAAACAGCTGCTTAAGCGTGATGAATGTTTACTTGGGCTAGCATTGTCTTGGTCCCGTATCTGGCTATTTTGGTTTTTAGTTAGGGCGATTGCCCCTTCTTCCGCCAGAAGAGTCTCTTCTTCCTCTACTGTCGTCTAGGTCGATTCTGATCGGAGAGAGGTCCATGCCCTCTATCTCTTCACTCCCTCGACCTATAACTATGTTCTCCAGGGATAAAGGGGGAGGGTTTGGGGTTAATGGGGGAGTATTTAGGATGGTTTGGGGGATGGTGGGATTGACATCTGGAGCGGGTTCGGTTGTTGGGGGGATGGTTGAGGGATTTGCGGTGACTTCCCGCTCAGTGTTGGGTTCAGGAAAGCTGGATGTTGTTGCTTTCTTGAGACCGTTTATAGCAATCCTGCCGAATTTATAGTGAAGCTGATGGTTTGCTTCAGCTATAACTTCGACTGATCTGACGTATATACTGTACACCAGCAATTGATCTTTGCCTTCAATCTTGCTGCTCAGTATTTTCCAGGTTTGGACGTTCAGCCCCTCGTTTTGAGCTTGGATCAGTGATAGTGTTTTCCTTTCTTCCTGACCCGCGCTCTTTGGCAGGAACATCGTAACCATTTGAATTTTGAGAATTTCGTCTCCCATGCATGTGGTTAGTTCGATGCCTTTCCATGCGCTGGGGGTTTCTAATTTGAGCCACTCAGCTGTTGCTTTGTCGGCGCAGTCGACCAGTAGGGAGCTGGTTCTGAAGTGCAGAACATTGAATTTCAGATTGCTGGTCCAGCCCAGGGACACTTCCTCAATTATCACTTCCTCCAGTAGCGATAGTTCATGGCGGTGTTTGTGCCCGCCGACCCACTTGCTGCCGTCTTTGGCTTTTTTGCAAGTTGTTTAAGGGGAGGAGTAAGCTGATCGCTTTTCCCTCTGACGCCTTGCTAGGAGGCACTATTTCAGACCTCTCGTCTACCTTTTTTCTGGCTTATTGGGGGGTTAGACCTTTTGCTAGAAAGCGGAAGTACCATTTGTAGCCTGCTCCACTTAGTCCTTTCCTGCAAGGATCATCCCGACCACCTGGCTTACCAAGCTCCGGAAAAGGACCGGTGTTGCGCTTGCATTTTGGTACCGGTTTCTTCTCTGCTGCTGAGGTCTTCTCCTGTGGTTCACTCCCACTCCCCTTGCCATCTTTGGCTTCAGATACCTCGGCTGGCTTAGGAGATGTTCTTTTCTTTGCCGACGCCTGAGGTAGTTGGAATATCATCCGCCTTTAATCCGGGAGTTCTGCGAAGACATGTGAGGGATCCTCTTCATGTACTTCGCAATTTCTGGGATCGGACCGTCTCCATGAAGATTGCTCTATATGCGGTCAGCAAATTCACTGGCGGTGACTTCCCGCTCAGTGTTAAACTTCAGCTTATTTTTTGTTTTTTTTTTTTTGGTTTTTAGGCATGTAGTTCCCACGAGTAGCTAAAGAAATAATGGGGTCCGCCATACCAGAGCTCCGCATTAGTATGGTAAGGTATAAGTTACTCCCTGATTCGACCTGGTTTCAGAGAGGTTCCGTTATAATACAATCGGTATACCCCCTGACTGCAAACCATCCAATGGGCACGGTTAACGTTACACCCTGGAGGTAGTTCTTAGTGGGTAACTCTTCAAACATCGCCGTCGGGTTACGGGATATCCCGACCTCGACAGGACAGATGAATAATTGAAACTTAAGCCTTCGCACTACATCAAGGTGAATACCTTCGAGAAGGCAAAAAGTTCATATAAACATCACAAAAAACGTCCTTGGCTTGAATTTCGAATGGCACCAAAGACGATGGCAGAGTTTTTGTTATTTTGACAGGTTAACTATTTATCTCCTTTACTCTACCAGTTTCTTATGGAATACAAATTATACTCTCTTCTCGTTCATTGTCTCCACGAAATTTGCATTTTTCACTCTACGACACTAATGCCAATTGCGGCATAATTTAGTGCTAAAAAAACTATGTTCTGGATATACAAAGGAAGAACATATTTGCAATAATTGTAACCTTGATCAATTTTTCAAAAAAGAAGACATTTTAATGAGTTCGTTGCATACAATTAGGTGTTTTAGTAAGCTGAAAACACTCAGAGAATATTTAGTAATAACAAAGAAAAAACATGACGTGCAACTTAAAACGACGGACAAAATGATTTTCGTACAAGCAATTTTTATTATATTTTTTCTTGAAAATTTAATGTGAATTGTACAAACCTATTGTTGTCAACCATCAAACAAGCAACATGTTTCAAATGAATTTAATGAAATGTTTACAGGACATTTATCCGAAAATAAACATGAACTACTAACTTGCCTCCAAATCAATTGAAACAAAATTCAAAAATTGACTCATTAAAAAAAATATTTTTCTCATATAAAGGGGCTTAAGAAACAGTTGCGCATTATATTCACAAAAAATAGAGTACGTTCCTGTTACAAAGCTCCAAAATGACATTATAGTGCATTCCAGTTGTGCCCAAAAAAGTGTTTGCTAGTTTTCATTAATTTAAAGGTGTTTTAGATTACGAGTATTTAGAGTGTAAATTGTGTTGCTTGATTATTGAATTGTTAATATATAATCCATTTACATCACTTTCTTTGACCAAAAACATAATAAAACTTGCCTGTGAAAAGAAATGCTTTTATCCGCCTTTATCGTTTTATTTTGACCTAATTTTACACTGCACTTCATATTTTTTGTATTGTTTCCATGAAATATGGATAATTTTGTGTATAAATAACTTAAAAAATAAAATTATTATTATTTATTTATAAACATTTAAATTTAATTAATAATTTATTTTAACTCTGTTTTTTTTTTTTTGATGAAATTAAAGATTTGACATTTGAGACCTCTAACTTAGTGCCTCACTGGAATACACTGTATATGTGAGAATTTACATTTCCTTGTATTCTTCTAAAGATATAATAGCATTGTGCATAAAATGGAATAGTAACATCACGAACAGTAACGAACGACGCGACCTCTGACCATCCGCCTACAATTCTCAAATAATATTCAATAGATAGGAAGGGTAGACATGGAGAAAAAATTAAGAAAAAAGAATAAAAAACAAAAAACCCGAAATGTGTATGTACATACAAATGAAGGGAAGGTTCGAGGTAGACAATAAAAGTTGTTTGCTAGTTTTCATTAATTTAAAGGTGTTTTAGATTACGAGTATTTAGAGTGTAAATTGTGTTGCTTGATTATTGAATTGTTAATATATAATCCATTTACATCACTTTCTTTGACCAAAAACATAATAAAACTTGCCTGTGAAAAGAAATGCTTTTATCCGCCTTTATCGTTTTATTTTGACCTAATTTTACACTGCACTTCATATTTTTTGTATTGTTTCCATGAAATATGGATAATTTTGTGTATAAATAACTTAAAAAATAAAATTATTATTATTTATTTATAAACATTTAAATTTAATTAATAATTTATTTTAACTCTGTTTTTTTTTTTTGATGAAATTAAAGATTTGACATTTGAGACCTCTAACTTAGTGCCTCACTGGAATACACTGTATATGTGAGAATTTACATTTCCTTGTATTCTTCTAAAGATATAATAGCATTGTGCATAAAATGGAATAGTAACATCACGAACAGTAACGAACGACGCGACCTCTGACCATCCGCCTACAATTCTCAAATAATATTCAATAGATAGGAAGGGTAGACATGGAGAAAAAATTAAGAAAAAAGAATAAAAAACAAAAAACCCGAAATGTGTATGTACATACAAATGAAGGGAAGGTTCGAGGTAGACAATAAAAGTACTTTTTTTGAGTCAAAAACGTAAAACAAGAGTAGATTTTTTTTGTCTACTCAATATTCTCAAATAATGAAAACAAGAAGTAAATTAAATTATTTCAACTTCTTTTAATGAAAAATATTTTTGATTAATGAAATAATTTTAAGAATTTCATTCAATTGATTTCAGGTATATATGTATTTGTTTTTAAAGACTTAGTTCATGAAAGAGCGTAGTTGAGGGAATAATAATAATAAGGCGTTTTTTTTTTAGTTCAGAGCAGAGCTTGAACTGTCAAACACAAAATTGTGTTTCTTTTTTAACTCTGAAGGTTCAGAGTTTCCAATTTTTTTTTTTCGTTCTGAACGTGTTCTGAGCTTGTTCAGAATTAATGATATTTTACAAAAACTAAATGAGATACTCAAAAGATTTAAATTGTATCTACCTCGAACACATCATTAAATTTATTGTTATAAACTGTGTTGTGTTTTACCTGATATCGTATTATGGATTTTTTTTTAAATTTTTAAAGAGGTAGATATATTTCAGAACCTGATGTGATGAAAAAAAAAAAATAAAGTGAGATTCGAATTCAGGACAAAAAAATCATTTGGAAAAGTATTGTTTGATTTAAAGGATAAACAATAAGTTACGAGTATGAAATTAATTTTATTCATTTATTTTTTTTTATATTTTTCATTTCAAAAACAGATTTAATAATAATTTTGTGAAAAATATTAGATCCAAACGTCAAAAATAGTGCTTGACAAAAATTAAAATAAATGTTGGAAAATTCAAGTTTAAGTTTTATTTTAACTAAGCAATAATTAAAAGGGACTTGACTTTATAAAATAAGTATGAGAATGATAAATGAATTCTTGTTATTATGTGCTATGACCTGTTACGCATTTTTAAATACATTTTCATTTTAAAATATAAACAAATATTAGTTGATCTTTGTTTTGTTCGCTAAAACAAAAACTAGAGGATGTTTAGCTAAATGCTGCTAATAGGATTTTTACTTTTAGTGTTTTATTTTAAATTAGTTGGACACTCTAAAATGGAACAGAAAAAGAGACGATACTGAGAGAGTGCTTTACTTAGTATTATGTTTATTAGTGTTGTATATTCAGTTGTTCAAACGTATGTGGTATGCCCGATTGGAAAGACATTTTTTTTAGAATCTGTGAATACTGAGATTTGTTTGAAATGTCAAACAAAATCAATATTACTGTTGGTATTAACTTATGATTTTATAACATTATACTTCATACCTACCTTCCTATAGTTTTTCTTTAAATTAAAATTGAAAAAATGTTGTTAAAGCCAAAATTAAACAAATATAAAATTTAAACGAAAAAAAATGATAAAAAAGTAGTGTGCTTTAGACCACACAACTGAACTAAAACTTCTTTATCTCCATCCATATGTATGTATATATATATATATGTATAAGTTTATATATGTATTTCTATACATATTTTCTACAAATTTATTATTGGTTTTTATTGATAAATTAATATTCTTGTATAATTTTTTTTATTTATTTATTATTTTCATGTGCGCATGCATTGTTCTCTCTTGATCCTACAGTGTAATACAGACAATAGGCCTATTTAGGCCTAACTCCAATATTTTGTCCCGATTTTTGTACATGATCTCTAGTGAGATTTTCATCATCAACTTCCATTTGATTATTGTCATGTTCAATCATAATACCACCAATTATTTGTAATGGTGAACCTCTACAATTCATAAGTATTTATTTATTTACGTTTTAGTAAAATTTTATGTTATTATATCATGGAATGAGAAAATAGACAAAAAAAAAGGAACGCTGGATATGACGCTACGACACCCGCAACTAGTATGAGATACGCACTCACCTTTTTGATTCAATATCAGTTGATTGGGTCTCACTAGGTAATAGAGACAGAGAGGAAGAAAATGTGCGCGCACACCTCTCTCTCTCTCTTTCTCTTTCTCTCTTGTCCCTACAGTTACATACGAAACGTAACTCCCTCTCTCGATCTTTACTAAAATGTACCTCCATATCACTCTTTCACTTCCGTTCGCATCACACTTTTCGTAACGCTCTCATAATGCATTCGCCAGTTTACTACCCAAGCCAAGCGTGCCTAAAGAAGTTTTACTTCAAAAATAATCTTTGATATTATATGTACATATGAAAACTTAGCAACGGATATCATTTTGCTTTCTGGCTACGCCACTGAACCCAAGGTGTAAAAGAATTTCCTTAAAAATTTCCTTACATCGCATGGGCTGCGAAAGCTATTGATGATAGAACAAAATAATGCACTACGATTTTGCAGAACACATCATTATTTATAAAAAGTGTGTAGTTATGTAACAATAAGTGTCCTTTTATCTATACTAATACATATTATAACATATTATAAAGAGGAAATATTTGATTGCTTGTTTGAATTGAGTAGGTTCTGAAACTACTTGAATGATTTGAAAAAGTTTTTCTTCGTTGGGAAGCTACACTATTTGCAGTTGACATAGTCTATAATCATAATAAAAAAAATCCTTACTAAAACCCCAATACTGTAACCTAAAGTGTATTAAAATAAACAGACTCTTGACTCAACTTAAAGAATATTATTTTGAAGATCCATCGAATCACTGAGATCTTCTGATCATGACATACATATTCCTTGCCGGCCTCGAAGTTAAGTGATTGTAAGCTGTGCTCGATGTACGGCTTCCTGTTTCTTTTTCTTCAATTAGTTTGTCAACTACTTCACCAATAGTAGCATTAAAAAGGGTCCTATTTGACACCAAATGTATCCCAGCTCCGGAACCAATATATCAGTTGATCCATTGTTATTTTTGCCAGGAACCTTTCGTTTCCATTCGAGTTAAAAACTTTGCCTCAATAATTCATTGGCTTCATTCGGCATTCAAGATTTAGAATATATAATTCGGTGTAAAAGATGGTAGGCAAACCACTTTTTTAAAAAAGAACCTTTGAACTTTTCCAATTCATCATATTTGCCGAAACCCCATACTTGAGCTCCGTATCCTAAGATAGCTCTAGCTACGTATTGGAGATATACAATTTTGATGGGAGTTTGACAGCTTTACTCGTGATGAAATGGTTCCAAGTAAAGTTGAGGCTTTGACGAGCCACTTTGGATCTTTCTTTGAAATGGTTTGTCCAAATGTTAGCCATACCCCTAGGTACTTGTACTTATTGACCACTTCAATGGGTTTACCATTTAGCTTCCAGCGTTCTTGAGCGCGAAGTCTTCCACCTCTTTTCCAGGAATTTTTGACTTCTCCAGATTAATCAGAAGATTCCACTGTCGGGAATATTCCTCTATTCTGTCGATTATTAACTGGAGCACTTTTGGGCTATCAGCAAGCAACAGAATCTCGTCTGCAACAGAATATCGTGTGCATACAAAAGAAGTCTGACCGTAGAAGTGTAGACCGTTTAAATTTATTCCCCCTTCTATGAATTCATGGATATCGTTTGAAAAGAGGACTTAATAAATATCCTTGTTTAACACCCATTGACGTTTTGAACCATTCAGAAAGTTTTTCTCCGTCCCAGAAAGCTGACTGTGTTTTCATAAAGATCTTTTATAATTTTTATAATTTTTTTCCGAAATTCCTACTTTTTGCAATTTGAATAAAAGAGCTTTACGGTCTGTATAATCCAATGCTGCCTTGAAATCTATAAAAAAAAACAGTAAACTTTCTTGTTTTCTTGCATTTTATCTTGGTGATGCTGAAAAGGTCGAAGAGATTATCTGCCGTACTGTATCCTTCTCTAAAACTTCCTGAAACTCATTGATG
Source organism: Scaeva pyrastri (assembly GCA_905146935.1). Taxonomy (NCBI): domain Eukaryota; kingdom Metazoa; phylum Arthropoda; class Insecta; order Diptera; family Syrphidae; genus Scaeva; species Scaeva pyrastri. The sequence goes on along the minus strand of LR989928.1, from coordinate 41,076,910 downwards.
ATGGAATATTCTTTTTCCCACTTTTATAACCGTGTCAAAAGAACTCTTAAAAAGATCTTAACCTGAATTGGATCTAATTCCGGAATTGGTGCAGAGTTTATTGTTGGGTTAATAAGTCCATCGAAATAATTCTTGAAGCTGTCCCTGGTTATGTGATGTCCTTTTACAAAATTGACTGCTAGCTTCCACCATTCTTGTATATTTTTAACTTCCTTAAGCTTTGAGCCAATAGCTTCGTAGTATGTTTTTTTTTTGCAGAGTTCATTATAAGCTTTGTTGCAACTCAGATATATTTCTTTAATAGATTCGATGTTTTAACTATTTCTGCTTACCCTCTATTTTTTCAGTTTGCCACTTCACTCCAACAGTTTCCTTTGTCGCATTAATTAAGTCTTTAGCGTTCCACTCGGCTGTCTCAGATGCTGTAATATATTTGTGTAGTCTGTGTTTGTAATTATTTTTTGGATTTTCAATCCATTTCAGTTTAGGCAGCAATTTCATCTCCACAATATTTTGTTGATTATTTACAGATTTCAGTGACAATACCAAAGGCATATGATCAGAAAAAATCTCATCTCCTACTTTGAAACCTTTAATATATATTGTCGATGATCCAGTTGATTTTATGAATGTAAAACATCCGTCAGCGTCTTCTGGCGTACCACCGTTTAAAATAACGATACTAAAATCTTCACAAGCTTCTAACACCTTCCGCCCTGTCGAATTTATAACCTTGTCCTTTGAGTTTCTGTAATTTGATATCAGGGCGTTTAAAGATGTGATTTCATTTGATATATCGTGTCTGACCCTTATCCTCGAGTTAAAACTTTGTATATGAAAACTATAGTACTCTCATGGCTGAGGTCGAATGGTGCGTCATCTATTTTTTTTCGTTAAACGTCGCGTGGAGACATTATTTAAAAATGGGAGACATGCAACTGACGAGAATTCAAATCGAAGTGAGGCAAGGAAAGACTATACAATTTTTGTGAGAGTTAGAAAGGCTAAAAAAACGGACATTTTGCTGTTTTGGGAGACTTTGGTTTGTTTACATTTTTTTTTGGTCGAGTATGCTTTACGGTAGTCGTCTTTACCAGACGACACACAAAGCAGGTGAAAGAAACAATTTTGGGTAGGCATTCGTATTCCTGTATGGTTTGATCTTTGATGAATTTTGTGTTGTTGATGATCAGATGGATGTAATTTAGATAGGTAGGTATGGAAATATAATTATTATAATGTTTTAAAGCTGAGTGTTAAGGAATATGAAAAAGGTTTGCAAGAGTTTTAAATTTTTGAAAATCCAAAATAAAGCTAAATATTATGTGAATGGTTATCCTATGCAAAACAGTGTAGGTTCTTATTCATCCTTATTGAAAATTATGAACTTGGTAGATAAGTATAAGGAAATTATGTTCATATTTAGAAATAGAAATGGTTTAAATATTATGTGTTCTCTTTTTAATACTTCCCATGAAAAAATGTTGCTTTAAATGTATCTGCATAGGTCGGTAGGTACATATGTATATTTTTTTCTTATTAAAATAAGAACTTTAAATGTTCCTTTTTAGACTAGTTTTTCTTACTTATCATCTTATTTTGCATTTTTATTTCCTTTGAAGCTTCGAAAAGAAACTTTGTAGGTAGGTAAGTAAAGCATTTTTTTTTTTAATTTACATACCTACTTATGTGTGTACCTGTAGATGTTTTAGTGTCTTTTATTTAACTAGTTAAATACCTTATCAAAACTTTTATGTCCTAAAAAATGATGGGCAAAAAAACCCAGACACCGTGACTTACCTAGGCAGATAATTTTTTTTTCATTTTTCATTAATTTTAGTTAAATCGTTTCAATTCTTTTTTCAAATAATAGATATGTACATAATATGTATATATGTACTTTATGACATCAATTGTAGCTAGATTATGCATCCAGTAATTTTTATAAAAGTATTTTACTAAATTCGATTTTTACAAGTTTGCATTTCAATCCACTTGAAGTCAAAAATGTAGCTACTATGTATTCCAAGTCATTCCAAAATTTGGATTGTTATAGGTTAGTTTTCCTTTTACATATTCTGCAAAACTCATAAATTTAACAGTCAGTTATAAAACATTTTTTCCCATTTCCTTATTGATAAGAATAAAGAAATTGTAGTAAAAGTTTTTGAATTGGGTTATCAAGCTATTTTTAAAAAGATATAAACCTTAGATACATATTATCTAGTAAAAAATGGAAATAGAATTAATTCCCATTTTCTTTTTAGGTATAGGTACATATTGCAAACAAGGTTTTTAAACGGCAAATAAGTTATAAGATTTTTGATAACTCTAGCCTGAATAAAACTTCAACATCACTCTATGTATGTATATCGTCAGGTTTTTAAAAATGAAAAAAGAGAGATATTAATCGATTTACTTTTGATGTTGATTGATACAAATTTTAATAATAAAAAAATTATAAACAGACTTAAGAAATTTCTCCAGACATGTATACCAATTTTTCATATAACTTTTTGTGGTTTTTATTTTGTTGTAAAAAATGTTAATTTGATTTTTCTCAATATTTTATAATTTATTGAAAATTTTATTATTTACTATGAAAATAAAATACATTTGAAGTCAATATCATTGCTTGTTGTGAAGATATTTGAGTCGAAAAACAATTTTTAATACTTTTAATAAAACTGTCAATACGATAAATGTCAAAAATTTACCATATTCTAACATGTGCATTATGCAAACAATAAACTCTCGGCATATTCCAGTCAAGAAACACTAGCATTTTTTTAACTTAATTTTGGTTTTAGGTTTCTATTTTTTGTAAAAGAACTTTCAACTCGATAGTTGTCACAATTATTCCATATTTTAACAGTTGTATTTGTATAATAAAAATCAATTTGAAGTCAATATCTGTTGTATTGAGATTCAAAACATGAATGAAAATTTTATTTTCGATAAAAATAAACATATATAAATAACTAGCAACTTGATATACCTACATAAATAAACAACATAAACATAAAGTATGATAACATAACAAAATCTTAAATTCCAACAATATTGTTACCCGGTCTTGAAATATTCGAGCCAAAAAACATTTTTTACCAATTCTTGGTAGATTTTTTTGTACTTTTTGTATTTTTCGTAAAAAGAACTGTCACTTGAATTTTTTTTCAAACTTTCACCGTATGTCAAAAACATAATTTCATGTAGTAGAAAATAGTTTTGAATAGGTATTTTTTTTTAGTTTTTCTACTTAAAAAAATAACTTTACGTTGAAAATTTTCTAGTGAATGGAATAAATATTTATTTGAAGTCAATAACATATTTAGTTCGTTAGGTAGGTATTTGAGAAACCAAAAAAGCCGTCCAAACGTTGTCTAAAAAAGATATATTATAAATGTATAAAGTATAAACCAAAAATAGGTCAATTTATTATTCGGATGAAAAATCAAGAACTTGACTCTAAAACTTGTTTTTTTTTAATCATGCATAGATATGTACATACATTCAAGTAGGTATTTCGAGATTTCATAGAGTCAAAAAAAAATTATTTGAATTAAGGACAATAAATAACAAAATACTTAAAAAAATAACAAATATTGAACCTTCCAATTTCCCTACAAACCGAAATTTTATTACCTACGTTAATAATTTAATCTTTACCTAGATACCTAGCAACGCACCTTCAATAAGCTATAAATATTAAGTAAAATAAAAGTAAAACATTTCAGAAATCTTTAAAATTACATTCACAAATTCATACCTTCAAAAAATTCAATTCTAAAGTTAAAAGAAAACCTACCCGAATCTTATAACAAAACTTCAAGTCAAATGTATATACATAGCTACCTACTCTTCGTAATACACAAATTTTTCTTCCTCACCTAGCACAAACTAAATATCAAGAAAAAAATTCCTTCGTAAAATACAAAAAAATCGATCGAAGAAGCTAACGAGCTGACGACGACCACGACGACGACCGACGACCACGACGACGACCGACGGCGGCGTCGCGGCCACGACGCAAGCATTCCTTTCGGTTTTCTTTTCTGTTCGCAAAAATTTCATAATAAACATCACAAATTGAATTTCATATGGCACTAAAGACGATGGGAGAGTTTTTGTTTTTTGTTATTTTTACAGGGAAACTATTTATCTCCTTTACTCCACTAGTTCCTTATGGAATAGTAATAATATTCACCTCTCGGTCATTGACTCAAGGACAAATGCATCTCTCCACTCTGCGACACTAGCGCCAAGACGGCATGTGGTCACCCTAAAAAGACTAAGCCATGAGAGTACTTTAGTTTTCATATACAAAGGTTAAAATCACTGATTGTAACATAATTTTGCAAATTTTCCTCTTGCAGTTAGTTGTTAAGATTTTGGTAGTCCTCCTCCCATTTTTAACAATTTAAATACACACGAATGATGAAGAACAGTGACGTGCCGTGGTGAATGCAGTAGGGTGTTCACTATAACATTTTATTCAAATAATTTATCTATTTTTAGTTCAATCCAGGATCACGACGAGGACGTAATGGGCAACGATCCCATATAATTTTGTTTTTGTTTTTTTAATTTTTTGTATTTTTTTTTTTGTTTTTATTTTTTATATTTTTTATATTTTTTTGTTTTTGTTTTTATTTTTTATATTTTTTTTTGTATTTTTATTTTTTAATTTTTTTGTGTTTTTTTTTTTGGTTTTATTCTGTATTATATATATTTTGTATTTAAATAGGAGATATTTATAGTAGTTCAGTTATTAGTAAAGTTAACGCAGTCCAAAAGAAATTTACTTATATATAAGGTCGATTCGACGGGATTTCTTCAAAAAAACTTGTAGAACATCATCATAGAAAATATTTTTTGCTCTAATTTCCTTAAGAAATGATTTTTCTATTGAAATAATTGCCAGTTCAGACAATCTGTTTTCTAGCATTTTATTTCTTGCATATGATTTAATGCGCTTAAGGGCAGAAAAAGATCGTTCGACAGAGCTAGTTGATGCTGGAATCGTCAAGATTAGTGAGCTTAGTTTAAAAATTTCCGAAAAAGTGTCTTTAAGTTCCATATTATCGAGCATTTTTGGAATGTCCTTAACGGAAATATTTTTGAATTTTGACTGAGTAAGTTTGAAAAACACAGTTAGTTCATTCTTAAGCTTCACAAAATCAAAAAACGGACCATAGGAACTTTTAAGGCATTCGAAGGCATCAGTTGGGAAATTTTTTTCATTTTCAGCAAATTTTTTTACGGAAAGTAATTCTAAAAAATTTATTTTTTTTAATGATTCGAACCTGGTTTCCATTTGTAACGACAAAGTGTCAATTATTTCAAAAAATAATTGCCGATATCTTAGTTTAAAAGTATCTAGACTTTCACCACGTTTTAGAACAGGATCAATTATATTTTCGGCTGTTTCAAAAATGTTTTGAAATTTTGTTCTTAATGCATTGATTTCCATCTTAACTGAGTCAATTTGATCACAACAGTAATTTATATCAAATATTTTTGTTTGTAAGACATTAAACAAAATATCAGTATGTGAAAATACATCGTTAAAAGTATTAAGCATAAAAACTGTATTAAAACATTTTAAAAATTGAAGAAATCCTCTCGCTTGAATTGCGTCCGCTCCCCAAGTATTTGGATCATCAATCATTTCTTCAAATAAAGTGACCAAGTCACTAAAATGTGTTTGAACAGCATTTACCAAACGAGATGGATAATTCCATCTAGTTGGGGCAACAGTAGGTAATTTTCTTTTGATTATTTGGTCCAAAAAATAAGTTCTTTTTGTGGACTGGGAGAAAAAAGCGGATAGACCAGACAAGCTCAAAAAGAAAATTTTCACTTCCCGAAGAAAATTCACAGATTGTGATAAAACAAGGTTCAGAACATGAGCATTGCAATGAATAAATATTGCATGCTGAAACTCACTTCTTACTTGAGCTTGGGTTCCATTTAGCTCACCAGACATAACAGCGGCACCATCGTATGTCTGAGCCACCAATTTTGTACCCCAATTTTTAGATTTAATTAAATCAATTATTTTTGTTGATATTGCATTGGCTGTACGATTGTCATTGACGTCCCAAAATTGGTAAAATCGTTCTTTTGGGGAACCATTTAAATCAACGTATCGGAAAACCACAGATAATTGAGACTTTTTTGTTATATCTGTGGTTTCATCCAACATAACAGAAAGGAAATGTGCAGCATCAATCTCTATCGATGTTATCAGAGATCACATTTGATATTGCATTTATCAAATCATTTTGAATATTGTTTGATGTTCCTTTAAAAACCGTTGCAGATTTTAAATGTTTCTCTAATTTAGAGTCATATTTGGCTATGAGATTTAAAAGCTCAACATAGTTTCCCTTATTTTCCGACTCCTCGCTTTCATCATTTCCCCTGAACGCTAGCTCTTGAGATCCCAAAAAGCACACGGCATCTATAAGCCTCTCTAAAACTTGCCTGTTTTCCGATACTTGCTCGTTATGACGAGATACGGATACTTTTTTTGTGCATCAAGCAACAAGTCTATGCGGGTGGTGCCAAATGTTTTCAATGCTACGTTAGAATTAATATGAGCTTGAGAAATGGTATGTTTGCTTGATGCTACGGTCAAATGATTAAGATCAGAGTAACCCGTACACCACACGCCCCTTTCCTGGTTACTTGCGAAAAGTAGGCAAGGCCAGCAAAACAATTTATTGAGAGAGAGGCAACCACACAACCATAGCTTTGCCTCATATTGTTTTTGCTGGAAATTCCTATTCAAATTTTTATTTTTTGTTGCATTAACAGAAATTAAATTTGGAAGAGGTGGTATTGGCCTTCCAATATTTATTGCCTCTGTTTTTTCCAAAGGCAATAGCTGAGAAAATGGCTTTTCAATTAGCTTTTCAATGATACACCTGCAATCCATTAAATTTTCATCCATTGCTCTTTCCTGAAACTACCTGAAATTGTACTAAATTGGCATTAGTTGTATTGAAAACCAATTTCATAAAAAAACAGTAAAATACATTTGTTTTCGTTTATTATGAAAAATATAACACAAAATAAATAAATAATTCATTAACATAAAAAAAAACAAATGACTTCAATTAAAACCGAAAAAAGAGCAAGAAAATAAACAATTAAACGACAACGATTTTTAGTCGATTTCGATACAATTGTATCGAATTTCCCATGCCTATATTATGAGGAATGAGAAATGAGAGCGAAACACTGTAAACAAAAACTCTCTAACTCTTCCTTTTGTCACTTGTGTGTGAATGAATTCGCACTCCATAATGAAAATGAATCATATCAGAGTTCACGGTCTCTCTCGATGCCGAATTGAGGATGGTACGCTCAATGAAGTTGAATACCAAACCATTGTGGCAATGTGTCTTGTCAGTGTCTTCTTTTCTGTTTGAGTTGTTTTTGTTTCTGTATGTTGATTTGCTTTACGTCGCGTGCGTCGCCCATCGTCGTTGGTGCGTTGACATGGAAAGAACATTGTAGCGTGAGAATGAATTCTCTGTCCATTCGAATGAAGGATCGTGGACCGTGGTGCGCTCGATGAAGGTGAACACCAAGGCATATAGAATTTTGGATTTATATATAGACATTTTGCCTCTTCTTTGCATTTTTTGTGCGAGGATGTGGATGTGCTTTACCATGAATTCGGTGGTTGGTCGGTGCGCTTACATGAGGAGGACACCCTAGACCTAGAGTACTATTTTTATTATTTTGTTTGAGAATTTATTCTTCAGCCATTGCATTTGATGATTGCTGTGGTGCGGCAACAAGGAGAGCATAAAATACGGAATATGACTTATGTGACGATTTTGGTAGGGTGTGCGGTGAACACCAGCGTACCTTCGAATAAACGTCACTGATGAAGAAGTTCTCGTTTTCGCCACTTATACGTACTAAGTCCCGATACGTTCTTTTGACGAATTTATTTTGTTTTAAATCAGATCTGATGTTGTAAACTGCACCAGCACTTGCTCTGCCATATCTAGCTGTCTTTACAGCTGGCACCCAGAGTAGTTTGAGACTTTTAAAAAATCTCGCAAACCTTTCAAAATTTCCGATGAAAAAGTCTCATATAGAAAGAAAATATCATGTTCACATATATTTTAAAAATGTTTGGGTACAAAGTTTTGTTACCTAAACCATGTACATTATAAGAAATAATTTTTATTTGTTTTATGTTTGTACTTGTTACTTCATTTGTTTTTATTTGACTTAAACTAAAATCGCAACAGACTTCTAACTGCTAATGTGTGTTAAGACTTAAATCTATTCTTGAAAGATCTTTTTTGTAAATTTCTACTATAACCTCTCTAGCTGGCCGCTCTCCACATTTTAAATTTTAATACACCGTCAAACAACGAAAATAATTTTCCTTCTACATTCAGTTTGTTCCCTTTGAATTTAACATCTTTTGTTCGATCGATCTTTTTTAGATCACTCCGTACTCGAAGGAGAAAGTTTTGATGGCTTCGTTCTGTTTTTGTCATGTCTCTTTTAATTCCATAATTTGTATGGAAACTTTATATGTATGTGTTTCTTAAAATAACGAAAATTGCGTTTGGATTTTGAAATTCAAAAAGGTTTATTTCTTTTTCCTATTTGATTGATTTTAACTATTTCCAATCTCTCAGAGATTCCTAGTACATTGTTGCATAGGTTCAGGATATCCTGTCTCTCGACTTTTGGTCTTTGAAAACCATGAAAAATAAGATTGTGTCTTCGCATATGTCTGTGGAATGTTTCTTTTTTTATTTCAGCTTCCGCCTTGAATGCTTTCAGTGCAAGAACTTCCTCTTTTTCATTTTGTTTTTTTACAACTTCGATTTCCTTAGAATTCGAATCCACCTTGGATGGGGAAATCTGTCTAGTTCCTTTGGCTTTACTGTCTTTCTCCAGCTTGATTATGCTTATGTAAAGTGCCTAAAAGTATGCTCCGAATTTTCCCCTTAGCTAATACAACTACCTGCTAATAAAAAGAGTGTACCCTTTGTATATGAAAACTATAGTACTCTCATGGCTGAGGTCGAATAGGGCGGCATCTAGTTGTTTTTCCTTGAACCTCTCGTGGAGAAATTATTTACAGAGAGAGGGAGACTTGCAACTGACGAGAATTCAAATCGAAGTGAGACAAGGAAGGACTAAACAATTATTGTGAGTGTTAGAAAGAATAAAAACTGTCAATTCGATAAATGTAAAAAATGTACCATATTCTAACATGTGCATTATGCAAACAATAAAATAAATTTGGAATACAATGATTGACCACTCTTGACGTATTCAAGTCAAGAAACAACTTTTGCGTTTTGTAACTTAATTTTGGTTTTAGATTTCTATTTTTTGTAAAAGAACTGTCAATTGAATTTTTTCTCAAACTTTCACCAGATGTGAAAAACATCATTTCATGTAGTAGAAAATAGTTTTGAATATTATATAATTTGTCCTTCCTTGTATATTTGAGACCCAAACATTGTTTTTAGTTCTTCTACTTTAAAAAAATAACAGTACGTTGAAAATTTTCCACTTAATGGAATAAATATTTATTTGAAGTCAATAATATATTTTGTTCCTGAGATAGGTAGGTACTAGGTACCAAAACAGCCGTCAAAAAATTGTCTAAAAAAGATATATAAATATATTTTGTAAAAACCAAAAATGGTGTTAAAAACGAAATCTTTTTATATTTGTGCTATATAAGCTTAAATTAGTATTCGGATGAAAAATAAAGAACTTGACTCTAAAACTTGTTTTTTTACATTAAAGTTTTTCGAGATTTAATTTGTTTTCAGGACAATAAATAACAAAATCCTTAAAAAATTAGTTATGGTTTGGTATATGTCCTTAAAATAACTGATGTTGAACGTTACAAATAAAAAAAGGATTACCTATTATTTTTATAATTATTTAGATACCTTGCTAGCTTTGGAATTAAGAAAAAGTTCGGCAAATAAATTTGCGATAGAAACCTACATAAGTAGGTACATGCATACCTACAATAATTGGCGCTAGTGTCGCGGAGTGGGGAAATGCCTTTGTCCTTGAGTCAATGACTGAGAAGTGAATAATATCACTATTGCATAAGGAACTAGTGGAGTAAAGGAGATAAATAGTTTCTCTGTAAAAATAAAAAACAAAAACTCTCCCATAGTCCCATCGTCTTTGGTGCCATTCGAAATTCAAGCCAAAGATGTTTTTTGTGATGTTTATATGAAATTTTTGTATGTAAACAGAAAAGAAAATCGAAAGGGATTTTTGCGTCGTGTCGTCGAGCGAGTTAAATAAAAGAATTGTTTTTTTTTTTATTTGTATAATATTGAATTAAATTTATTATCAAAACTCTAAACCTCGACTGGTGGTCTTGCCATCGTATACCTACTTACTTACTTAGGTTAATGCATTCAATTTCCCGTGGCCTTCGAATATTGAGAAGTTCCCATGGGAAAGTCACGCATTGACACTTTATGGGTTGCGGAGTAACACAAATGTGTCGTCAAGTTTGTGTTACTCGCGCCGTCCGCGTCCTCGTCGTCAGCGGCTTTGCTTGTTCGACCGAGTTTTTTGTTTTTTACGAAGGAAGTTTTTTCTTGATAGGTAGTTTGTGCGAGGCGAGGAAGAAAAATGTGTGTATTATGGAAAGTTGGCAGGTATGTACATTCGCCTTGAAGTTTTGTTATAAGATTCGGAAAGGTTTTCTTTTAACTTTGGAATTTAATTTTTTGAAGGTATAAATTTATAAATGGAATTTTAAAGATTTCTGAAATGTTTTACTTTTATTTTACTTGATATTTATAGCTTATTAAAGGTACGTTGCTAGGTACCTATCTACTTACTAACTTACTTAGGTCCTCAGACATACGAAGTCCGTTGGTGTTCCCTAGTAGGTAGACCGAGAAGCACGTGGAGAAGAACAGTCGAAGAGGAATCTGCGAGATTGAAAAAAGCTGGAGGGAGCTAAAATACATCGCTGGAAACCGCACACGATGGCGTGTAGGAGTAGTTGAGGCCCTATGTCCCGCTAGGGAACACCAACGGACTTCGTAGGTCTGAGGACCTAAGTAAGTAAGTAAACATTGGACAACATCCCGAACGCAGCCTTAGCTTTTCCTATGCGGCTGGCGATGTCTAATTCGGTTCCTCCTTCAGTATCAGACGGCGTTCTGATGTTTGAATTTGATCTCCGAATTGCAGCTGTACGTAATCTTAGGGTAGCTACCATAAGATGGTGATCGCGGGCAAGCCCCATGTCAGCACCTCTTCTATTTCTGACATCTAATCTAGGTACCTATCTAGGTAAGGATTAAATTATTAACGTAGGTAATTAAATTTCGGTTTGTAGGTAAATGGGAATTTCTACCTAATTATTAAGTATACATACATATGAACATGTAGTATGTATGTATGTATACTTATATAGGTTTCTATCGCAAATTTATTTGCCGAACTTTTTCTTAATTCCAAAGCTAGGAAGGTATCTAAATAATTATAAAAATAATAGTTAAATAATTTTTTTTGACTCTATGAAATCTCAAAATACTTGAATGTATGTATCTATGCATGATTTAAAAAAAAACAAGTTTTAGAGTCAAGTTCTTGAGTTTTCATCCGAATAATAAATTAAAACATTTTTAGTTTATATATTTATATATCTTCAGTTTACCCGGAGCTTTCGGCTGCATTTGATGTGTTCATCTCACTCGCAAGTTCTAATTACAACCATTCCCAAACGCGACAGATCGACTGATACCGGGAACAATTGTTTGTCGTCGGATAAAAAACTTCGTTCCACTATGTGGCCCTAGTAAAAACCCCTACTTCAATAAATTCACTCCCCTACAATGCCATCCAGACAATTCTGAAATGGATGAAAATGATTTGCAAATAATCAAAAAAGTGTATGTGCCACTAATCAAAGTGTTGCAAAAATCGCCAGAATATGTGCATAGTCTCATGAAAAACCTTAACATATCCAACTACTCAATAAAAAAATTAAAAGTTGGTATCAAAATAATGTTTGAATCTATTGAATCATTTAATATTGTGTTAAAAAAATGAAAAGAAGATAATTGTCAACATTTTTCGCATGACCTTAAAAGTGCAAAGTCATTTAAAGTTATTTTGTATGGCCTGGATGATATAGGAACTAATGAACCTAAAGCTGAACTCATTTCTCTTGGCCTAAAATGCTTTGATGTTAAAAAAATTCAAAAAAATATGATCAATTTATTGATTTTTTTTATCTTATTCACCTCGAAAATGGAACAATTAAATTAAGTGAACTTAAAAAAAATTATCGTTCTATTTTTCATACCCAAGTGAATTGGAAGTTCCAAAGAAAAATCAAAGGTAAGGTGACACAATGTTTTAATTGTCAAATGTTTGGACATGGTGAGAGAAACTGTCACATAAAAACATATTGTGCTATCTGCGCCGGTTCACATTAAACAAGCGAATGTAATAATGCTTCCGTGAATAGATGTGCCAACTGCAACGGCAATCGGCAATCATAAAGCTACTGATATTACATGTCCCAGCAGATCTAAATACTAAGAACTTAAAGAAAGATCATCTGGAAGAAAAGCTCATACCCACTCAAGAACTAATTTCGCTGCAACTACTCAAATCCCTACTCAGCAAGCTTACCAAAAACCGTCGCTTCCACAGCCACAAGGAAAACTGATCAATGCTCCAAACAAAAGCTTTCCAAATTCAAGATCGAAATTTAAAAGCTTACCATCAACAATTAATGCATGGGAAAATGACTCACGCGGCGCTTCTTCATCAAACAACAATTCACCCAACAACAATTCATCACTTTTCACAATTGAGGAATTAACTTCCTTGTGCATGGAAATAATTTCAAATTTATTAGTTTTTAAAACCAAAATAGAACAATTTAATGTGGTCGCGCATTTAGCTACTATACACTATTAATGTTAAGTAAAATGGCTGATACACACATAAAAATAATTAATTGGAATGCTAAAGGCATACGCAATAAATTTAATGATTTCTTAGATTTTTTGAATAGCTACAAAGTTGATGTTGCGCTTGTAATTGAAACTTGGCTCTATATTTTAAATGCTATCGAATATACCAAATTGGAGGTGTAGTTGCAATTCTTATTAGAAAGTCAATTCAACATTCGCTTTTACCTGTAATCCCAACAAGACTTATAGAGAATGTAGGTGTAATGATTAAATTAAAAAACCAGAAAACAGTAAAAATCTTTTCTGGGTATTTTCCTGGTGGAACTTCGTCGGATGTTAAAAGAAAATGGCTCAAGCAAGATTTAAAAAAGTTATTCACAATGAATGGTGACTTTCTACTAGTTATTCAAAATGAATGGTGACTTTCTACTAGGTGGCGATTTTAACTGCCGACATAAAGATTGGGGGTGTATAAAACAAATGCTTGGGGCAATATATTGGCTGTCCTACCATTGGCACTCCCAATATATATTTTTTATCCACCCGGTCCAACTTATTTTCCCGCAGGTTCTCGTGGCATCCCTTCTGTTCATGATTTGTTTGTGTCAAATGTCCCTGGTCTTTTAACAGATCCCGTTTCGTTAAATGCCCTAAGTTCAGATCATAATCCTGTTTTTTGTAACCTTTCGTGGTTGGGTGAAAGAAAAATCCCTTACTACCTATACATGAAAAATGCTAATTGGAAATCTTTTAAAACAAAGATCAAAATGAGGCTTCAAAATAGTAACACTAATATTGAAAGAGTGTCTTGTATAGGTGATGTCGACTTTATTGTACAAAACTTTACTCAAGCTATCACATCTTCGGTTGATGAAAGTATTCCCAAGAAAGAAAAAAAAAAAAAACATTTAAAAAACTTCCAAGCCATATCTTAGAACTTATTAGAATTCGAAACATTCATCGGAAAAATCGGCAATGTTACCGTCAACCCTTTTCTCCATCAATGGTTTCCTATTTTAATAAACGCATTGTTGACCAAATACAAATCTATCGCAATAAAGAATGGAACACAAAACTTAGCGTCATGGATAAAAATGCTAAACCGTTCTGGAATATATGTAGTTAAGTTAATTAAGAACAAAAACCGCAAAATACCATTCCTGAGGGATTCTACTAATACTTTTTTTACGGGTTTGGAGAAAGCAAAGCTGTTTGGTGCAAGTTTTTCAAAAAATCACCTGGTTTTTCAGCATTTGGGTGACTTGGAAACAAATGCACTTGTCAATAACACAATTGAAAGATTAGAACCTACTAACGAATTAACTTCTACTACTGCATTTGTAATAAAAGAAGACGTTAAAAACGTGATTAAGAGTTTGCAAACCCGAAAAATAGGAGGGTTAGACAAAATTAACAATTGCCTAATATTGAAATTAAATATTTAACATTTATAATTAACGCATGCCTAAAATGTCAATACTTTCCTCAATGCTGGAAAAAAGCAATGGTTGTTCCTGTCCTTAAGGCTGGAAAACCCCCAGATAAACCTGACCTACAGACCGATTAGTTTGCTCAGCAACATAAGTAAAGTTTTTGAGAAAATTCTAAAACAACATATTTTAAAAGTTATTTCAGACAAAAATATTTTCTCTGACATACAATTTGGATTTCGTCGCTTTCACAGCACATCGCACTAGGTTAAACGAATCTGCAACCACGTTCTAGACCATCGTTCACGTGGACAATCAACGGGCATGATATTATTAGATATTGAAAAGGCTTTGATTCTGGGTGGCACAATGGGATAATATATAAAATGTTACAGTTCGACTTTCCCTTGTATTTGTGTAAAATCGTCCAGAGTTTTTTATCTGATAGATGTTTTCAAGTTCATGTCAATTGTGATGTTTCTGTCTTGTTATTTTTTGATTATGGCGTTCCCCAATGCTCAGTCCTTGGTCCAGCCTTGTACAATATCTACACTTCGGATTTTCCAAGTCTACCTCAATGTCAATCAGCCATTTTCGCTGACGACACTGCAGTATTTACGTCACATGAATTTTATCTCAACATTGAGATAAATCTAAAACATGCGATCGAAATACTTGAAAAATAAATGGAAAAAAGAAATGGAAAATTAAGCTGAATGTTGGGAAAACGCAAGCCATCTTTTTTACACGAAAAAGAAAAGCTTGCTATCTTCCCAGCAATCAGCTACAAATAAGTGGTACCACAATTGCATGGGAGCAATCCGTAAAGTATCTCGGAGTTCATCTTGATACAAAACTAACATTTAACCAACATATTCAAAATCCCTTAAAAAAATTGGTATAGCTATTAAGATGCTTTACCCTTTTATTAACAGAAACTCTTTAATCACAAATGAAAATAAGATTATTATTCATAAAGTTATATTCCAAGCAATACTGTTATATGGTTGTCCAGTATGGGGTAACGCTGCAAATTGTCATTTAAAGAAGTTACAGGTATCACAAAACAACGTTTTAAAAATGATGCTAAACCTTCCTTGGCATTATTCAGAAAGGCGGATGTTGAATTGATTTTGGAAAGAATTCGTAAACTTGTTTATAATTTTAACATCAGTTGTGAAAGTTCTGAGAATTCTCTTATAACCCAGATTCTGCATACCCTGTGATAATTTTATGTAAATTTGTCGCTAGTCTATTTTTTCTTCTAATTTATTTATTTTTTAAATTTATTTATTATTTATTATTTATTTATTATTTATTACTTATTGTATATTATATTAATATTTCTTCCTTACTATTGTGAAATCTTCTAATTATTCACCTGTTAAAATATTATTGAGTAAATTATTTATTCGTTGTTGTTAATTTTTCCATATTTTCAAATTTATTTACTTGTTAATTTATTTTGTTTGTTAATTAATTGTTGTTATTATTTGTTAATTTATTAATTTTTAACATATTTCTTTTTTACATTTAACTTCTTTTATTATTATTTTGTGTTATTTATAATATTTATTATTTATTTAAATTTCCCGAGTTATATTATTCAATTTTTTTTATCTTAAATGAAGGTTTTTTCTTATTTTCCTTCAATTTGTTCTTTCAATTTAATTATTATTATTTTTTTTTTTTTCATCCAAGATAATGTTTCAGTTGTAAGATACAAAGATATCAAATCTCCGAATAATTGTAAAATGTGCGGTCACAGACTTTTTTGAAAATATTACAAGAAATAAATATATCTAGCTATCTATTTATATATCTTTTTTAGATTTATATATCTCATTAAAGTAGAAATACTAAAACAAATGTTTGGGTCTCAAATATACAATGAAGGAAAAATTATATAATATTCAAAACTATTTTCTACTACATGAAATGATGTTTTTGACATCTGGTGAAAGTTTGAGAAAAAATTCAATTGACAGTTCTTTTACAAAAAATAGAAATCTAAAACCAAAATTAAGTTAAAAAATGCTAAAGTTATTCCTTGACTTTTATTTGTCAAGAGTGGATAATGCACATGTTAAAATATGGTACATTTTTGACATTTATCGTATTGACAGTTTTTTTTTACAAAAAATAAGAAACTAAAACCAAAATTTACCAAAAAGTATTAAAAAATGTTTTTCGACTCAAATACCTTCACAACAAGCAATGATATTGACTTCAAATGTTTTTATTTTCAACATAAATAATATATGTAACTGTCAATAAATTATAAAATGTTGTGAAAAATCAAATGAACATTATTTACAAGAAAATAAAAACTACAAAAAGTTATATGAAAAATTGGTATAAATGTCTCGAGAAATTTGTTAAGTCTGATGGCAATTTTTTTTATTATTAAAATTTTTATCAAACAACATCAAAAGTAAATCGATTAATATCAATACTAAATCAATTACGTAGTTTAAACAAAAATTAAAAATGAAGAAAATGAATACATGAAGAAACGAAATTTTGTTTTGTTTGAAGACTGCCAGGGAACGCAAAAACTTCAATGAAACGAAGTTTTACAGTTACATTTATACCTAATGGAAGTTATGAGTGTGCGTGGCACCCAGCCTCTTTTTTTATTTAAAAAAACCTGACGATATACTTATGTACATACATAGAGTGATTTTGAACTTTTATTCAGGATAGAGTTATCAAAAAACTTATAAATTATTTGCCGTTTAAAAACCTTGTTTGCAATATGCATACCTTCCCATAAAGGTATATAAAGTTTAGATCTTCTTCAAAATAAAATTCAAAAAATTTTACTATGATTTCTTTATTCTTATCAGTAAAGAAATGAGAAAAAAAAATTTAAAACTGACTGTTAGAAAAAAATGCCTCAAATGAAATAAATTTATGAGTTTTGGCAAAATATGTAAAAGGAAAACTAAATGTTAACTATAACAATGACAATTTTGGAACGACCTGGAATACATTGTAGCTACTTTTTTGACTTCAAGTCGATTGAAATGCAAACTTTTCACTTCTCCATACAAAGGGCGCCACTGTGCGACGCAAGCATTCCTTTCGGATTTCTTTTCTGTTCGCATACAAAAATTTCATATAAACATCACAAAAAACGTCCTTGGCTTGAATTTCGTATGGCATCAAAGACGATGGGAGAGTTTTGTTTTTTGTTATTGTGTTTTACAGGGAATCTATTTATCTCCTTTACTCCACTAGTTCCTTATATAATAGTAATAATATTCACCTCTAATTCATTGACTCAAGGACAAATGCATCTCTCCATTCTGCTACACTAGCGCCAGTCGGCATGTGGTTCCCCTAAAAAGACTGGACCATGAGAGTACTATAGTTTTCGTATACAAAGTTGGTACTTTTTAACTTCCCATAGGGAGTTATTGTAATCAAGCGATTTGTCAAATTGAAATTTTTGACAAATCTGGACGTTTCAAGGTTCCTAGAATCTAAATTCGTCATTTGTAGAGAGATGTCTGTGTGTGTACGTACGTTCGTACGTATGTACGTTTTTTTTTTTTTTAAGTTTTCTTTCTCTCTGACTACAACCTAGTGAGACCCAATCAACTGATATGAATCACAAAGGTGAGTGCGTATCTCATACTAGTTGCTGGTGTCGTAGCGTCATATACAGCGTTCCTTTTTTCTTGTTGATTTTCTATTTTACTAATAAGTAAATAAATAAAAATACTTATTAATTGTAGAGGTTCACCATTACAAATAATTGGTGGCAATATGATTGAATATGACATTAATCACATAAAAGTTGATGATGAAAATCTCACAAAAATTGAGACTTGCAGTTAGGCCTATACAAGCCTATTGCCTGTATTACACTGTAGGAGCAACAGAGAACAGTGCAAGTGTTATGCGCACATGAAAATAATACATAAAAAAATAAAAAAAATACACAAGAATATTATTTTATCAAAAAAAAAAACCGATAATAAATTTAAATATTTGTAAAAAAATTTAGAAATTTGTAGAAAATATGTATATGTATATATGTATATACTATATAGATATATGTATGTACATAAATACATATATAAACATATGAAAGGTCCAGGGGAAAAAACGGCACAAATCCATTTTTTTTTTCAAAATTAACCTAATGATACCATCTTGTAGGTTTTTGCAAGTACTTTCTGATGTTCTATTCTCTTTTTCTAAAAAAGTGCTATTCTACCTAAGAAACCGTTTTTTAAAAAAGCCATACAGAGGAAGAACGGCACAAGTCCATGTTAAATGGACTAAATTATCGTATCATATTGTTACTTTTGTTATAAACATGTATAAATATAAGTAAACTACACAAGATTACCCGATTTCTTTCAATCTTTCTGCCAAATAATTGAAAGTAATTTCAAAAGTGACGATTAATTCATTGACGATATCACTGATGGACAATTGATCAAAAGGGAAAAACGACACAAGTCCAATAGTATTTATTCCATTAATTATTTATATTTTATCTTATTCTATTTTTTTATTAAATACAAACTTATTTTTTTTGCTGCTACTCAAAAAACAAAATCTCTTAAAAAACTATGTGCTTTTGAAATTTTGCTTTTCTTTTTAATTTAGCTGGTATAAGTAAGTAAACTTATAATTTCGTTTTCTGCTTGATTAAAAGGGAAAAATGGCACAAGTCACGTACCTTATTCAATAAATTATTTTTATTAAATCTATTTAATAATGGAATGAACATTAAATTTTTGTCTGGATCTAAAAAAATGATTGGCTAAAAAACTGTGTTTTTGAATTTAATTTTTTTCTTCTATATTAGCCTGTGTGAGTTAGTAAACCTTAAGATTGATTTTTCTCGGAATTGTTTTCATGTGACTTGTGCCGTTTTTCCTCTGGACCCTTCATATACATACATACATATGGATGGAGATAAAGAAGTTTTACTTTTTTTTTAATTCATTTTTATTTTACTTCAATCTTACAACTACTTAAAGCTAGACAAAAATTCTTAAAACTAGCATATATATCAATAACTTACAACTAACTTACTGGCCCTATGCGGACGCTCTAAGTTAAACTAATATCTTAATGCTAATTGCAAACTCCTTTCGGCGTAAGAACTAACTTAAAACTAAATTTCTATATCTTTTTATCACCGTACGTATGTACGTTCGTACGTTCGAGACCCCTTTTATTGTTAACGGTATCTCGAGAATGAATAAATTCAACACGAATTAAATTTTCTTCAACAGGTTATAACTTCATAAAATGTAGAAAGGCCTTTTAAAAAAATTCGTCGAAGGGTTTTTTCGCAATAGCAATTTTTTAAAAAAGTAAAAATTTGTCGCAAATTTATCAGGAACCAATAATGCTATTGACTTCACATAAATTTTCTTGTGTAGATTGCAATTTGACACAGGTTTGGTATAAATTTGAAAATAATTTAACATATTGTTATTTCTTAAAACAGTAAAAACTAAAAAAAAATGTTTGGCGCGGAAATATACAATGAAGCAAAAGCGATATCATCTTCAAAACAATTTTTTACTATGTGAAATGTGATCTTTAACATCTGGTAAAATTTTTGAAAAAATTAAATTGAACGTTTTTTTATAAAAAATAAAAAAGTACAAAAAATTCTACCAAAAGTTGGTAAAAAATGTTTTTTGACTTGAATATCACGAGAATGGGCAACGATTTTCACTAAAATTTATTTTAGTTTAAACAATTAGCTACAATTTTGACAAATATAGAACCGACAGTTTTTTTTTGCAATAAATAAAAAATTAACAAAAATTTGCCGATAAATGTAAAAAGTAGTTTCTTGACTTGAATATGTCCAGAGTGGAAAATCATTTTAACTTCGAATTTATTTTATTTTTTGAATAATAGAATTGTCAACTTATGGTATATTTATGACAAATGTCAAAATGACAGTTTTTTTACTAAAATAAAAACTAATGTCGTTTTCAATTGGCAATCTGGAATCAGAAAAAAACATTCTCAAAGCGGGCAATAGTGACAGTTCTAATTCTGAAAAAGAAGAGATTTCTCTTCTGGATTTGAAGTCAGAAGCAAAAACAGAATCACTCACACATTCAAAGATTTTACATGTCACACTTGAAAAATGTCATATTTTTGAATTAACAAATTGTGCGAACTGTGAAGTGATTGCTTGAAATTAAAACTAAACTATAAAAAAATGGATAATAATATTGACAATATCTTAGCAATTGTTCCTAATTTGTTAGAAACATTGTTGGAGTCGTCTTCCTCATCTTCTTCATCAAGTGATGACGATGCAAGTGATGCAGTTAATTTTCTATTGCAGGAGTTTTCCAAAAAGCCAAGATTGCAAAACTACCAATACAGTCACACCAAACTTCAAATTTTTCAGAATTCACAAAAAGTGTTCAATTGGGATTCTGCTTCTACTTCTCATTGGCAATTGAAAACGACATAAAACTAAAATTTACAGAAAAGTGTCATGAATTGTTTTTTGGCTTAAATATCATCACTACAAACATTGATATTGTATTTATAACCTACTCGTAATGCATTTTTCAATACCTAAAAAATGGTAAAATATTGACGAATATCAAATTTAAATTATCACAATAAATACAAAACTACAAATATTTCTATTTAAAAAATTTGGTAAATATTGTTTTCAGATATTGAATCTGATATTTTTTATGTTAATAAAATTGTAATCAACTAACATCAAAAGTTAATCAGTTATTATATGGAACACCAAGTTTTCAAATTATGCATAATGGGAAGTTATTAGTGTGGGTCGCACCCAACCTCTCTAGAACTGCTTCATAGAATTGAAAATTTCTTTTTGCATTAGATAGTTTATTTGTCGAGGAAGGTTTAAAGCTTTATAACATTACGCTGTGGACAATAGGAGAAAGGCATCAGTGAAAATTATTCATCTTTGCGGGCTTCCGTTGTTTGTTTCAACGCACTGATCTCAGGAACTGGGTTATCGAATTGAAAAATTCTTTTTAACACGCTTATATTAGCTTCACTTGTATGTATGTATGTATGTATGTAACCGACACCTTTACACTCGATTTTGACCCACTTTACACGAACCGATTTTAATAAAATTTTGTACACATATCAAGAACCGGTGGCAAAACAATAATTTCATAAGTTTATCTCAATATCCTTATCAGGATTACCAGGATTAAATATTTTAATCCCACAACTCCTGCTTTTTCCTGACTTTATTATGCGCTTATAAATATTAATAGACTCCCTCATTTTAAGTGCTGCGGTGGCTCAGTTGGTTAAAGCGTGGTCACGTTTCAGTTTGAGCGTCAAGGGTCGTGGGATCAAATCCTAGCTATGGGTGACTTTTTTTTTTTTATTAAAATTACGAGATTTTAAATAATAAATAAATAATTCCAATTTCATTTACAATTTCAATCAACTAAATGGGTCAATGAAATGTTTTCTTAAATGACAATAAATACAGTTTAAAAAAAAAAACTAAAAAACACGCTTTTAAAGCACGTTAAACTAAAAAGTTAAAAATAAATATAGTTTGAAAAAAAACTAAAAAACACGCTTTTAAAACCCATCATACTAAAAAGCGGAAAATAATTTTTAATATAAGCTGAAAACAATAATGAACTAAAAATACAAGTGTTTTTGTGAATAAGCGTGGGGCGATCGATATATGAAAAAAAAAATATGGCCAATGCGCCCAACGCTTTTTCACAATAACACTTGTATTTTTAGTTCATTATTGTTTTCAGCTTATATTAAAAATTATTTTCCGCTTTTTTAGTATGATGGGTTTTAAAAGCGTGTTTTTTAGTTTTTTCAAACTATATTTATTTTTTAGTCTAATTTGACCCGATTAAATTAAATACATCCCAAGATTTGATCAATACTGCCTCTTCTTTCCCCCCTAATACTACAAACTTAGTTTTTAATCCCTACGAAGCGCTAGCTTTAATTTTACAAACGAAATTAACAAAATATCAATATGAAATCATAAAAAAGCGGCAGATGCATTGGCCACAGGATTTCGAGGATAAAACAAGCAAAGTTCATAGAAAAAACACAAAACGTGTTAGGTATTTTGTTTTCTTTTTTGATATCGTAGGTAGTTTTTGAGTTGGATTCATGATTTTTGTACTATACCTTGAATATATTTTACTTTAACTACAAACAAAATTTTAACTCAATTGGTTCATCCGTTTGGTTTTAACAGAGTTTTTTCCACTTCACCCATACTAAGAAACCACTGTACGCCGACACCACCGGGAAGTGGAAGTGTGGCAAGACAATTGGCTGCGATTGAATTTATGTAAAATATCCTTTTTTCATCTTTTTAAGCTGCAGTAAAATTTATATTAAGACTGTTCGCCAAATGTAATATTTGGGTATACCCCAGTGCATGCAAATAAATACACTTTTCATAAAACTCTTTTATTTCTATGTGCGCCGACGCAAAGCCGCCCACTGCGCCTTTGTCCTGCGTGGTATCTATGCCTTGTCAAAATACGATTCATCATTTTTGTAATGAAAGAATCAAACTTTTTCAGATAATAGTTTTTTATAATTAATAAATAAGGTAGGAGGAATAACAAAATCATATCAAGAATCCAGAAACAAAATCTTGAGAAGATCCTTAAAATATTTATAGCTTTCGAAATTTCTGTCCGATTTTGATAAATGATAATTTCAGTTATTCATCATAAAAAGAACAAATAATTTAACTCATTGCAAAGTTCAAAAACAAATGTTTATTCAATCCAAAAATGTACGCTTAATTTTAATGTTTGTTCCAAAAATTTAGTATTTGTAAAAAGACCAGAAATTCCTCTTTTTAAAACTATATCATACTGTAGAATTAAATAACTTTAGATTTTCGACTTCTACCGAAACTTTCAAGTATCAAAATATGATCTCTGCAGTCATAGCTGTAGTAGTTTACTTCAAAATTAAAAGTTCACTGAAGCACAGTCTAATTGTTTTATTCGCTCAAAATGAAACATGGAAAATTAATCAAGTACAACAACTTAAATTTTTAATGTTTTTCGTTAGTTTCTAGGATTTACCTTTTTATATACTTTGGAATAAGTTAGTTAATAATAAGTTATATTCAAAAAACACAGTCGGACATTTAAGGTACATTTTAAGGAGAGCAAACATTTGACCACTTTTGCTCGTCACTGTATGACATGCATACATATACATATTATGTAACATGAAAAATCTTAAGCAGTGTTCGGATAGAACCAAACCGAAAAACCAAATCGCGAATTTTATACGGCTCCTTACATTCATCCAAAAATTAAAAGTAATACTTTGAGGTGCTAATCGGCTGTCGCAAAAAAAGCAATAATTTTGTTCACATTTGACATAAAAATCAAAACAAATTAACGGTTGATTTCCACAAGTAAGAGAATAACAGTCACTTGTAACTAATTAGAAACGATATTTCGATGAATGCAAATACTTTGTAAAAAACAGGGAATACTGGCTACCTAGTATTGCTGTTTGCAGTATTAGATTAGCAAAATTCTGAAAATGGTTGGTTTTAAGGGGCAGGTAATTAGAAACGCAAGTTGGTATCTTTTCTAATCATAGTTTTTTTTTTTTTTTTAAGTATTCATACAAAAATGTACTTAATCAACACTTCGACTCTTAATTAACATATGACAATTTCGCTAGATAGCAGAAATACAGCCACTTCCACTCCAGACGTTTCGAAGCATTTTGGAGGTATAAGTAGGAATCAGTCATAGAAAAAAAAATTATGAAGTGGTAATTTGGCCAAAAAATAATTTTTTTGTAAACGTAACATATTTTTTGACCTTTAAAAATATTCACAAATACACAAAAAGTAGAGGAAGGTTATCCAGAGCGATATTTTGGATAAAAACCGTTCATAAATGTTGTGTCTGAATAATAACAAGGGGTTACGTCAAAGCTGAACCTTTCAAAGATATTTACATTTGCATTGAAAGATTTCAGGGGGCGCTAATCGGTTGACGGGCACTGCATATGTACAATACATACATACATACCTTCTAAAATAATTGTATATTTCCAAATTTTCTTTTAAAACTTTTGATTGAAAAACAATAAATAAAAAACACTTTGAAAAAAAAAGTACTAAAAGATGGTAAAGCTGCTGGTTCAGAGAGAATTTCTCCAGAATTCTGGTACTGGAGAGTTAACAAGAGTTAACGATCATATTCAACAAAATTGAGGTCTTAATACATTATGTCTTCGTGCCATGCCGTGTTCTGCTTCGTTTTTTTATTATTGTGCTTCCGTCCCCGACGAAGACGCATTTGTAAACAAAAAATAAAACAAAACCCAAAAAAAATGTATTAAAAAAAAAAACATTAAAAACTACAGTCCAATAAACCCAACTAAAGTTAACATTAATAATTTAAATCTAAATAGTTGTGTTTTATTCACTACTGCATAGCTGGCGCAGCTAAATTTCTCTCGGCAAATAACAATTTGATTCCTGGAGAAAAAGAAGCCAGCAAAAAAATGCCAACTGTGCTGGCAAAATGTGTTTGACTTTATTAAGCTATGCAGCAGTGAATAAAACACAACTCAATTATGGTAATTGAGCTCAGAGTTGTTAGGTCAAACATTGTCAAGAGAAATTGAACTTTTTTAACCGCTTGAAAATAAAGATAGATTCTCTAATAAAGGGTTTTTCAATAAGAGCGCTACAAAAGTTTTTTTTTTTAAATAAAACAAGAACGGTTTTGGATATCAATGGCGCAAAATTTTAAACAGCAGCTAGCAATTTGATAAATACTTAAGAACTTACTAACGACTCCAAAATTTTAAACCCTTTTTTTTGTTTTGCTCACTAGTAAATTGGTAACTCCTTTTTATTAAAAAACGGACATCCGAAAATGTTTAAATAGTGACAGTTAGTGAGAATTAGCAAAGCAAACATACTTTAACGGACCCATTAGTTGGAAATGTCCCAACTGTAAATTGGACAATCCCATGCAATCCAATAAGATTAAAATACACTTGAACACAGGTTTATCCTCGGACTCAATCATCCTGATGTAGATTTCTCAAAAAAAAAAAAAAAAACATTTTTCTGAACAAAGACTTCAATTATTTCGAAATCTTCGTCTTCCGATAACATTTTATTGTTCCCGAATTTTGAAAAACTAATGACAGTTAGCAAATTGATAAAAGTTAAAGTAGAGTTTTCGGGACTTTAACTTCAGCTGAACCCAATTTTCGACGGTTTTCAAGCATAAATCGGCCGATACTGCTGCAATTTTACGTTCGATATTCGTACGAAGTTCATCAATTGTCCCTGGCTTGTTGGCAGCGACCATAGACTTGACGTAGCCCCACAGGAAATAGTCTAACAGCTTCAAATCGCATGACCGAGGCGGCCAAGTTACTGGAACATTTCGTACACTATTTTAGTGTACTTTAAACTTATTGGTAAGTCATCCCAAATATATGATAGCTCAAAAAGCAAAGAAATTGTCTGCATTTATTTATTAGTCTATGAGTTATAGACACTTAAGAATAGCCTTTCTTCTGCTATATAAGAGATATACATAAGGTGATTTTTTGTGTTGCATTTAATTGCTGTTTAAATATATTTCGCGTGTGAAAATTAAATTCATGTTGGAGAATATTAATATTCAAGGTGTTTAAATTCAAAGAGGTTTTTAAAAAAAAATGTTGTTCATGTTTTTTTTTAAGTGATTTAAAATGTGTTGGTACGATATAAGAAAAAAAAAATATTTTCAAAGTTTAAATGGAGTTTCCAAAAACGGTCAAATATGGCTATTGGTTTTTTTTTGTTTATCAGCAATATGTTTATAAGCAATATGTCAGTAAACCGAATCCCGAAAAAAATCTTGTCCAAGTTTGTGCTTTTTTAAGAAAATTGACATTTTTAGGTTCAACTGCGTTCATTAAGCAAGGTGACTTTATAACAGCATGACTCGATTGTGCACTTTTTAGGAAAGTTTCCAACTTTTCAAACTAAACTAAGCAGTTTCTTGGATTGGAAGAGCTTAATGAAGGAGAAAATGCTAGGTTAGAAGAAATTCCGAGGATTTTTTGTGTTGGTTTAAAGCAAAAATGGCAGCATTGCCAGAGAAAGAAGAACATGCTTACCAACTATGGCTTAACCCTAATTTGTCCTTACCCGAGGGATTTTTAAATTCTGTAAATAATAATACAACCTTTCTTAAATCACACTTCTTGTAGACATTTAAATTATTTGCATATTTATACCCTTATAACAATGAAGTTGTTTAATAAACTGCTATTTTCAATTTCGAGTTCCTTCGGAAAATCATTCCAAATTATAAAGCAACTTTTTCTGTTCAGTTAAACTAGAATTCAGAAGGAACTTGCAATGTTGTAAGGCTTAAAAATTGTTTTAAACAACCAATGGTGAGCGAGCTAAACAACGACGACTTCAGAAACTAGTGTTGCAAAACACCCCTTAAATGAGCTAAGCTCAACGTCTCCTTAAAAAACGGAAAAGGTCTTGTCTTTGCAACAAAGCTTAGGATTATGTATTGACTTGGGATTGTCAAAGCTCAAATACACTTTGCTCAGAACAACAGTTTAAGTAGGAATGTTTTCCCAGCTACTATCAGTTTAAGAAATACAAGGCGGAAATATTGTAATATATTTCAATCTTCCGTAGTGCTAAATTTAAAAAGTCAAAAAGAGACCCAAATTTAGATCGTTACTTGGTAACAATAGTGAGATTTCAGGATTACACGTCGAATTAGATCTTAATTATCTGCGTACATAAGTATTAAGTAGTCTAACTATTCACTTACCTATTAAAATTATATATAACAAATGTAAGAAAACAATCATAAATAAATACAAAAATAAAAAGAGGCTGGGTGCGACCCACTCTGATGACTTCCCATTATGCATAATTTGAAAACTTGGCGTTCCTGATAATAATTGATTAACTTTTGATGTTATTTGATAACAATTTTATTAACATACAAAATATCAGAGATATTGAATCTGAAAACATTATTTAAAATTTTTTTTTAGAAATATTTGTAGTTCTGTATTTATTGTGAAAATTTCAGTTTGATATTCGTCAATATTTTACCATTTTTTAGGTATTGACAAATGCATTACGAGTAGGTTGAAAATAAAATACATTTGAAGTCAATATCATTGTTTGTAGTGATGATATTTAAGCCGAAAAACAATTTATGACACTTTTCTGTAAATTTCAGTTTTAGTTTTAGTAAAAAAACTGTCATTTCGACATTTGTCAAAAATGTATCATCAGTTGACAATTATTCTATTATGCAAAAATTAAATAAAATCCAAAGTTAATATGATTTACGTACGATCTGTCATCTGTGCATGACGTGTTTAATCCTACTGTGTCTCTAAACTTACAAAATTCTTAAAAGAAATCGTTCTTCTTTAAATGAAGACATTTTCTCTTCAAAAAATAAAGTTCGTAAAACTATTAACTTAGACATGACGACAAATAATGTTGATAACTCCAGAATGTCTTGTAGATAATGATGAGGTGGAAAGTGAAGTGGTAATCGATCCCAAAAAAATTAAGAAGGAACGAATTCCTCCAATAAAAGTTTTGCAAAAACCCAATGATTATATTCATAATCTTATGACAAAAAATAATTTAACTGATTATCTATTAAAAGAATGTCCATCGGAATAAAAATTCAATGTGAAAGTGTTGAAACCCATAAAAAGACATGCAATGCTTTAAAATCAGCTGAGTGTCAATTTTTTTCTCATGATCTCTCCGCCGAAAGATCATTTAAGGTTATTCGTTTTGGCCTTGATACTCTCCCAATAAGTGAACTTAAATCTGAACTTATAAGACTTGGCCTTAAGTGCACAGATATTAAACTAGTGACCAAACAATATGAACAATATATCGAAACAATATACATTGTGTATTTAGAACAAGGTTCTATCCGATTATGTGATTTAAAAAAAAAAAAAATACATTTATCGCACGCAAGTCAAGTGGGACTATCAACGAAGACGTAGAGGGAATATAACCCAGCGCCACAACTGTCAAATGTTTGGACATGGGGAAAAGAACTGCCACGTCAAAACATTTTGTGCAAACTGTTCTTGTCCACACAAAACCAGTGAATGCAGTGTCAACGATAAAATTCAATGCGCGAATTGCAAAGAGAGTCACAGATCGACTGATCCTAATTGTGTGAGCAGACAACATTTTTTTAAAAATTAAAGAAAATATCTCACATGGTAAGTGGCAGTCCTCTCCTATCAAAAACCATGTTCAACAAATGCACCCAACTACGTCATTTGTCAACTCAATGGAGAATTTCCCTCCACTTAAACATACACCGGCAAGAGCTCAGCTAAATAAAATGAGGAATTCTAGTATACCTACACAATCAGCCGCAGCGACTTCATATTTCTCCACCTCGCTCAAGTCAAAAGTGTTCAAAAGTGGTCAAACCAGTTTAGTAAACGAGCAACAACATCTGAAGAAACTCTCTTTTCAATGGAAGAGGTCCAATCCTAACCGTTGAGATGACAACTCAACTTAGCCACTGCTCAACAAAAGCAGAACAATTTAATGTTATCGCCCAGTTAGCGATTAAGGCTGGGTGGCCAGCCAAAAAAACGGCTGGAATGTTACAAATAAAGCGATAACTTTTACATTTCAAATGCTAATTGATTGAAATAAAAATTAATGCATTCTACATAAGTAAGGCTACTACACTGCATCATTATAATTCTTAAATGTATAATATAGCAATTCTGAGAGTGAAACAAACTACAATTTTGTCATTATTTTGATAGTAGTTTAAAATGCACCATTTATTTTTGGTATAACTAAGATGTTTATTTATTTTTTTTTGTGTTTTCAAAAGAAATTAAGTTAATTAAGGGAGTGACGGATTGACTTTAATTTATTTAATTTTTTTATGGGCAAAAAATTAGTCCAATCTTATACAATTTTCAATGGGTTTGGCGTGTTTGAACAGGTATAACTTCTTTAATCTACAACATATTTCATTGAAACAAAAAGTATTGTAAAGCCAGTCTCAAATATTTTTATTACAAATAAATTTTTTTTTAAATCATTCACTTCTAAAGTTTAAAAAAATAAAAAAACCTAAAAAAACGTTTTTTTTCGAGGACTTTTAAATATCACTCATTCATTATTTAGCCTTTGGAACTATATTTTTTTTTCTTTATTTTATTGAATAGCTTAATTAATTACCTCGGGAGTGACGGATTGACTTTTTCGAAAGAAAAATTATTAACACTTAAAATGTTCATTGAAAAAGCCCAAATAACAATTAGCTTTCCAGAGAAAATAATGCTTCTGCATATTTTATTTTTTTTCTTCAGTATTTTTTCTCTTGTTCTTCAATTCAAAAATTCTAATTGCGGTGATGGTTTTTTTAAATAAATTTTTGAAAAAGTGTCTAAATTAGTGTTTTTCCCTTTAAAATTTCCTTTTTACACGCACACATAGAAGTTTCAGTTCCCAGTAATTCCACTGCAAAATTAGCGCTTCGAGAGAATGAGAAATGAGCCCCGCCCACCCGCTCTCAAATATATTTGTTGTTGGTTTACATATTGCTGGTTGTTTCTTCTTTTCTGCATAAAGAACACAAAATGCAATAGAAAAACCGGTTATTGGAATTTGAGGAATATGTAAGGACAAACCAGTTTTTTTGTCAATGAGTTTACTAGAACAAGTGTACGTCCAATTCGCGTGGTGGGAAGTATACAGAACAATATTGTGTGTAGTTCTAGTTTATTTACCTACTTCTTGCACCCTTTACTTTGATGACGTAGAAGAAGTCACGATCGTTTTGTTTTTTATATTTGATCTTCATGTTTTTGTGTCAATAGAGAGGGGATTTATTGTTCTTTGGCAAAAACAAAAACAATTGCAATGCAAATGAGATCAGAACCGGTTTTCGAGAAAAAAGAAAATATATTGAAATGGAAAGGAAACGTACATCTACAGCACAGACTGTTCTTTTCTTTGGTTATTATTGTTGTTTTTTCTTTACTTGTCCCACTTTAACGTGTTATTGATCTTATAAAGATACTCATTTTTTTTTCTTCGACTCTATTATTGTTCAAAAAGAGTGTAGAGAGAGAGTAACAAACAAGAACAAAATTCCTCTGGCCACATATGGCGATGCCATGAAATTCATGACAAAAAAAGGGCACTAACACAAATAAAGTCATTTACATGAAGTTTGAGTTTGCCGATTTGGGACACCCAGCCTTAAGTACCTCTATAATAAAAATGACAAGTAATCATACTTTAAATGTTATATGTTGGTATGCACAGGGCATTCGTAGCTTAATTGTTGAATTTTTCTCCTTTTTAAGCAGGAACAAAATTGACATTGGTTTGGTCTCTGAAACTTGGCTCACTAACAATGTAACTCTCTCGAACTCTAAATATAATTGTTATAGAGTAGATAGAGTTGACAGACCCGGTGGCGGTGTTGCCATCTTAGTTAGGAAAACACTAAAACATAATCTTTTACCTATAATTAATACTAAATACATTGAAAACATTGGTATTGATGTACATTTTTCAAATAATAGAAAGATTTCAATTTTCTCGGTGTATTTCCCAGGGCGCACTAGGAATTTGTTGCGAGGTGAGCATTTTAAATCCGATATTTTAAAATTGATTAATATCAATGGTACATATTTAATCGGCGGTGACCTTAATTGCAGACACAGGAAATGGGGATGTGTAAGAGCTAATTCTTGGGGTAATATATTAGAAAACCTCAACTCTAGTCATGGTTTTGAAATAATGTTTCCAAATAGTCCCACTTATTTTCCATCAGATAGAAGAAAAAGTCCGCCAGCTTTAGATTTTTATCTAACAAATACTTCTGCTCTATTCTCGCAACCTATTGTTTGCAAAGTGTGGGGTACTTGAATACCCCAGCGCAAACATTAGATACGTTTATGACCTAAGTAAAGCAAACTGGTCGAGCTATCGGAACACAATAAAAAATCGATTAAGACATGTTGATAGAAATATAAATACAATAGAATCCACTAGACAAATAGACAGTTGTATCAATAACCTTGATAATACTATCACTGAAAGCGTAGATATGTCTGTTCTCAAGAAACCTCCATCCGAACAAACAACGAGAATACCATATTTTAAACATTATTAAGCTACGGAATCGTCTTCGACGACAGTGGCAGCGTTGCCGTATTCCAAGTTTATACTCTGAAGTCAGACAGCTTAACATAAGACATAAGGCTTAGTCATAGGACAAAAATAGTAAACCATTCTGGAACATAGCCAAGACTCTGAGGAAGAAAAATAGTTTTGTTCCCGCATTCCGTAACGCCCAGAATACATGTATTACTAATACCGATAAAGCTAATGCTTTTGCAAATTCATTTTATGATAACCACAACGTTTTTACCGGATTAGGATCTTATCAATTTGAAAATGTGGCGAATGATGCTGTTAGAAACGTTAATTTATTAACTCTTGACATACCTGAAAGCTATTACGTCCATCTTAATGATATGATTGACATTATTGGCAGACTTCAAGTGAAAAAATCAGTAGGGTTCGATGGAACGAAAAACGTCTTTCTCAAAAAACTACCTAAAATTGGTCTTGAATACCTCGTTTTTATATTCAATAGCTGCATTAAACTTCAATACTTCCCGACGTCCTGGAAAGTAGCTAAAGTTGTACCTGTTTTAAAACCAGGAAATCAACCAAATGATCCAAAAAGTTACAGACCTATTTCTCTTTTAAGCTGTACAAGTAAAGTCTTCAAGCGACTTATTAAACTTAAGTTAGATGAATTTATTGTAGCTAATAATATTTATCCGCCTCAACAATTTGGTTTTCGGGCTCAGCACAGCACCGTTCAGCAAGTTAATCGTATAACGAAGCACGTTCGTTACAATTTTAACATTCAAAAATCTACTGGACTTGTTCTATTAGACGTCGAGAAAGCTTTCGATAGTGTCTGGCATAATGGTTTGATTTACAAAATGATAGTTTTGAATTTTCCATCTTATTTAATTAAAATAGTTCAAAGTTTTTTGAAAAACAGATACTTTGCGTGTCTATTAATGGGGTTTTGTCCCAAAAGTTATGTGTTCCTGCAGTAGTACCTCAAGGTTCTGTTTTAGGCCTCTCTATAATGTATTCCTCCTCTATAATGTATTGTATATACAGCTGACTTTCCACAGCTCCCCAATTGTGAATCGGCTATTTATGCTGATGATACTGCTATTTATTCATCTGATTTACTTAGTTTAAGAATTGAAACTAACCTACAATCAGCTCTGAACATTTTATATAGCTACTATTACAAATGGAAAATTAAAATAAATGCTTCAAAGACACAGGCAATCTTTTTTACAAGAAAAAGAAAGTCCTGTTTCCTTCCGTTCAATAATCTGTGTCTCAATAATGTGGATATAGAATGGGGAAACTCGTTTAAATACTTGGGAATACACTTGGATAACAGACATACATTCAATGAACATGTGCAGAAAACAATACTTAAAGTGAATAAAACAATTAAAATTATGTATCTATTAATTAACAGAAAATCTCTTCTGAGTGATGGTAATAAGTTGGTAATTTTTAAAGTAATCTTTCAATCTATAATGCTTTACGGGAGTCCAGTTTGGGGCCAATGTGCAAAAACACATGTTAAAAAGATGCAAATTTCTTAAAACAAAGTATTAAAGTTGATGCTCAGGCTACCCTGGCATTTTTCCACAAACGAATTGCTAATGTCGATTATGTTCTTGTCAGAATGACAAAGCTAAACGGAAATTATATTATTCGATCTCAAATGTCTGACAATGTTCTCATTTCTAATCTTATTACTTAAAGTCAATATTATTTATTTAATTTATGTTTTTTTTTATGTATCCGTTTATTTGTTTTTATTTTGTTATTAATTTATTTATATATTTATTTATTTATATTTATTTAATTACTTTCTGTTAATTTATTTATTTTGTTATTTGTTTATTTTTTTTTTATTTAAATCACTTGTTTATTTATTTATTTAATCACTTATTTTTTTTTTTGTTATTTATTCTGTTATTATTTGTTCAATCATTTGTTGTCAGATTATCTTTTTTCTTATTTATTTATTTATTCATTCATTTATTTATTTATTTATTCATTTATATATTTATTTATTTTGTAATTATTCTGTGATATTAGATATAAGTATTGAATAAAATGTATTAAAAAAAACTATTATAATAATGATTCCTAAATTACGTTTATCTTCCTTTTGTGATTGATCTCAATAATTCTTATTTATTTTTTATTATATTATTCTTAAATAGGAGTTTTTCTTTCATGACCTTTCCTCCTCAAATTAATAATTTAAAAAAATCAAATCAAATTATGTATTATTTATATAAATTTTCAGAAGTAAGGTAGTTTTAACCATAACTCTGTAAACTGGGCGATATTTTAATTTTAATTTTGGTAGGGGCAAATACCCCCATTTATTTGGCTTAATACAAGCTATAACTAAATCTAACTTAAAACTAAAGAAAACTTATAGCTACGAATTTTAGTGGGGGAATTGGTTCAGAAGACGGAGTTTTAGGCAGGGGGTACTAAGGTTAAAGTCGAAGGTTATTGGGTTTGAGTTGACACTCCTTAGCATACGTGAGATTGGTTCATTGGAGCCATAAGACGTACGGTGGGTGGGTATATAAAAGAAAAGGGGATTTCGGATGTTGCGGGGGTTGGTATTAAAGAAGATAGAGTTATAAAGAGTAATACAGTCAATAGAACCTGTAAGAAGTCTATGAATGAAGAGAATTTCATAAGTTTTTCTTCGTTCTTCTAGGGAATTAAGATTGATTAGTTTAAGGCGGTCTAGGTAAGGAGGTAGGATTAGGGGATTGTTCCAAGAAAGTCCTCGAAGAGCAAAGCGAAGGAATCGACGTTGGATACTCTCTCTCTCTCGGAATTGTCTTTAAGAATAATGTCGTCATAATGGGAAATAAAGTTAAGCTCCTGATCGCATAATATTCCGAGATCACGTATCGAGTTAACGATAGAAAGGGGTTGATTGTGATGAAAGTAGATACGGGGGGTACATTTTAAACGTTTTCGTGAAAAGGTGATTGAGTGGCATTTAGTAATATTTAAGTCTAAACAGTTTTTGAGACACCAAACTGAAAAATTATTTAGATCAAGTTGTATAAGAGCAGAGTCTTGTGCAGAGGAAATGGTTTTGAAGAATTTAGTGTCGTCGGCATAGAAAGATATATGGGAATGTTTGATGACCAATTCAATATTGTTAATAGTAAGAATGAAAAGAAGAGGCCCTAAGTGACTGCCTTGAGGGACTCCGGACGTGGCTAAGAAAGGATAAGAGGAAGTGGATCTAAAACGAACACTGTAGTAACGGTTTTCCAGATAGGAAGAAATCCATTTTATAAGAATGGGTGGAAAGTTTGAAAAGGATAAGTTTATGGGAGATTTTATCGAAGGCTTTACTAAAATCGTTGGAAATAACATCAACATCTTTACCATTCTCTAAGGCAGAGAGGACAAATGAAACAAATTCTACAAGAATAGTAGTAGTTGATCTACATTTAAGAAAGCCATGTTGTTTGGGAGAGATCATGGATTTACAGTGAAAGCTCAAAATTTCATGAAGTATGCTTTCAAAGAGTTTTGGGATACATGAGAGTTTGGCGATGGGACGATAATTGATAACATCGCCTCTTGGGCAAACATAACCAATGTAATTTTTTTTTAATTTGGTCAAATAAATAAATGATTTACCTCTCTGGACATATTCAAGTCAATTAACTACTTTTAACATTTTTCGGCTAATTTTTGTTAAAGTTTTTTATTTTTTGTGAAAAAACTGTCACTTCTATATTTGTCAAAATTGTAGCGTATATTAATAATTGAATTTTGTTTAAGCCTAAAATAAATTTGAAGTCAATATCATTGCCCATTCTCTTGATATTCAAGTCAAAAAACATTTTCTACCAACTTTTGGTAGACTACATTTCACATAGTAAGAAAATGTTCTGAAGATGATTTCATTTTTCCTTTATTGTATATTTCCGCGCCAAACATTTTTTTTTAGTTTTTACTTTTTAAAAAAATAACGGTATATAAAATTTATTTGAAGTCAATAGCATAATTCGTTCCTGAGATATTTGCTACAAACTAAAATTTTCACTTTTTTTTTAAAACTGCTATAGTGGAAAAACCGTTAGACAAATTTTTATTAAAGTCCTTTCACATTATTTTGAAGTTATGACCTATCGAACAAAATTTAATTGGAATCGATATCGTACGAACGTAATTTAGACTCTAGGAACCGTAAAACGTCCAGATTTGTAAAAAATTTTTATTTGACAAATCGGACCGATTACAATAATTCCCTAGGGAACTTAAACATAAAAATTAAAAACACGTTCGCTGCTCAACTCTTTTAAATAAAAAATCCTGAATTTATAAGTTTTAGAATGTGTTTTTTCTTATCATCGCTGGAGATGATTTTTCGATGAAAATTCGAATCATTTTCAAGTTGTTGCTCAGCTCAATTCACGAACATACGATGCTCACGGTGGTCAAATCCCTTACCTCTGGTGGGGGAAAATTTATAAACCGCAAGTAAGAAAATAAAAACCAAGTTGTAAATTCGTTTGTCTTTATTCGAACTAAAAATTAAATCTAAACCTACTGTTTTTTAGTAGTGATATCGATAAATTAATAACAAAAACACACACACAAGTTCTGAACCCAAGCGCAGGCAATCAATTGCTTGTTATCGTAGTTGGTATGTGCGCTCATGTTTCCTAGATAAGATATCCTAGGCAAACATAATGTATATCGCTTATCTTATCACTTCTAATTATCCTAGCGTTCAATGTTTGAACAGCGGGAATTTTTGTAGCTTTACCCATATTTTTTAGTCTAATTTGACCGGAACTTTATGTTTATCTCTGAATTAGATTATAGGTAATGTATATTAGTATTTATTTCATTGATTATTATTATATATATGCATGTAAGTAATGTAAAACATACATAAATGATAATAAGAAAAAAAAAAAAATAAAATAAAGTAAAAAAAATTCCCATGAATTTTCTTTTCTTGAACGTATATTGCTTCATTTTATTTTTATTTATTTATTGATGAAAGTATGTACTATGTTTTATTCAATATATAAATAGTGAGAATTAAGCCAGCTGTTTGGGACCTAGAGCAACAGGGAAAAACTAGAAATGTTTAAACTTTTGAGACAGTGTCGGCAGCATTTACCGCTCTCCAATCGAGATAAAATTTTGGATATATAAAAATCTGCAAAAGCTGATCATTTAATGGGGTTCCTCATAAATAATTCGAAAAAAAAATATTTGAGCGTTGCGGTCACCCCAATGTGCATGCATTGTGCTGAATTTATATAAATACATATAACATAAGAATGGTTACGTTTGTTGAGTGATGCAATTACAGATTTATAGAAGACTACTGTTCTGATCGATAGGTTTAGAATCAATTCAACGTTTACTACTAAGGCATTAGTGGTGTTGTTGTGTAAGCTTAAGGATTCCAAACCTGCTGACTTCGTTATTCATGGGTATAGCTTGGTACCACTATTCTTTCCTCACCATTCACTCGTCGCACATAGGAGTATTTCTATCAAAAACCTGGACAAAATTATTTTTTGCAGCA
The DNA here is from genome assembly GCA_905146935.1 of Scaeva pyrastri. Taxonomy (NCBI): domain Eukaryota; kingdom Metazoa; phylum Arthropoda; class Insecta; order Diptera; family Syrphidae; genus Scaeva; species Scaeva pyrastri. The sequence goes on along the minus strand of LR989928.1, from coordinate 41,039,755 downwards.
AAACAATTTTTGTTCGTTAGAAATGATTTATTTATGCAATAAAACACAAATTTTAGATATATTTCATAAGGTTGTATGTAAATAAGTTGAAAAAATAATGATATTAATGTATTTAATCGCTGTTTTCTGACTGTTTTTCATCTTCATCTTCATTGCCTTCACTTTCTTCACTAATGGAAATATGAAAATCTATACCATCAGTGGCATTTGCGTTTTCTGGAAGAAGAATTTCTATAGTTTCCCTTAAAAAACTTTTTTAGGCTTTGAAGACGATTTTTGGGGGCAACTTAAAAGGGGATGAGAACTCAAAAGCAACCTATTTAGTACATCAAGGATGCAGTCTTTCCTAGAGAACTTCCTTGCATTTAGTCAGTAGAGCCTGTATTTCAAAATTTGTAATATATGTATTGGTATAAAATTACATATTTTTTCATCTACCGTAGTGAAAAGTAAGGTAGGTATGTTTTACCTCGATACTTGAAAAAAACTGTTTTGTTCAAACTTATCTTGTTATTAATGTTACTCACTTCACTTCTAATAATGTCTGTGGTTTCTTTCACAAAATTCATTCTTATAGGCCGGAAGAATCGAGGCAAGATGGAGTTGGATTCTTCCAAATTATTTTAGGGCCATAATTCAACCGCACAAAGGCACAAGTGAAACTTTGGAAAATGGAAGCATCTGAATCAGAACTATCTTCGAATTTTTGTTTGTTCGTTTGTACTGCACTTGTTGGGACCCAACTGGATCACAATCTTTTTTTGTTTTTTGGAGCAAACTTACATGGAAACAATTTCTTACTTGCTGCAGCAATAATTTCAAAAATTGCTTCCACAAGCATGGAAAGTGCCGCAAGTATGGGAAGTTTTTCCTTTTTGCCTTGAGAGAATCGCTAAAATCTTTTTTATATTTCACCACTCTTTGAGGAGTTTTTAAGATTTTCGTCAAAACTTTTGATGTCGTAGTTTTTCCTGACACCCTCAAATTTCATTTGAGCTGCATAAACCAATTTGTCGGTTTGATCAGTTTACCTGATTTTTTTCTTCTTTTACTCTGTCACATAACTCTTCAAAAGATTTGTCGGGTCGCCCAGGTTTGGCACAACAGATGGAAATTGTGAATGTCCCTTCTAGTCACGATTTATTGTTTTCTATGAATGCAATTTTTCTGCGGCTGGATTCAACTCATTTTTGCTTAAAATCGTAGGTTTATAATTTTAAAGTTTTTCATGCGGAGAATGACCAGAAAGTTCCATAATATTGAATAGATAGTTTTTGGTCACAATTCTTGAACCTGATGATCCCAATAGAAAAAAATTTTTCGTTTTAGGTTTTCAACGCCTATTTTTGACTTACTGCATAAAAAATGAAAACTCACAGTATATTTGACAGTATCAAATAAACTAATTTCTAAATTACACAAAAACAATTCAATAACATACAACACATAATTTAAAAAAAAAAAAACACATGGCATACATATGAATGTTTTTTTAAGTAAAAATTTCAAACGCAAATAATTTTGTTAATCGCAAAAATTCGCATTCCAAATTATGTATAAGAATAGCCAAAGTTATCATAAACATACATATATATGGCAGTAGAATGGCAGGGTATACTAATTATAACAAAACACTTAGACTTGAAAAAAAAAAACCATTAAAAATATCTCCATGTGGCGGACTATTTTCCCATTGTCATGTCATTTAAACAAAAAAAATATTAATATTTCCGGAACTACTCTTTAAATATTAATTAATACCTGCAATTGAATTTTCCATTTGAAATTTTTATGTTTAAAAACCCACCCACTTACAATAAATCTCTAAACAATAACCACAAATTACAACAAAAATCCAAGTAAATAAACATTTGACTTTGAACCGGGTCCGTAGCGAAAAACTCTTTACAACAAAATGTACATGTATATTGTATATTTACCATCGGCTATGTAAGGCATTTTCTTCAAAATTTTACTTTTTGGAAAATCGACTTTTGTCCAGGTTTTTGATCGAAATACTCCTATGTGCGCCGTATACATTAGAAATTATGTTATATACCAACTTTTATCATTGCAACCAACTCGTTCTTTAATGGTACTTATTTTAGTCTAAGAGCCGGCAGCAAATTTTGGGAGTGGTGTGATAACCAAAATTGGTTCACATAAATGTGTAGGTATATACAACATTATATCAAATTCGACCGGCTGGCAGGTTTTTTTTTCAGCCGGGGGCGGTAGTGGGCGTTTGAAAATGGTAAATTTTCCGATTTTGGGGTCGAAGTGATAACCACTTAATTTCAAATAGAAACAGAAGAGGCAGATGCACTGATGACAAAAAAGTGTGTCCCAGACGTTTTACTTTCAGCTTTACCCTTGCCAGACGGCCGCGAAAATCCGCGAAAATCAACTTTTTGGGTCGAAATGATAACCACATGAGTGATACATCAAAAAATCAGAAAAATTCCCCTGATTCCAAAAAAGTGGGTCCCAGACGTTTTGTCTTCAGTCTTATGCCTGCCAGACGCATTTTAACTTTTTTAATGTATTATTCAAATTGAGCCCCAATAACTGTTTTTTTATAAATTATAACCAGAAGAAGGACGCACCAAACAAACAGAAAAATTATCCTGATTTCAAAAAAGTGGTTTTCTTTAGACTTAGGTCTGCCAGACGCATTTTAACTGTTTTTAGATGCAATTTTTAACTTAAAACCGCAATAACTTTTTTCCATGAGGTATAACCTAAAGAATTATACACCAAACAATCATAAAAATTCCCCTGATTCCAAAAAAGTGGGTCCCAGAAAGAGATTTCAAAGAGGAAAGGTCAGAATGAGTGACGTTGAAGCTTGCGCGCTAATTGTAATCGCTTCTTGTTTAAATGAAAATAAGAAGAAAAAAAAGAATTTGGTCAAAAGATTGGTTTTTAAAAAGAAACAAATTTTTTTTTTAGCAAAATTTCCCAAACTTCGTTTTTTTATCGCTACTATATACAAATCTATAAAAGATCGCCAGAATTCACAATCCCGAATTGCCATTTTTTTTAAAACAAATTGCGACGCACCACATTCAACAACGATTCACATGCAACTGAATAGGAAACGTGCGCGTGCCTCCATACACATCACACCGATTGAGACACCGACACAAAAAATCAAAATCTTTTGATTTTACTCGCTCCGTGTCTCACACCGAAAATCGGTGTCGACACCAGCCCACACACAGCACACATTTCCGCACACCGACACAAGTGTGCAAGTATGGTGTCTATGGCTCTATGGGCCGCTTAACATACGATAGGATAGGTAACTCGCTCTCTCGCTGTTTGGAAGTTTTATGTTGGCTGTTGCATTTGGTTGTTTGGTTTGACCCAAATGTGCTGCTGTTGCATTTGGTTGTTTGGTGTCGGCTATATCATATGTAACTCCTCCTCGGTTTGAATAAGAATTCTCCTGAATTCCATAATTTACTTGTTTAACATTGTATGATTTGTTATACATTTTACTGCAAAGAAAGGTTATGCTTATTGTTGCACAAATAATCATTATAATCATGCTTAAATTTATTACATATGATATATTTTTATGAAACCTTAACTCTTGAATTTCTTTTATATTTTAAAAATTATTTAAAACAATATCATCAAAAGTGATCGTTTTTTTTTGAAAAGAAGTATTAAAATTATTTTCGGGGTAAAAATATTTTTCTTGAACAATTGTTTGGTTATTATAAAAAATTAATAAGATATACGTAGTTGTTGTTTAATACAGTTTTTCTGACATCACAATTATGTTTTAATTCTTCTTTGTATGCATTTTTTACAATTACAGTTTCATCATCTATTATTTGAATTTGAGTTTTATTGTTATGTCTGAATTTACAATCTTTAGTTAGAATACAATGTTTACTTGGTTTTAATTGTTGCACAGTTACATCCTTTTAGTATACAAATGTTTTATTATTTATTTCTATAATATATTCGTTTTCGTAGTCAATTTCAAAATGTTTAATCATTTGGTAAAGGTAAAATTAACTTTTGTTACATAATTTCTTGGAATTTTAATGGCAATTATGAGAAATTCGTTTTTATATTCTAGTATACCCATTTTAAGTTTATGTAAATCAATTTCATATTCATTTAGCTCTTCCCGTGTTAATATACTGGGGTATATTATATTATATTTTGCTGATACAACGTTGTCTTGAATTTGATTTATTTTGTTTTCTATAAACCTTAATTTGGTTATTTGATCTAAAAATAATTGTTGTTTTACAATTTTTGAAATAGAATTTTGTATTCTGTTATAAGTATTAACTATTTTTTCTCTATCATTAACAATTATTTTTTTAAATTTGTCTATCGATTCATTGAAATGTTTATTTATTTTAATTTGTTCATTTACTGCATTAATTGCGTTATGAATGTTTTCTGCTGATATATTTAAATAATTCCAAATTTGTTCTCTATCTTCATTATCCATGGTTCCAAGGAGCCATCTTTCTACGTTTTCTACTATGTTTATTAAGCCTCTTCTAAATCTTCTCTGTTCTTTAGGTTTAATTGACTTAATTTTTGCTATAATTGTTTCAATTTCTTTAAATATCATATCTTTGTTTTCAATCTGTAAGTGTTTAATATTATTTTGTATGAGTGTGATTGTGTTAAGAATTTATTCTGGATTTATAACACAGGTCAACACACTTTTTGTTTCTGGGTTTTTGGTATGATTTTCTTGTTCCTCCTACATTACTAATTAATTATAAAAAACTTTTACCTGAAAAAGTTTGTTTTTATAGCTACAAGATTGTTATTATGGATTTAAAAGTAGTACCAAATTTGTATGGTACTACTACATGATATAATTTTCAAGAAATCAATTTTTTTTTTGCATTTTTCACTTCTTTAAACCTTTAAAAATCACCTCCTACAATAATTTAAAGATATTCGAATCCTAACACCATAAAAAAACTAAATATGTTTTCGTGTTTCCATATAAATACAATGTAAAAGAAAAACTTTAAACGCGTTTTTCTCCAAATATTTATTTATCATTGTAACTGGTGAAAAAACAAAGTTTAAAAAAAAACAAATATGTATTTTTCAACACAAAGATTGAGAAAATCGCTATTTGAACACAGAAACAAAAAAATACTTTTTTGTTGACCTGTGTAATATGTAAAATTGTGTTTGTTTGATTAGTAATTTCTAATTCTTTAATTTTTATTTTTAAGTAACCGGTTTGTTCGTTAATTAGTGTTGTTTGAAGTATCCCGTGTGTTGTTTGTGTTACTAATAGTATTAGGAGTATTGTTACCTGAACATTTATAAGGTCTTTTAATATTGGTAATGTGTACGTTATTGAGATTTTTAATTTTAAATCTGGGTTCTTTATGTCGAACATTTTTGTAATTTTTTATAGGTCCTACTTCTCTTTCTTCTGAATATGTTTCGCGTTTTTCATTAAGTTTGTTGATTTTCTTAACTTTCATTTGTTGGATTCATTCATAAAGTACTGATTCATCGATTTCTTCTTTAGCTATTTTAGGTGTGGTTTTTATTGTGGAATGATATCTGTTGTATAATTATCTAGAACTAATTGCAATTTCATTTCTATTGATACATTTTTTTTCTTCAATGCCTGTTATTTTTTCTAAAATAGTTGAATGCACTCTTTCAATATCCGCATTTCCTGTGTATCTTTTGGGTTTCGTGAAGTGTATTTCGACCTCATTTCTATTAAGAAAATCTAAAATATGTTCTGATTTGAATTCGTTATCTGATATAATTTTGTTTGGTTTACCGAATTTTGAGAAATGTCCAATAATAATTGCTTTTTTACTTCTCCAATTTCTATCGGTTATTACATACCCTACTGCAAATTTTGTAAGTTTATCGATTACAGTTAGAATTGCTTTTTTCTCAATATGAAATATATCTAAATGTATTATTTCATTTTTATGTTTTGGGGTTTCCGTTAAGTTATACTTTGGTTTAATGGGATTCCTATCGTACTTTATTTTCTGACACTTTTTGCAATTATTAATTACTAATTGTATTTGCTTGGTAAGAAAAATTTTATCTTTCAGTGTGTAGTATGTTTCGTTTATGCCACTATGCATAGATTCTTTAGTGTGGTAAAGAGAAATCTGTTTATGAATCTCCTCCTCGGTTTTGATTTCGGCTGCTCTTTTAGTACATTTAATGAATTTTATTTTTTCGTTCATGGAGATTAATTGAATTATAACATGCTGAACTTTATTATAGTCATGATCTTCTACTTCAGAATATACACTGCCAATCACTAGGATGAGGCCACATATTTTTCAACCGATTTTCGGTCTGTATACCTGTTGGAATTTGGTTAACCCGGAAAATTTCACTACATGAGAGTAGGTACATATTTTCTTAAAAGAAAGTGATACAATTATAGGGTTAATTAGAAAAGACCGTTGGAATTTCCCTACATTAATGAATGGGCTACCTAAAAAGGATATAAAAAAGTGCGTCACTAGGATGAGGCCATTGCGAATATTTCGTTGTAGAAGTTGACATCAGCAATTTTTTTCAAAATTTTGGTTGCAATATTTAAGAAAGTTATACAAATAACTCTTTTTATTAAATTTCAATTACAAATGCATTCCGGAAAGACGTTGACAGTGGCAGAAAGAGGACAAATCGATGCTTTCAAGGAAATGGGACTCTCAAGCCGAGAAATAGCAAGGAAGCTGAACAGAAGTAAGACAGTTGTAAACAACTATCTTGCTGATCCTCAAAACTATGGAAAAAACCAAAAAGGACAGACAGCCCAAGCAACAACATCCCGAGAAAAGCGGTTAATTTTACGTATTGCTTCAAATTCTACTCAATCAGCTACTAAAATAAGGTCCAAAAGCGGAGTATCAGCCAGTATTTCGACAGTCCGAAGGATAATAAGAAAAGATGGTACTATCCAGAGAAGAAAACTCAAAAAGAAACCTGTTCTAAAGCAAGTACACAAGGAGCTGCGAATGAACTTTGCAACAAAACATGTCTCTTGAAGCAGTCAATGGAAACGCGTTGTCTTTTCGGATGAAAAAAAGTTTAACCTTGATGGCCCCGATGGTTACAACTTTTATTTCCATGATTTAAGAAAAGAGGAACTAATTTTGGGAAGACATCACAGCCGTACATCAGATGTTATGGTGTGGGGAGCTATCACCTACTATGGCAAAGTCGAATTGGAGTTTCTTTCTACAACAATGAACGGAAACAGCTACAAATGCTTGTTGGAACGGTCATTTCCGAAGATGAAAAATATTTTTGGACCTCTGCCTTGGATTTTCCAACAAGACAATGCCCCCATCCACACTTCCAGGGTTGTCAAAAGCTGGATTTTATCAGCTCTATCAAACGTAGAGCTTTTGCCATGGCCACCCTATTCACCGGACTTGAACATAATCGAAAACGTATGGGCATGGCTATCTCGAAAAGTTTATGAAGGCGGTAGACAATTTGAAGACAAAGACTCCTTAATTGAAGCTATCCGTGATGCCTGGGACAAGATTTCACTTGACTATTTAAAAAAAAACTTTGATTCCATTCCCAACCGTCTAATAGAGGTCATATCCTAAAAAGGGGGGAATACTCATTATTAATGGAGAAAAACTTAATAAATAAATGTTTGAAAACCAAAAACTGTAAACATTTATTTCATTTTTTTGATATTTTATAAGATTTTTCATGTGGCCTCATCCAAGTGACGCACTTTTTCATACTGTTTTTAAGTAGCTCTTTAATTAATGTAGGGAAATTCCAACAGTCTTTTCTATTTAACCCTTTAATTTTATTACTTTTTTTAAAGAAAATATCAACCTACTCAAATGTAGTAAATTTTTATGGGTACGAAATTTCCAGCAGGTATAAAGAACGAAAATCGATTAAAAAATATGTGGCCTCATCCTAGTGATTGGCAGTGTATACCTGTTGTTCCTTTCTTAGTTACTCTAATTAGAATATCTTTTATTTTGTCAACTCCTTCAAGAGGATTAAGATATATAATTCTACGTTCATGCAATATTTCTATTTCGTTTGTTATTATGCTGTAAGTTAGGATTAATTGTGTTTTATATTTGTTAACAATTTATTCATTTATTCTTATATGGTCTAAATGTTGTTCTTCTACTGAATGAATTGTTTCTGTAAGCTCCATATTGGATTCTGAATCATTATCCTCGTTAATTTTGGGAGTGTTTTCTAACCTGGTACTTTGTTTTCTTTACCTTTCAGGTATTCAATTTCAAAATTATATTCTTGAAGTTTTAAGAGCCATCTTTGATTACATCGGGAGAATTCTTTCCCTTTGTATTTGCTATTAAGATATTTAATATGGTCAGTTATAATTTTAAAATGATTTCCATATAAATATGGTCGAAAATAGTTGAGTAGACAATTGCCAGGAACTCTTTATCTGTTACACTGTACTTTTGTTCGTGTTTATTAAGGGTTCTGGATACGGGTGCCCGTTTTGAGATAGAACTTGCGTCTGTTGTAACTACAAAGGGTTTGCCATATTAAGAATATTTTAAAATTGGGGGTGAAGTTATTAAATCTTTAAGGTTTTCGAATGCTGAAATATATTGAGGGTTTTTAATATTAATTGTTTCGCCTTTCTTTAAATATCTTATCATAGGATAAGCAATCTTAGCATAATCCCTGACGAATTTCCTATAGTACCCTGTCATCCCTAAGAAATCTTTAAGTTTATTCTCTGTTTTTGGTATGTTTAAATTATCAATTTCTTTTACTTTGTTAGGATTTGGTTTAATCCCTTCCTTAGTCAAAATATGACCAAGAAATTCAGTATCTCGTTTCATAAGACTACACTTATCTGCTTGTATTTTAAGATTATGATCTTGTAGTTTTTTAAATATTTTTTCTAATAAATGTATCTGTTCTTTTAACATTGTAGAGAGTATTAAAATATCGTCTAAATAGACTACGCATATTTTATTTATATAATAACGTAAAATATCGTTCATTAGTCTCTGAAACGTTGCAGGCGCAATCTTTAAACCGAATGGCATCCTAACGTATTCATATAGACCCGCTGGAGTCACGAATGCTGTCTTTTCAATGTCTTCGGCTGCAACTAAGATCTGATGGTAATCTTTAGCCAGATCTAATGTGCTGAAGTACTGTAAAGATTTGAAGGAACTCTAGTTGAATTTAAGAGGCTAATGGTTGATCCTGTATCAATCAATGCTATATAATCTGTTTTTTTCAAAAGTTAACTGTATGCAAATTTTTCTTGTATCCTAGGCTAATTGATAAAAAACTCGTGATTCTCTATTTGGTTACTTTCTTCTCTATTACTTAAACTATCTATGTAAAATTCAAATATTGATATAATTTTTTTTGGTAATCCCACTTCTGAGTTGTAAAAGACGATTAATTATGTCTCGGTAAATTATTTATTTTATTTTATAACAATAGGAACAGCTATGTATATATTTAATAAACAATTTTATTTTATAACAACAGGAACAGCTATGTATTTCGTTTGGTAATCGAATCAATAATAAATAATAAAATTGAAAAATTATATCAATATTCGAATTTTACATTTTTGACAAAGTTCTAGTTTTTGATATTTTTTAATAATCTAGTTTTTAGTCAGTAATATATTCAAAGTAATTCAAAATGTTATTTCTTACACTTCCATGGGTTCTACTCTTGTCTGTCTTGATCTATGTTGACCTGAGTTTTGGTTGTTGTTATTATACCAATTATTTCTAGCTTGGCCTGATGTATTATTATTTTTCATTTGTCCTGTCGGGCTATTCCCATTATGTTGATTTTGATTAGTGTTATTGTTTCTATTATACAAATTTTGATTAGGGTAATTATCATATTTAAAAGGATTTCGGTTAGTGAAATTGTTGTTTTTGTTAGAATTTTGATTGTTGTTTTTGTTAGAATTGTGATTAGTGTTATTGTGTCTGTTATTTTGATGTTGATTTCTAAATTCTAATCGTAAATTATATTCATCCTGACCTATATATTTAAACAAAACTTGTCTAATTTTTGATAAATTGTATTCATTGTGAATTTCTGCAGCTAATGCTCCTGCTGTTACATCTTTTATTTTAAGAATTAATGCGCTATTTAGACAATTAGCTATTTCTAAACCATTTCGATTGAACGTTGCACATTCTGTTGTGTAATTAACAATATCTTGGACTTTATCTAGTAATTGGCTTATACTATATACCTTTATACTATTGATGTTTTTTTAGAATTGTACCTTCGTCCTGGGTTGGCCGAAAATGTATCTTCAGTTTTTCTTAAAATTGTTCCCATGTAGTTGGTCCTTAAATCGCAAGGTAATTTTTCGATATTGCTTTTATTTTTTCATTGTACACGACTGTAAACACTTCATTATAATTCACTGGACCAAATTTGGTCTATTGTTGCTATGAAGGACGGTAATGTTTTAACCGTTTTTCTACTGCCACTCTTATATTTTGCACTGCACTTTGATTGTTTAGTATTTCTGTCAATGTTATTAAACATTGTTCTATCGTAGGTTGTGTCGTTTTTTTTTTTTAATTTTTTAATGTGATTATTAGCTCCTTTAAAGATACTTTATTATAATCACATACCTACACTTTTTTTTCGTTTCTCTATCCTCTAATTTCAATTTCACAAAAATAGTTTCTTTATATTTTACTTGGGCCACTGGCCTCTTACGCTTTATTGAATTTGAAAGAAATATTTAATATTAATTTACAAAAAGTAACCAGAGAAGCCCGCCGTCCAAGCGTCGCTGCGACTACAAAGGTTATGAACGTATTATTGGAGCACCTTGATATTCAATGCCTTTACTTTTATAGGCGTTGATTGATGATATTTCATATATTGGTTGTTGACCCTTTGATGTTGCAATTGTTTGTTTGGATTGACTCAAATGTGCTGCTGTTGCATTTGGTTGTTTGTTTTGACCCAAATGTGCTTCTGTTGCATTTGGTTGTTTGTTGTTTGGTATCGGCTATATCATATTTCATATGTAACTCGCGCGAGTTACGTTGGTGATCCTCCGGGATCTCAAAAAAATATATTACTATATTTCTTCTCCAACGTGGAGGGACAAAATAAAAGTCAAATGTTATTCCTTCTGGTCCACGAGTGGACCTCTTTATTCGAGAGCAGAAATTGAACTGATTTAATTCAAAAATACAATAGGGTAAGAAAAGGTGCCGAATATATATATAAGATGATCATAAGATCATTGTATATATGTGGATGCTGCTGATACGGTCGTTGTATATTTGAGGATGCTGCTGATTCTGCATTTTGTCTTTCGATTTGTTTATGTCTGGACTGCTATTGCTGACCTTGGTATTTGGATTGATACCAACTGCGGAGTACTCATGTTGAGATGTGTGGGTACCTTTGTAACTCCCCCCACCTTATATTGAAGACTCTCCTGAGACTTCACGTTTTCAATTTCGTTCATTGGTATATTATCACTATTTTTATTTCTTCGGCACATATAATTTTATTTATAATTTTAATTTTCTTATGTTTATGTTTAATTATAAAATAACAAATAGCTATTACAATGCTTATGGTTACTATTAATGAAAATGTAATCGTATTACGATTGTTTTATAGATTAATAGAATATAAATTCTATTAATTTTATTGTATTTTGATGCTCTATAGTCTATATCATTAATAACTAGGTCTTTTATTAATATTTCTGAATCAATAAGACTCATTTTTAAATTTGGATTAATAACTATTTTGGGATTAAACATTTTTATTTTATTATTATAAGCTTTATTGTTTAATGTTACGGTACATTTATTAAAATTCACAACAAAATTTTTATAATTATGGTATGTTTTTTCGTTGCAATTGTGTTCTATAGTATTTTCAAAGTTTATGATAAATAATAGACCTTTATTTATTTTTTCTACATAATTTTTTGTTTTATATTCAATTGTTTTACATGGAGAGCATTCTATTGGATTTTTTAAATTCTTTAAATATTTACTCATAGGATATATTTTGTTTTGATATTTAACAATTCTTTGCTCTAGTATATTTTCAATTATTGTGTTGTTTATAAATGGTATTAATCGTAAATGGTAAGTTGGAAGTTCTTGATCTAAAAATATGGGAATGCTTATTATAATTATAAAAGTATTTGAATTGTCTTTCCCAAAAATATTTATTTTTATTTCTCTTAATTCGTTTAAGCCTATAAAATTATCTTCAATTTCATCAATATCCAAAATAGATCTTGAAATGATTCCCTCTTTGGCTGCATTTACATTATCAATTAATTTTTCAATTTCTTGATCCAATTCTAAAACATAATTGGATAGCTTCAATAATGAAATCTCATTTTTAATCATATTAATTTCATTTCTATTGTTTGTGGTAATTTTAAGTAATTGAGATTTTGTTTCTTCTATGTTATATTTTATATTTTTAAAGTTGGTTTGAAAAATATCGTTAATTTCTATTTGTTGATTATATGCTTCTGCAAGTTTCTTATCATTTCTTATAATGTCTAATTGATTTGTAATTTCTTCTCTGTCATCATTGTCCATGACTTTATATAATAATTTAAAAATTGATCCTATTAGATTAAGTAACCCTCTTTTTGTTCTATTATTATGTAATTTCATATTATTTTTCACAGAGTGTTCATTTGAACTTAATAGCATTTTTATATTAGTTTGGATTTTCGCAATTTTCTGCAATAATGCTGGGTTGCTTTGAATAAATTTTATTACATCTGGATTTTCGATTTTAGGTGATGTTAAATTGTTAAAAATATCTATATACTCTTGAATGTTTACCATATGGTAAATTCGATGGTAGTCATTTACTATTGGTATATCTTCATCTTTTATCAATATTACTCCTTGATCTTCAATATTTTCTATTTGAATGTCTGCACTTGAGGTTGTTATAAAGATTATTATTATTGTTAGAATTAGAAACATAGTTTTTATGTTGAGGTGAGTTGAAATCTGTAATGGAAACAGAAACTCATTGATTTTATTTTTGTTTGTTATTCGGACCTGTAAAGTATTTTTTCTGTCTTTTATTCGATGGATCTTCAAATTTCTTTTGCCTTTGCTATTTATAGTTTCTCCTTCATTATTGAATTTTACTTCTACTATTCGAAATTTGGGTTTTTCTTTATGCCTAACCTGGTTGTAGTTTTTAATATAAGCTTTGTCATAAGGATAAGGTTTATTTGTTTCTCTATTTCTGTTATGATAACCTAACCATTGATTTTTCTTTTTGTCTAATAAACCACCACATTACCACATACCTTCTTCCACCTTGTATGCACATGCCTTATAAACGAAACAGAAAAGCTCTATCGCCTTCTCCTGACCAACAACTGCAGCCCACCTCACCGGATCCTAAACAGGCAAGAAACACACACTCTACACCGAAACGCACTACACACTTCTCTTCTCCAAAAAATACCGCTATGCCACAATCCGATGAAGCTCTTAAAAAACAAAGTGATTACATCATATCACTTATTTCGTCAAAAATTGACGAAGTAGAGAAACGAATAACAACAAAAATTGAAACCGACGTCTCTGCACTGAAAAAGTCTATTGATTGATTGGAAACGAAACTAAGCGAAATTGAGGTGATTAGAGAAGAAAACAAAACACTTAAAGGAGAATTAAAAAAACACGATGACGCACTTCAACAAATAATCGCACGCATTGACCGTAATGAAGAATCCCAACTTTACAAACAAACGCAGAGCGATGCACTTATCCATGGTTTGCCTTTAATAAAAAACGAAGATCTTAAATTAACTTTTGATCGCATGTGTAACACAATAGGAATGAATAAAATGATTATTCGGGATATTTTCCGACTGAAGGCAACAAATTCGAAACCCAATCCACCCGTAATTATTAAATTTAATTCATCACGCGACAAAAGCACTACTTTACGATTGATTGCTAACTACCGCTCTAATTCAAAAAAAGCACTTTGTCTTCGCGATTTTGGAATTTCTTCTGATAAGCAGGTGTTTGTGCACGAATGTCTCACAGTTAAGAATCGATTACTACTGCAGAGTGCAATTCGGATTAAAAATGATGGGAACCTATTTTCGGCTTTTACTATGAGAGGTTTTGTTTACATAAAAAAGAACCGCAATGATAAAGCTCTATTAGTGGAGGACATTGATGCTTTGAATGTAATTGCTACTAAATCTCCTATGACAACAACTGGAACATCTGATTAACAACAACAACGACAACTGAAACGAAAAGTAAACACTAATTTTTTTTTTCTCTCAGCTTTGTTTTCTTTCTCAATTTTTTTAAATTTTCTTTTTGATTTTGCTTCTTTAACTTTATTTTTCTTTATGAATTTGTTTCTTTAACTTTTTTAAATATATATATTTTTCTTCTCTTTCTAAATAAAATGAATATTAATAAATATAAATTCATCACTCACATCTTCATCATCGTCCCTGTATTCCTTAAAAATCTTTTTAACTGGGTCTCGCAGCTTCTTAATTTTATTTAGCATTGGACTGTTTTTTGTCCTAATCGCTTTTTTGTTTATAATAATGATTGATTCTAATTCTGATACTAGTAATTGGGAGTCCTTGTACGGAGATGAACATGGTTCTACGCGCTCTATGATACGAATTTTAGGTGAGCAGTATGCTGGTCTGAAGGTGTGCCATATAAATGCCCAAAGTTTAATTCCTAAGATAGATGAATTTCGTTATTTGTTTGAACATTCAAATATTGATATTGTATGTGTTTGTGAAACCTGGTTCTCTCATGATAGTTTTTGTAGGTGGGGGTGTTGCAATATTTACTCGCAAAGACTTAAACTGCAAAATAATTCGAAAGTCCTCACCAGGTAGTGAAGTAGAATATTTATTCATTGAGATTAAGTGTAACAACAATAAAGTATTGTTAGGATCGGTTTATCGCCCAAAGCGGAATATTGAATTAGCACCATTATTCTCAATATTAGACGAACTAACCTTTGTGTCACCATTTATAATTGTCGCGGGCGATTTCAATCATGATGTGCTAAGGAGTTCAGAACTTGTGGATAGAATGGGTTCACTTAATTTATTTCCTGTAAATAAAGCTATTCCCACCCATTTTACAAGACATAGTAATACTTTGCTTGATATGTTTTTTGTAAGTCATAGTGAAATGGTTCTTCTTTACGACCAACTCTCTGCATCCTGTTTCTCTAAACATGACCTAATTTACCTCACATTCGAATGTTCACCTTTGGTCTCTTCTTCTACTTACTGCTATAGAGACTTTAAAAATACCAACAGGTGGAAGTTAGAAACTGATTTGAATCGTTTTGAGTGGTACCATATATATTGCTTGCCTTCTGTTGATAAGCAGGTGCTATTTCTTCAAAACGGTATCAATTATCTTTTTAACCTACATGTTCCAATTGTTACAAAGCAATTAAGTAAAAAAGAACAGCCCTGGTTTAGCAACTTTATTAAGAGTCAAATAAGAGAACGTAATTTAGCATATAAACGATGGAAGATTTTTAGGCTTGAAGCATTGCATATTGAATACAAAATTTTAAGAAATAAAGTAATATTTCTAATTCGTGAAGCCAAAAAACAGTTTTATGCTCCTAAATTTCTTTAGCCAAAGAAAAACTTTGGAAGAATTTGAAAGAAATTAACAAGGCCATTACTATTGATTGCAATGAGCTTAATAAAAACTTTGTTGCCTTAAACTCTTCAGGTTTTGAGACCCGTAGCTGTGATTTGACTGAAACTCTAAATGAAAATCTTTCTTTCACTGGGTTTTGCTTCTCACCTGTTGATGAGTATTATGTTCTTGAAAGCCTTTTAGCTATTAAGTCTAACTCTATTGGAACTGATGGCATCCATCCGGTTTTTCTCAAATCCATTTTGCCGTATGTAGTAAAATACATAACTTAAATTTTTAATAATATTTTAATGACTAGTACTTTCCCTTCTGCTTTGAAAGAAGCAAAGATAATACCTGTTCCCAAAAATCGCAATGGTGATGACTATCGACCCATAGCCATATTGCCTTTCCTTTCAAAAGTGTTGGAAAAACTAATCAATCACCAAATAAGAACTTTTCTTACAAGCAATAAATTGATTTGTATTAATCAATCAGGCTTCCGTCCCAAGCACAGCTGTACTACAGCCTTAATTGACGTAGTTGAAAATATCAGAAATAATTTGGATAGTGATAAAGTGACTATATTAACGCTTCTTGACTTTTCAAAGGCATTTGATACCGTCAATTGTTTTATTCTCTGTGAAAAACTTAAAAATCAATTCCATTTTTCGTTCACATCAGTCAAGCTTATTCTTTCTTACCTAACCGGTAGAACTCAGGCAGTTTTTGCTAACAATAGTATGTCAACTTTTCTCCCTTTGCAGAGAGGTGTCCCCCAGGGCTCTATTTTAGGCCCTTTGCTGTTCTCGATGTATATTAATGATCTTCCGTCTATCTCACTGAATTCTTCTGTGCACATGTACGCAGATGACGTTCAATTATATAATAGTTTTCATATAGGTATGCTCGAGAATGGTGTGCATGAAGTCAATGAGGACTTGAATAATATCGTTACATGGTCCCGCAAGAATGACCTCTGTTTAAATCCGAAAAAAACTAAATGCCTTGTCATCTCTAGAACTATATCTGACACTTCATATTTTCCTGAAATATATTTGAATAACTGTGCTATTGAGTTCGTCGATTCTGCGAAAAATCTTGGATTAACATTTAATAAAACACTAAGTTGGAACACCCATATTAACTTGACGCTAGGTAAGGTATATGGAAATCTTCGATTGCTTTGGGCGTCTCATCATGTAACGCCCTTGAAAACCAGGTTGATATTGGCCAAAACCTTGATAGTACCCCTTATGCTTTTCTGTTGTGAGGTGTTTAGTAATTGTGACTTTGAACACAAACGAAAACTTAAAGTTGCATTCAACAGTGTTACGCACTATGTTTATGGTCTTAGAAGATTTGACCACATCTCAAGTTTTTCGAAGTCCATCTATGGCATTTCATTCGATAATCTACTTAAATTACGAACCTTAACCATGCCTCACAATATATTACAATCTCATCAGCCTGAATACTTATATAATAAAATTAATTTTACACGTTCTGAAAGATCATGCGACCTTATTCCAGTACGCTGCAAATTCTTGGTATCTGAACGACAGTTTTATGTGCATTCTATCCGTTTATGGAACTCCCTCCCTCGCTCTGTTAAAATTATAAGCAGCCCGACCTTGTTTGGAAGAATGCTAAGAGAATTTTTCTCATAGCTCTTTGTACTTATTTGATAATGTTATTGATAATGATGTTGATAGTGATTGTGATGATGATGAATTGTTAAAATAAATTTTCAGTTAATTTTTAATTTTCATAAACTTTATTTTTTATTTTTCCTTGAAATTACATATTATATATTGTTTGTTAATTTTTTAAATGCATACATATTTCACTTTTTAAATACAAAGCACTTTATTTTGTAAAAATAGTATTAAGTTACTGAAATTTGCTCTAGTTTATAAGATATTGTATCTTACAGAGTATAATTATACAATAAATGAAATGAAATGAAATTAGATTAAAAATTTCGTTTGTGTCGATATTCCCGAACTGTACTTCTATTGGTTTTTTTTTAATAGTCGAATGAATTGTATTATTATAATACTTAGAAGCTTTAATAATTTTTTCTGTTATATCCAGATTGGGTTCTGTGATATTCAGGATTCTAATATGTTAAGTAGTGACGAATGACATCTACTTATATCGGCATTATCTGTATGGCTTTTGGGAGAATTGAAATGAATTGATAAGTTTTCTAGTTCTATAAATTCTACAACGACAGTAGTGTTAAATTCATTGTCTGCTACTATTAATTTGGATTTATCAAAGTTTTGTATGTATTCTTTTATTAATTCAACTAAGGTAGTTGAATTTTTATCAATAGTTTCATTAACGTATAGATGTTTCGAAAATTTGTCAATTACTGTGAAATAATATTTCTTTTCAATGTGGAAGATATCCAAACGAATTATTTCGTTTTTGTTTCTTGGTGTAACCGTATATTTAAATTTTGGTTTAGGGGGTTTCCTATCATATTTTGCTAAATTGCATACTTTACAATTATTTATGTATCCGATTATTATTTCTTGTAATTTTTCAAAATAGAATTTAGATTTTAATTCTGTGTAATTTTCGTAAATACCTCTATGGTTTGTTGACTCGTGAATTTCCTTTATTTTTTCTAAACATGCGGTTTTGTTTAATAAATCCTCTGCTAATAATGCACATTTTATTAACTTATAATGTGACGCTGTAAAATGTGAGAACAGCTTGCCTTTAAATACATTAAATGAGTTTTCCTCTAACTCTGAATAAAATCCTAATACTCCTTTGTTAGGTAAATATTCTTTTAATATTTGTATCATTTAATTATTATTAATTTGACATTTGGTAAAATAAAAAAAAATAAAAAAACCTACATCAAAAATTTACCAAAAAGTGTCAAATATTGTTTTTCAACTTGAATTTCCTAGGGCTAAACATGACATTGATTTTGAATTAATTTTATGTTTCAAAAATAATAAAATTGCTTAAGTGTGATAAAGTCTTTTAACTAAAATGCTTAAAATGCAATTTTTCAAAAAAAAAGAAGTAATTAACTATTTTGTTGCTATGATTGGATAAAAAATATAAAAAAGTACCTATAAACAAATATAATTCATTGTTTGTCGTTTCCTTACCAAAACTTTGGTTCAGGCCGTGCAATTTTTTATAAAAAAAAAAACGTTGCCAGCGACAGGAATCGAACTTAAGACCCCTCACGGAGCGGAGATCTTACCAGGACACCACGAAATCTATTGATAAGGTGTGCGCAAATTTCTAAATATTGTTAAAAGAAGCGACCAAAATTTAATTTCTTTGTTTAACATATTTTCCATATTTTTTATAATTTTTTGCGCCCTTAACCTTCTACTCTTATTCCTCTTTAATAAAAAAATTAAGAAAACCGGTCAACCGGTTTGGCTGGTTAGTGAACGAACACAAAAAAACAGTCTTTGTTTTATATATGTATATAGATTTGACTCCATAAAGATAGGGTCGAAAATATTTTGTTGCCCATTCTATAGATAGCAATTCCTTTTCAATTGTAGAATAATTAATCTCCTGTTTATTCATAGTTCTAGACGCAAAAGAGATGGGATGGTTGTCTTGAGACAGAACAACACCGATAGCTTTATCCGAAGCATCAGTTGTAAAAGTAAACATTTTCTTGAAATCAGGATATCGTAATATCGGGTGACTCGTGATCAATGATTTTAAAGGCCTTTAAGTAATCTGGATCATTTTCATTGATCTTACTACCTTTTTTAAACATTCCGTTAGTGGGATGGCTATCTTAGAATAATTCTCGATGAATTTTCTATAGTAACCAGTTATTCCCATCTGTCTGTTTTACTGTTTTTGGTGCGGATAATTTTTCTATAGCTGTAATTTTGCTTGGGTTAGGTTTTATACCTTTATCGGTCAACATATGGCCTAGGTGTTCTGTATTTTTTGAGAAAAATTTACATTTGTCAATTTGAATCTTAAGATTACTTTTTCTTAATTCTCTAAAAATTAATTTTATATTTACCTCCATTTCTTGTAATGAAGTGGCAAATATCAAAATGTCGAGATATACGACACATAATATACTTATATGCTCTCTTAAAATATCGTTCATCATCCTTTGGAAGGTAGCCGGGGCATTTTTCAACCCAAACGGCATTCTGACAAACTCATAGTGACCTTGGGGGTGCTAAAGGCAGTTTTATATTGGCCTTTGGGTCCACCATAATTTGATGAAAACCTTTAGCAAGGTCTAGTGTGGTAAAGTACTGAGCTTTACCAAGCTTATCGACAATTGATTCAATGTTCGTAATAGGGAACTTGTCCTCATGAGTCTTTTCGTTGAGTTTACGATAGTCGACAACTATTCGCCATTTATATTTTTTCGAATTATCTTGTTTTTTGGATACTACCCAAATCGGTGCATTATATGGGGAGTTAGACTTTTTTATAATGCCTTGTTTAAGCATATCTTGAACTTGTCTTTCTACCTCTTCTTCATGTATTTTAGGAAAACGGTAGATTTTTGAAAAGATAGGCATATTATCTATGGTGGTTATATTATGTTTAGTATTTGAAGTACAACTTAAATCGGTTCCTTCTTTGTAAAATAAGTCACTATTATTTCTTAATACTTTTCGCAAGGATTCATTTTCTTCTTTATTTAAATCTTTGTAAAGATAATCTAAATTATTTGATTCCTTGAGTTCTTCAAAACAATTAATTTCTTGAGGGCAAGCATAATTAAACGATAAGGTTTCATTAAAAATTTTAAAAGAACCTTTCCCTAAATTGAGAATGGCGTTTAACGGATACAGAATATTTTGTCCTATAACAGCTTTGAAACTTTTTTCAGAAAAATTCAAAATTTTCCACATCATTTTATTATTTGTTGGTGCATTAAATTCTTTCGGAAAAGATGTTTTGATTTGTTCGGTAACTGTTGTTTTACCTGTGAGACAATTTATATCTTGAGGATAATGTAATTTATACCTTGGACTTGTTTTTAGACAATTGATATCCATGCTGGAAGTTGAAGCTCCAGAATCAATTAGTACAGGTATAATTTCATTTTCAATTGTGAGGTTTATTATGGGTAGAGGACCTCTGAGGCCTCCTCCTGAAAATTTATGTCTCGATTATATTCCCTGTTATTTTGATTAGTATTTGAATTGGTGTTACTTAGATTTCTTGAATTCGTATTTTGATTTTGATTTCAATCAAAATTATTGTTGTTATTATTGTTATTATTCCCGTAATTATTGTTCCTATTATAGTTATACCCATTGTAATTACTATTATATAGTTCCCTTGATTCTTGTTACTGTAATTTCTATTATTAAAATTTCTAAAGTTAGAAACATTACTATTATGATTATGATTACCAATATTTAAATTTCCGTGATTTGAATTTGAATTATTGAACCTTTTGCTTCTATTATTATTCAAATTAACATTATTGAAACTACCAATACCATTGTTTAGGTTGGAATTTAAATTATTATTATTATTATTATTATTATTATTATTATTATTATTATTATTATTATTATTATTATTATTATTATTATTATTATTATTATTATTATTATTATTATTATTATTATTATTATTATTATAATTAGGATTTGAATTTTTATATGTATTTAATAGCTCATATGCTTTTTGCATAGAATCAATATTTCTACTTAGTACAAAACTTTGTTGGTTTGTGTTTAGCTGAGAGCAAAAAATTCGAAAAAACATTCCGGTAACATTTTCTGGCGAGAATTCAATTGATTTTACTTGTTCAAAATTATATTTTATATTTATTTTATCCATTAATGAACACAATTTTAAATAATATGTTTCGAGACAATTATTCTTTAAATTAACAGCTTGTTGGTATATATATATGTAGCTGTCCTGTGCTCCAAAGTGTTTAATAAGTGTGTCTTTCATCGTGGTCCATGTTGCTAAGGGTCCCAACATTCTTATAGTCTGCAGAGCTCTTCCTTGGATCAGTCCTCTGACAACGTTTTGTGTAGCAAATGCATTTGTAGCTGGTGTGAGATATTGTAAATTTATGTCCACGTCATAGATAAATGATGCGACGCACGTACCTTGGTCCTTCTCCACTGAATGGCTTGATCCTTTGAATGATCTTTATTATTTCCATCTCTGGTAGAATGAATGAAAGTGGTATTATTTCTAGGGTTTGCTGCTCTTGTTGCTGCTGTTGTAAAAGTTGTTGTTGCTGCTCTTGTTGCTGTTGCTGCTGCTGCTGTTGTAAAAGTTGTTGTTGCTGCAGGAGTTCTTTCTGCTCCGCTGTTGCACTCAGAAGTAACTCGAGGTGTTTGTCCATTTTTGTTATTTTAATCAAGTGATTTTTATAAATTTTATTTTATGGTCTGAGTTTTCTTATTTTATTGGGTCAACCTAACAGTCTCAGTAGCTTTTCAGAGTGCGTTTTGTTTGACTTTCCCTTTTTTAAGACCACAATTTAAAAAAATGTTCACTTTTTCTTTATATACGAACGGATACTGAGAATCCTACCGACTGTGCCAGTTACGTTGGTGATCCTCCGGGATCTCAAAAAATATATTACTATATTTTTCTTCTCCAACGTGGAAGGACAAAATAAAAGTCAAATGTTATTCCTTAATATGGTCCACGAGTGGACCTCATTATTCGAGAGCAGAAATTATATATATATATATGTATATAAGATGATCATAAGAACATTGTATATATGTGGATGCTGCTGATACGGTCATTGTATATTTGAGGATGCTGCTGATTCTGCAATTTTTTGTTGTCTTTCGATTTGTTTATGTCTGGACTGCTATTGCTGACTTTGGAATTTGGATTGATACCAACTGCGGAGTATTCATGTTGAAGTCTGTGGGTACCTTTGTAACTCGCGCATATTTTCTTTCTCTCTGACTCTATTACCTTACCTAGTGAGACCCAATCAACTCATATTGAATCACAAAGGTGAGTGCCAGGGTTAGAACCTTGCTCTAATGGGATTAAATCCACTACTATAGTTTTGAGAAAAAAAAAATAAATGTACTCCACCACTCCGATTTTTTCAGATCTACTCCTTTTTTCACTATAATAATATGAGCAACATGGATCAGCAACATCTTGTTACCTCTTGATATTCACTAAAGTCAATCTCAAATAACATGGAAGAACTTTTGTTTGAAAATTTGTCTAAATCTTAATACATGTTAATTCTAGCTGTATTACTCCACACCAGAGCGGCAGCTGAGAGAAAGTTTTCTGAGATGAATTTATTAAGAAACAAATTTAGAAACGTTTAAATGTTATGAATGTAGAAAATTATGGATCGCTTATAGAAAAACGTAAGGACGTTTTTTGATCTACCGCTCAAATTAATTAAATTTGTAAGATAATACAAATTTGTCCAAGGTAAATTCATTTTAAAATAGTATTAATGAATATAATTATTATTTGTATAAGTACGCATAGGTTTTAGTTTTTCAAGTCTGAAACGAATGGAATATAATATGTGATTTTATTTTGAAAACAAATATTTACTTTAGTTAAAATAAACGTGAGTTTTTCTCTTGTTTTCAAATCTACTCCGGAAATTTTCGATTTACTCCACTTTTTTTACAAATCTGCTCCGAAATTTTACTACTCAGGTTCTAACCCTGGTGAGTGCGTAGCGTATCTCATACTAGTTGCTGGTGTCGTAGCGTCATATACAGCGTTTCTTTTTCTTGTTGATTTTTTATTTTACTAATACGTAAATAAATAAAAATACTTATTTATTGTTGAGGTTTACCATTACAAATAATTGGTGGCAATATGATTGAACATGAAAATAATCAAATGGAAGTTGATGATGAAAATCTCATGTACATAAATACATACATATATGTACATACATATGGATGGAGATAAAGAAGTCTTACTTCAGTTGTGTGGTCTAAAGCACACTCGGTTTTTTTTTTGAAGTAAAACTTCTTTAGGCACGCTTGGCTTGGGGAATAAACTGGCGAATGCGTTACGAAAATTGTGATGCGAACGGAAGTTGAAAGAGAGTGATATGGAGTTACATGTTATAAAATATGGAAAGAGGGAGTTACGTGTCGTATGTAACTGTAGGAACAACAGAGAGAGGTACGCGCACATTTTCTTTCTCTCTGACTCTATTACCTATAGTGAAGTGAGACCCAATCAACTGATATTGAATCACAAAGGTGAGTGCGTATCTCATACTAGTTGTTGGTGTCGTAGCGTCATATACAGCCACAGCGATCTCTTTTTTCTTGTCTATTTTCTCCTTCCATGATATGATAACATAAAATTTTACTAAAACGTAAATAAATAAATTGTAGATGTTCACCATTACAAATAATTGGTGGCATTATGAGTGAACATGACAATAATCAAATGAAAGTTGATGATAAAAACCTCACTAGAGATCATGTCCAAAAATTGAGACAAATTATTGGAGTGGGAGCAAAAGAGAACAGTGCAAGTGCTATGCGAACATGAAAATAATAAATAAATTAAAATAAATTATACAAGAATATTAAACGAGTATATCAATAAAAACCGATAATAAATTTAAATATTTATAGAAATTATGTATATTTATAAACATATATGTATGTACATAAATACATATATAAACATATACATATATTTATGTACATATATAGGAACATATGTACATATGGATGGAGATAAAGAAGTTTTACTATAGTTGTGTGGTCTAAAGCACACTCGTTTTTTGTATTGTAGCTAACATTAAGTTTTGTTTGAAATAAAGTTTTTTTTTTTTTTAGATGTATTACAGGTTAGGTCAGATTCGGACTAAATCCGTTGCCTACTCCGCTGTTCCTCGTTGGTTCGGTTGGTGGTGGTAATCGGTGTGGGGTGCGTCGCGAAGCGTCGGTATCACCAGCTATATTGGCGAACTTCGTCAAACATCGGGATTGGTTACTCCCCTCGGTAAACTTCGGTTCGTTCATATGCATCTGCATCTCTCGAGAGCAGATACAGATTCATTTCTTGATAAATTTCAATGAAATATCTTGTTTTACGCATCAGGCATGTAATACTGTAACTAATACAAGTTATGTTAGCAAAGTAGTTTAGCAAAGTACTTAAATCGTTTAGTCATAATTGGAAATATGGTATAGTTGTAAAATAAAGATGAAGTAAGTTTTTGTAATTTTTAAATCTTTTGAATTAGTGGTTTACGCACGAGCGCACTTAAGGTACAGCCGCCACTGGTAGCGTAGTGTAAGGTAATTATCAAAGGACACATCTAGCAGCAGGGTTAACTATCATAACTACAGTTGCAATATAATTCAGAACCATATGTTAAGATTGGTATTAACAAGGTCTTGGCAAGAAAAATGGGTGTGTACTGGTGTAAAATACGGTGTAACCATAAAGTACGTAGAGCACCCTAAACTTATGATTCCATTTATATGGTTGTCCTAATTCAAAGAGCGGTTAAAGTTAAGTAGTTTCTACATATTCAATGGGAGCATTGCATAACAAAATCGAGGGAATGATAAAGAATCTTTTTAGAAATCACTACGCCTTTTGATTTTTTAGGGTTTAGGACAATGAGTCCAAGTGTCCAAAATCAAACTTAGAAGTTCATTGACATAGATACAGAACAGTAGAGGACCCAGGATCGATCCTTAAGGAACACCGGATGAAGTAGGTTAAAAACAAGACATACAGTCACCAACTTGAACTGTTTACTTTTTGTTAGTCAAAAAAGAATATACAAGCTTAGGGGCACTTCAGAAAAATTGAACTGCTGCATAAGTTTCTTACACAGAATGACATGGTTAACAGTAAAATTTTGCATGATTACATTCATTTACCTTCTCTGAGCACGCACAGTAATTAAGTGTATAGTATTCTGTTTGTTGCATGTTTATAAAGTAGTGTACACTAAAAGAGAATACACTTTTTTTTTAAACCAAACACTGTACACCATTCAATACCTTTGTATCCAAACGAATACACTGTTTGGTTTCTTTCAAGGCTTGAAAGCTTAAACCAAATAGAACAAGCCTAACACACGGAATACAATATTTGGTGACGGTCTCCTAAGGTTGACTTCTCTCGTTTCGAAAGACTAAGATTGAGAGATCTAAAGAATTCTTAATTTTTTTTTCTCATTTTTTTTTTTTTTTAATTCAAATTTTTATTCATTATTAACTTAAAACTACTTACATACTAGACAAAATTTATAAAACTAGCCTACTTAATGATACTTAAATATAACTTACTGGCCCTAAACGGGCGCTCTAAGAAATTCATGAATACTTAAAACTAATGCCTTTCGGCCTATGAACTATTTTTTTTTTTTTTTTTTTTAATTTTTATTGTGTTAAAAAATTTCAAAAACTAACATCTTTGACTTTTTATTATTATTTACTTACATGCTACGTCCTTAAAATAAAACTTAAAACTACCCCTAACCTACCTACAAACTACTTAAAACTAGAACAACCACAGCGGCAAAAGCTATGTCTTATATTATTTGTTTGTTTGTCCATATTATGTGTGTAATGTCTTTTTTTTTTATTTATTTTTTTTTTTTGTTTTTTTAATTATATCATTTATAGTTCCACCGTCCCTACTCTAATTAACCTACTTAACCTAAGACTAAAAACAAGTATGTAAGCTGGCCAAGCAAAAACTACCCCACCCCGGTTTACCCCATGTTAATTTCTTTTAGCCACCAAAACTGGTTCTCCTGCTTTCTCCTATCAAAACGGTCCTGTTCGGAAACAGCCCTACTGAACCGGAGCTCCGCTTCCTCTCGGGCGAGGACGTCTCGTTCGTACAAGAGTCGCCGGTCCACGGTTCTACGCCTGACGTGGTAGATAAGCGGTACTGCCAATCTATCCTGTATCAAGCCGCATTGGTCTAAATAGAGGAATGCCTCTGGTGGGATAAAGCCGCTCAAGCGTGCCATACCGAAGTATTCGATAGAACGCCCCGAAAATCAAATTATTGGTCGAAGTCATAGCTCTCGCAATGTGACCCCGAACAAGTTTTATCACAAAATTGTCAATTCTGTTGATCCGAGCTCCGTTGTATAAGACCTTGTTTGAATAATAATGCAAATAAGAAGATTCTGGTGTCCGATACCAACCGAGACATCTCCGGAGACACTGCCTCTCGAACACCCGAAACTTCTCCATTTGGGAAGGGGCAATGTTGAACCAAACAGGACAACCATAGACTAGCATTGGCCGTATGAGGGCCATGTAGCAAATTACCTTCACTCTGGGGTCTATCTGACTGCTGTAAAACAGCCGTTTCGTCAGAGCAAGGGCTCCTCGGGCTCTGGTCAGAGCAGCATTTATATGTCTGTCGAAATACAAATACTGGTCCAACCAGATACCGAGGTACTTCACTACACTTGCACGCCAATGGCCGCCGGTCAGGCCCAACAATAACCATCTTGCGCCAATTCTTACATGTATCTCTCGTGGCCTTAGCCATCGGAGTTCGGAACAGAATTGTCTCCGACTTTTGGACATTTATTTTCAGTTTCCAGTCGTCGCAATATCGCTGAATCCTCTAGAAGTCACGCTGCAAGAGAATTCTAATAACCTCAACCTTTCGGGTCGTTCTGTACGCAATCAGGTCGTCGGCATACGCAATTGCTTTAGTTAGGCTACCTATCAGATCACTGGTATAAATGCTGAAGAGGATCGGCGAATTGACCGCTCCCTGTTGAAGACCGTTTTTAATTTCGAAGATGTTGGTAGAGGTTACATTGCCACTTTGGACAACAAACTTTCTACCATTGAGCATATCATAAAGTATATACAATAATGGCTTACTGATGCCTAGTCTGGTGAGTTTTAGGTACAACCCTTCTAACCATACGGTGTCGAAGGCTTTCTCTAAATCCACCAGAACAGCACCCGTGCATTATTTCTTGGACTTGTTCCATTGGATATCAGAAACAAGCTTAGACGCGGCATGAATACAGTCATGTCCTGCCTTGAACCCGAACTGATTATCCGGAATTATTGTGTTGTCCGCAGCCCATTTGGTCAGAGCCCTATTGATTACCTTCTCGAATACCTTGCTGATGCTTGGAAGAAGACTTATTGAACGAAGATTTGAAGGGTTGGAGTTGTCCTTTCCCTTTTTCGGGAGAGGATGCACCACAGCTGTCTTCCAACGCACTGGATAATATGCATTATTCAGCGCGTTGTTGAATAGTGTAGTATAAATGTCAATAGCTTCAGTCGGTAAATGTCTTAACACCTGCTGACTTTTTATTCTTTATTGAATTGAGGATGAGCTGGAGCTCTACCTTCGTGATGAGCAAGGGACTTGAACCCGTTCTTTCGGCGATTATAGCGTTCGCTAAAAAATCGTCATCAAACCGGGTGAAACCACAGTTCTCGGATCGCCAATGAGTAATATCATTCTTCAGGTAGAAGTGATGAAGTAGGGCCCTGTTTTCCAGGTCGTGGTTCGGGCGAGTGCAAGCATTCACCTTATACACTTGCTGGAAAGCAGCACCAATTGTCTCCACTTTCTCCTGCGGATCCTCAATCACAAAGAAGTCATCGTCCAAGACGGCTTCTTCTGGATTAATTTGCGCTGTCAGAAGTACGTCTCTGTTCTCTGTCGTTCTCTGGAGCTTAAGACACGGAAGGTCGTTATGATTATTTTTTCGGAAAATCTTATTAATTTGCGGGAACATACTCGGGTCGCTAGAGTTAACGGCCCGAATTTTCTGGTCCCAGTACAGATTAATAGACAATCTGTAATTTTCCTTGATCAGGGTGTTGACGTTTTTAATTGACGCCTACTGTAGGCGTTTGTTTCGTACTTCGGTAATGTCCGTTCCATTGTTCGTTTAATTATACTGTCCACCTGTTCAAGGTGTTGGTCGATTTCATAGTTTGTCAATTTTCTGTTGTTTGGCGGAGATATGTCACTCGAGCGGAGTTCTCTTGCTAGAACTTGGGTGAAACGTGACCAGCGCATCTTACTATAATTGTAAGAATGCGCTGGAACGAATTCGTCCAGTTCCACAATCTCGTTGGGGATCTGCATTAAAGCAGCCAAGCCGCAGTGGTCGCTGTCGTAGTCTATTGTCTGTAGACAATTTCGCGGGTGATTACCCACTTTGTCAGTTACTGTCAGTCTTGTGTCGTATAGCAAAAGGTCCAGAAAAGAACCACTCCTTGGATATGATGGCCTTTCAGTAGCCAGCAGGTCGACACCGAACTCAACGCTGCACAGATTCATCAAATTAAATAGATGGTTACTTCTTGGGTTACTTGTTTGATTTCCCCAATCAATGAAGATTGCAACACCACCTCCTTGATTAGAGTTGGGTCGATCCCTTCTTACGATATTGTAATTTTTATGAGTCAGTTTGTGTTTCTGGTTTAGCTTAGTTTCGCTAGCCATAAACCTTTGTATATGAAAACTATAGTACTCTCATGGCTGAGGTCGAATGGTGCGGCATCTAGTTATTTTTGATCGAACGTCTCCGGGAGACATTTTTTTCAGATGGGAGACATTTTTTTCAGATGGGAGACATGCAACTGACGAGAATTTAAATCGAAGTGAGACAAGGAAAGACTATACAATTTGTGTAAGAGTTAGAAAGACTAAAAAAACGGACATTTTGCTGTATTGGAAGACTTTGGTTTGTTTACATTTTTTTAGTCGAGTATGCTTTACGGTAGTCGTCTTTACCAGACGACACACAAAAGCAGGTGAAAGAAACAATTTTGGGTAGGTATTCCTATTCCTGTATGGTTTGATCTTTGATGAATTTTGTGTTGTTGATGATCAGATGGATGTAATTTAGATAGGTAGGTATGGAAATATAATTAATTTAATGTTTTAAGTCCGAGCGTTAAGGAATATGAAATAGGTTTGCAAGAGTTTTAAATTTTCGTGAAAATCCAAAATAAAGCTAAATAGGTATGTGAATGGTTATCATGGCTAGGCAAAACAATGCAGATTCTTATTCATCTTTAAAAAATAATCTAATTGAAAATCATGAACTAGGTAAATACCATAAGTAGGTATAAGGAAATTATGTTCATATTTAGAAATAGAAATGGTTTAAATATTATGTGTTCTCTTTTTAATAGGTACTTGCCATGAAAAAATGTTGTTTTAAATGTATCTGCATAGGTCGGTAGGTACCTATGTATGTACCTATATATTTTTGTTTTTAAATTAGAACTTTAAATGTTCCTTTTTAGACTAGGTGACTTACCTAGGTAGGTAGATAAGTTTGCCAATTTAAAAAGTCTTAAGATCATTTTTCATTAATTTAGTTAAATCGTTTCAATTCTTTTTTCAAATAGATACATATGTACATAATATGTATGTACCTAGGTAGGTTGTAGGTACCTACGTTTCATGGCATGTATGTAGGTAGTCTTTATGACATTAATTGTAGCTAGATTATGCATCCAGTAATTTTTATAAAAGTATTTTACTAAATTCGATTTTTACAAGTTTGCATTTCAATCGACTTGAAGTCAAAAATGTAGCAACTATGTATTCCAAGTCATTCCAAAATTTGGATTGTTATAGGGAACATTTAGTTTTCATTTTACATATTCTGCAAAACTCATAAATTTATTTCATTTGAGGGATTTTTTTTCCTAACAGTCAGTTATAAAACATTTTTTTCCCATTTCCTTATTGATAAGAATAAAGAAATTATAGTAAAAGTTTTTGAATTGGGTTATCAAGCTATTTTCAAAAAGATCTAAACCTTAGATACCTATATACATACCTAGTAAAAAATGGAAATAGAATTAATTCCCATTTTCTCTTTAGGTATACATAGGTACATATTGCAAACAAGGTTTTTAAACAGCAAATAAGTTATAAGATTTTTGATAACTCTTGCATGAATAAAACTTCAACATCACTCTATGTATATTGTCATCTTTTTAAAAATAAAAAAGAGAGATAGGTATTAATCGATTTACTTTTGATGTTGATTGATACAAATTTTAATAATACAAAATTATAATCAGACTTAAGAAATTTCTCGAGACATTTATACCAATTTTTCATATACATATGTATGTAACTTTTTGTAGTTTTTATTTTGTTAATTTGATTTTTCTCAATATTTTATAATTTATTAAAAATTGTATAATTTATGATTAAAAGAAAAGTCATTTGAAGTCAATATTATTGCTTGTTGTGAAGATATTTGAGTCAAAAAACAATTTTTAATATGTACCTACTTTTTGGTAAATTTTGGTTTTAGTTTCTTATTTTTTGTAAAAAAAACTGTCAATACAATTAATGTAAAAAATGTACCATATTCTAACATGTACATTATGCAAACAATAAACTCTCGACATATTCAAGTCAAGAAACACTTTAGTATTTTTTTAACTTAATTTTGGTTTTAGGTTTCTATTTTTTGTAAAAGAACTTTCAAATCGATATTTGTCACAATTATTCCATATTTTAACAGTTGTATTTGTATAATAAAAATCAATTTGAAGTCAATATCGTTATCCGGTCTTGAGATATTCGAGCCAAAAAACATTTTTTACCAAATCTTGGTACCTAGATTTTTTTGTACTTTTTTTATTTTTCGTAAAAAGAACTGTCAATTGAATTTTTTTTTTCAAACTTCCACCATATGACAAAAACATCATTTCATGTAGTAGAAAATAGTTTTGAATAGGTAGGTATTAGGTATACAATTTTCCATTCATTGTATATTTGAGCCCGAAACATTTTTTTTAGTTTTTCTACTTAAAAAAATAACAGTACCTACGTTGAAAATTTTCCATTGAATGGAATAAATATTTATTTGAAGTCAATAACATATTTTATTCCTGAGATAGCTATTTGAGAAACCAAAAAAGCCGTCCAAACGTTGTCTAAAAAAGATAGGTATATGAATGTATAAACCAAAAATGGTTCAATTTATTATTCGGATGAAAAATCAAGAACTTGACTCTAAAACTTGTTTTTTTTTAATAATGCATAGATATGTATACATACATTCAAGTATTTCGAGATTTCATAGTCAAAACAAAAATTATTTGAATTCAGGACAATAAATAACCAAATCCTTTAAAAAAAACTAACAAATATTGAACCTTCCAATTTCCCTACAAACCGAAATTTTATTACCTACGTTAATAATTTAATCCTTACCTAGATACCTAGCAACGTACCTTCAATAAGCTATAAATATTAAGTAAAATAAAAGTTTCCAAAATCTTTAAAATTCCATTCACAAATTCATACCTTCAAAAAATTCAATTCCAAAGTTAAAAGAAAACCTACCCGAATCTTATAACAAAACTTCAAGTCAAATGTATATACATACCTAACCTACCTACTCTTCATAATACACACATTTTTCATCCTCGCCTCGCACAAACTACCTATCAAGAAAAAAATTCCTTCGTAAAATACAAAAAAATCGATCGAAGAAGCTAAGCCGCTTACGACGACGACGACGACGGACGCAAGCATTCCTTTCGGTTTTCTTTTCTGTTCGCATACAAAAATTTCATAATAAACATCACAAATTGAATTTCGTATGGCACCAAAGACGATGGGAGAGTTTTTGTTTTTTGTTATTTTTACATGGAAACTATTTATCTCCTTTACTCCACTAGTTCCTTATGGAATAGTAATAATATTCACCTCTCAGTCATTAAACCAAGGCCAAATGCATCTCTCCACTCTGTGAAACTAGCGCCAAGTCGGCATGTGGTCACCCTAAAAAGACTCAGTCATGAGAGTACTATAGTTTTTATATACAAAGCATAAACACATCAGGACTGTGGTCTTTCAACAACTGAAACAGAGTGGCTCTTCGTTCGATCCTAATCAATGAATTTACATTCAAACCTAGGATCCTGAGGCGCGACTTCGGCGGCGCGCCCTTAACCATGAATTTGCGCTTGGCCAGGCAACAAAGAGTAGAGATAATCTACTCTTTCGCCTTGCTCCCTGATCTGACTTTGCAGTCCTGTCAACTGGCCTTGAATGCTCAGCAACAAGGATACAATGTCTGGCTGCCCCGCCGACACCTGAGGCACTTGGGCCTGTGGGGTTTTTTTTTCTCATACTCAGACTGGCGATGGACAAGGCCAACCTTTCTATTTGTCACTCTTACATTCTTTAGTAATTGAAAATCGGCTTGGTGTATTCGGTGTGTTCGATGTACACTCGCTGTATTCGGTGCATTTGAGAAAAATTCTTATGAATAACATAGACTAGCAGCATAAGGCTATCGGCTTAATTAAATTTAAATGGTATACAATCCTTTTAGATACATAAATATTCAGCCTTATTCAACGCACCGCGAATCCCGAAGAAATGTATTATACATATGTTGCGTCGTACTAAAATGTTCTCTCCGAAATTCGAAGTTCGGGAAAATTGGCATAACTAGCCCGAATGAATAGGAAGTTTTACTTTTTTTTCTACGAACACATATTTTCATAGTAATCTGAAACCAAAAAGAAAAATAACTTGCAGGCGAAAAATATTAAAGCGCAAAAATAAAAATTCAAATAGAAATGTACGTTTTATTACAAAATTAAATGTGGAAATAAGTATTACACTTTTTATTTCTCAAAGGGCAAACAAAATTATCACCAATCGGACTCAATTTCAAAGGCGAGATTGAAAAGAAAAATGTGCTCGGTGAGTGAGTTCTTGCGCCAGCTTCTCCAATGTATGCTGCCTCATTTAACTGATTTTTTTTAAATCTGCAAATTACTTTAAATTATAAAATAGGCAGGTGTTTATTTATTTATTTCAATTTCGAAAACTTATACACATCAAGATTAGCTATCTTATAAGCAAGTCATGAGTGTAGTATTATACAAAAATATGGAACTATATATAAAAAATACTACATTGCAGAGGGCTTTCTACAAAAGTATTAAA
Organism: Scaeva pyrastri; assembly: GCA_905146935.1. Classification (NCBI taxonomy): domain Eukaryota; kingdom Metazoa; phylum Arthropoda; class Insecta; order Diptera; family Syrphidae; genus Scaeva; species Scaeva pyrastri. Next base: position 41,006,132 of record LR989928.1, on the reverse strand, counting down.
TTTTAATCGAAACAATAGTTTTTAATCGTTATAAAATAGAATACAAATTTATATACATATGTACAATGCACATACATATTTACAAATTTGAGTTAAATGATTCATATGTTGTTCATTTCATTTCAACTAATTAGAATGTATAATTAATATTAATTGTTATAAGTGAATAAATTATCTTTTTTTAATTCAATCGCAGCTGGGGTGTTATACAACCCCTGTTGTGGTGTATGTACATTTTAGATGTGTTGTGATCGAAAGGTTACAATGTTAGAAATTCGCCTGCACTGTACGCAGAGAATGTCGCAGTGTTTTGGGTATTATCAGTTGGTCCTGGAGATATCTGCGAACATTCTAGTTTCGAAGGAGATCTTACATCATGATGATTGGCTATTTACGTTCGCTTCTTTATCAACCCACAGCAGATACGGAATACGCACATGAAAAACTATCTAGATTCTTATATAAATTTTGTAAAATGTTGCGGCAGATTGGTCACAACTTAAACTTTTGCGTTAATACCAAAATTAAAACAAATTAGGTACCACTTGCAGAGTAACAAAACTTAGTTTATTTTAAATATTTGAAAACTTGTAAATGTGACCACCTCGTAAAAGACATCTCGGTAAAAGACATCTAAAATTTTGTTGAAAATACTTGAAAAAAATTTCCTTTGACATTGAGTTGTTGTAAATATGTATATATATGTATATAAAATATATAGCTATACTAGCAAACCCGGTGAACTCCGTTTCGCCACCAGATGGCTTCGTTTTATGTAACATTTCGTTTGGTGATTAAAAGATGAAGAAATTTTTTTTTGTTTTATATTTGAAAAGGAAAAATTTTATTTCATTTCACAACAGTAATGAATTAATTTCGATTAGAAAAATGAAGTGTTATTTAGTTGAACTTCTCTAAGTAAATGAAAGTAAATCCAAAGTATATACTGAATTGAAGCGTTATACGTGTCCGCAAATTATCCGTTTCATTGAAGTGCTCTTTGGTAAACCACATTTTTTGTTTTTTGTTCTGGCGTTAACACAAACAAAGCGGATGGTTTCCCAACTCGTGAACACGCAACGTATAACTGCCCATGTGAAAAACAATGATTTTCTAAATTCATCCCGCAAACACTAAGCGATTGGCCTTGCGACTTGTTAATTGTCAAAGCGAACTGGAAATTGCAATCGTTTGAAGTCAAACTGAAGATCAGTCGGAATCATTGGTATTCGAGGAATACATATGTATATTTTCATCTGCGTACTTTCCGTTAATAATGGTTGCCTCAATCAAATTCGGCATAAGTCTTTTTACCGAAAGTCGAGTACCGTTGGAAAGTCGCGGTGGATTCAAATTACGCAATATCATAATAACTCTACCAACTTTGAGTTGGAAGTTATGTGGTTTAAATCCTGGTAACTTCAGAGAGTTCAAAAACTCCGTTGGATAATTTACTACATCATCGGAATTTGTTATGGATTTAACGGATTTGTATGTCACCAAATCGCCAGCAATTTTTAATTGAATGGTGAAATTCAGTGCGTGTACAATGTACATCATTATTCTTTGCGGCAAGAATTGCTCGTTGACTTAAACAAGCATAATTCTGATAATTCTCACTAATGTTTGGGAAAACGTTTTCAATAAGAGCTAATTGAGAGTCTACAAATCGGTAAAAGTATTTGGTAAGAGTAATTAATCCAAATGTCGCATCAACTGGGACTTTTCCATTTCGAACAGCTAACATGTTCGCACGTCGTCCTCTAGGCATTTTGGACTATGGACAGAGTTGTGAATTTAACCTTAAATGCACGATTGACATAATTTCCACAGTTCAACTTACCACCTTAAAGACAAATGCCTACTGTTGAAATTGAATAAAAATTTGCACAATTCACGTGATTGATTTGATGGTTTCCGATTGAAATGTTAGGAATCGAACAACTTATTTTTTTTACTTTTTTCATAATTTCACAGTGAACTTAATACCGGTTCGTCACATGAAATTAACTGAGCAGAGAACAATGAGTAGCTGTCAAACAATGTATCACGCACCGGCGCCATCTACTTCAAATATTGGTTTGTAGTACATGCTACGTATCAGAGATGACGCTGTATGTAAAAAAAGATTTTCCCGCTTTTCTGGTGAAATTTTTCCTGAATTTTCTTTGCTATAAGCCTCACGGATTCCGAACAAAACAGTGGAAATCGTTTCCTGCGTTCTGGAGTTACAGCGTCAGAAAAGAAAACCCGACTTATTTTTATATAGTAGATATTAATACGTTAACAATTTTTTGTAGTTCCTTTTTAATATACATACTTACACTGAAAGCCCGACAACAAAAAATGTACCATTTGAAATATATAAAAATGAGTTTCTAAAATGTGTGTGTGGCCGGCTAACTCGCGCATTTATGTACCAATTTAAATTTGGTTTTTTGCCTTTTATAGAGAATTATCTGTAGATGGTTTCTATCGAACGCACCATTCTCTACAAATAGCAAAAAATTAAATCGATTCATAAAAACGCGCGAATTTATGTACCGATTTCAATTTTGTTTTTGGCATTTTGTAGAGAATTGTTGGTATATAAAAAATGATATTCGAAAACAATTCTTTACAAAATGAAAGTCCATACAGTATCTTTTAGTCATATTCGTACACCTTGTACTACTTGCATTTATTTGCTCCCAAGAAGGAAACAAATAAATTTTAAACAAAATAGACATGCAGTTATTTGAAATAAATATTGGTAATCCTAAAAATGACAAAAAAAATATTTAACAAGATGCATCAAAATTGAAATTCTCATTTGTATTCGTACATTTGAATCTTTTCGGATTTTTTAACGAAAAAACGAATTTCGATAGAATTTTATTATCTTTTTGGATTGGTTCTACTTTTTTTTAAGTTTTTGTATACTTTTCTTCTTCTCAGAGTAGATTTAAATCATTAAAATCTAAAATTAATTTCTTAATTTCAATTATGGACAAACATCTGAATGGCATTTCATCACTATAATTTCCGAAAAATCGAAATGTAACAATAATATTTTTCAGTATAATCTGTTTTCTATCTGTTAGTCATGAGAAGGTTTTTATAAAAGAAAACACTTCCAACAAGTCAGAAAATTATTAAAATTGATTTTTGTATGAAAAATAAAATTGTTTTGCATGCATTTTGCGTTTAGAAATCAGAAAGATAAATAATAGATGGCGTTGGGGTACGATCAATGCCAAAATTTGATAGATATACATAGGTTGTGTTCAATTTGTGGGTGTTCTTTCCTTATTGTCATTTTCTATTGATCAAATGTGTTGATTTTTGCTGCAAATGTTCGATTTTTGTGTATTATTACACCTATTCGGAATAGTCGTACATCGCACACAACATACGCAATATGATATGAGCAAAAATTATCTGAAATCTTAATTATACGAAATTGATAATGTCATTCAAGAAACTGTTGAAAACAATGTGATTCAGGACAGGAGACGATTATCAATGGAATATTCAAAGGAGAAAAGCACCTTATCCCACGGGTTCCAATTATTACAACTGATCTTCCAATTAAAGCGGATTCACTTTCCTTTTCTCTTTTGCTATGACCAATCGTTGGAAGTAAGTGAAATTAATATCGAATTTCCAAACCGTCTTTTTTTGTTTTTGAACCGGAAAACTTATTGAAAAATTTAGCTTTCCATTAAATTTGAATTTTCTGTGTTTTATTATGTGTATCACATGGCTTTAAATTGACATGAGACGAAATTCAATATTAAATTATTTTTAGCCAGGTTCAATTTTTTTCTTCATAAATGCACACAGCGAAGCGGGTGGGAATTAGCTAGTAATAATTATAAGAAGAGATTATGTGAATCCGTCCACTATTTGCATGTGAAAATAGAAATAGAAATCATGGATTCTCCACGATACAAACAACTGTTTGTCAACAAAATTCACTTAAAACGTGTTTCATGTTATCCACAATCTATCTTTTTACATCTACTTACAATGAGTAGGGTAGGTACACTGAAGTATTTGACTGATTTTGATAAATATGATATGGCTATCTAGATATAATGGCATTTGATCCTGCCCGCAAGTCCTCATTTTGGAGGGCTTTAGAATCAGCCGTTAAATCAATGCAACATCACTTGAGACGAGTAATGGATGAATCTAAACTGACATTTGAAGAAATGACAAAAATAATATGTCTAATAGAAGTAATATGGAATTCACTGAATTCATACATATTTTTTCTTCAGAAACGAACCAACAAATTAGAGCTGAACGTTCCCAGTGACAAACATCAGTGCCAACAACTAGAGTGATGTAGAAGACACTATTACTAAAACAGAAGCCGTCACAATCACCAACACCCCAACAGCAACAACAACAACAACAATAATAAACAAGAATGAACGAATGAAAATTCAAGAGGACCTGGAACAATTGAAGGAAGAAAAGAATCATCTAAATGACTTCCACTTCCATTAAGCGGTTAGTGGATTAATGTTAAGTTGCTTGTTCATTTTATTTTGTAATCAATGTTCGTCAGGCCATTATATTCAGAAAAGTTTAATCAATTTCTGAAGGCCCACAGAATGTTCTTACATGAACATACATTATTTACCTTACGTAGTACAAGTAAGCATAAAGCAGGTCATCCAAATTATGCACTGACAGATACTTGAAGGTAAATAAAACCAATCATTTAAGTATCATAAACTAGATGACCCGGTGAGCTTTGTCTCGCCTGACTGTTAGATTGGCCGAAATTTCACCAACCGATCAAAATTTTCATTATTCTCGAAACTTTAAAAAAAGTGTACCTATAATAACATTTATTTGAATTGTATTGAGTTGAAGTTCGTCTTTTCCTTGAAGTATACTATATGTTTTTAAAAATTAATTTATATAATAGACAATAATTACGCCACGTTAAAGTATACTATATACATAGATATTGTAAACCTCAACTATCTTATAATGTTGCAGCTTTTAGGAGTAAATGAATTATGGAATGAAACGCAGTCTAGAATGAAATTTTAAAATTTAATTTTTTGATTGAAAAAAACATTATCTAGTTATACATTTAAACCTTCCTCTTCAATCACTTCAATTATCTATTAAAAAAAAAAAAAAACGCATCAAAATCCGTTGAGTAGTTTTAAAGATTTAAGCATACATAGGGACAGAGAATGGGACTTTGTTTTATAATATGTAGTGATAAAACCGATCATTGAAAATACTAAAAAGATAAAATACAAAAATGATAAGGAAATGATAATTATAATAAAATGTCCGAGTAAAATAACAACTGAGTTAAATACAAAGAATACTTTATTTGAGAAAAAAGGAACAATGTTATACTCAATGATAATTGTGAAAGGAACTGATCTCTAAAGGTACTAACTATGAGCTTATATAATAATGACATTATGTATGTATTTGTAAAGATTATGTAATTCACGTATATGTATTAATGAGAGAAATAGTATAGATTTAAGTTTATAATATTAGAGAATATATGACATGGGTAGCTAATTTTCAACATCCTCGGGGGGGGCAAGGTTGAACTTCAAGTGGATAAAGCAACTGGATCGGACGTCGAAGCTGCTTCCCATCAGATAATCTAATTTGACAAGACCTGACTTTCAAGTCTCTTCCTTGATAAGCTTGCTCAACGATGGCCATCTTCCAATTGATTCTTGGGGTTGCTTTGTCAAAGACAATAACAACGTCTCCTGCTTTCAAGTCGTGTAGATCTCTTTTTAGGCAAGTTATGGAAAGAGCGAAGGAGCTGGAGATACTCTGATTGCCATCTTTTTCTTAACTTTGTTTTGTACATCATCCGGCTCTTCCACACGTTTCGAAGCAAGTCCGCGTCAGGGTCTCTCGTCGGGGTTTTCGAGCTCCACCCTCGAGATTCAATCAGAAAATCGGCTGGCGTTAGAGGTGAAAAATCCAATGGATCGGCGCTTATATAAGTTAGGGGGCGGTCGTTGACAATTTCTTCGGTTTCTATAACGATGGTTCTAAGTTGTTCGAAATTAAGTCTTGCTTTACCAATTGTGACTTTCATCAGGTTCTTCATAGTCCGAATGAGTCTCTCCCAGAACCCACCCCAGCAAGGGGCACGTTCCACTATAAACTGCCATTGTATCTTCCTTTTTGAAAGAAATCCTTGAATGACTTCTTCATCCCAGAGAGAGTCAGGACTACGAAGCTCCAGTGCAGCTCTTCTGAAAGTACGAGCATTGTCAGAAAGTATCGTCGATGGGATACCATACCTGCCGATGAAACGCCGGAGAGCCATCAAAAAGTTGTCGGTAGATAAACCTCTTGTTATTTCAAGATGTACAGCGCGTACGGCAGCGCATGTGAAAATTGCTATGTAGACTTTGGATGCATTCGAGTTATCATCATAGCAGTAGAGAGGGCCAGCAAAATCAACCCCAACATTGTTGAATGGTCGTAAAAGCGATATCCTTTCAATTGGTAGTGGAGCAAAAGGCTGGGATGCAGGGGGACCCCACAGCTTTCTGCATACAACACATTTTTTTATTCGTCTGTTGATGGCCTGGCGTCCTTTGACAATCCAAAAACGTCTTCGAAGTTTCGTTAGGACAGTATTAACGCCTGCATGCAAAGTACGTCCATGATAGTCATCAATTATAAGATTCAGAAGATATGAGTGCGATGGGAGAATAATTGGATGCTTTACATCTATTGGTTCATCCAACGCTCGTAGGCGGCCTCCCAACCTCATTATATTGTTGTTGTCTAAGAAAGGAGACAGCTCAAAAATTTGCGATGACGTCAATAAAGCTTTGTCTTTCTGCAAGAGACTGATTTCATTAGCAAAACTTTGTCCTTGTACATACCTCAACCAATGATCTTCAGCTTGTTTGATTTCAATTGCACATAAGGGTGGTACATCATCAAACGGTAGAACTTTCGCTGGTTTCTTCTTCCTTTGAAACGCTCGTATTGATCGGAAAATAAATGCAGTGACTCTTGTTAGGCGAGCCCAGCTACTGTAGTGGTTGTAGCACAAGAGTGGTCGTCCAATGGATAATGGTGATGCAAGTGATTCAGAAAGCAAAATCGTAGCGACTTCCGGAGCTTGGACTTCACCGCATACCCAACTGTCATCGCTGTTTTTAAGCTAGCTTGGGCAATGAACCCATAATTCAGATTTTTGGAGAATACTACCACTAACCTCTCGAGTGAGCAGATCTGCTGGGTTGTCTTTCCCTCTACAGTGAGCCCACTGTGAAACTGCAGTAAGCCGGCGGTTTTCGTCCACTCTATTTTGAACATAAGGCTGCCAGCGCTTTACATCTCCTTGGATCCAGCTCAATGTAATCTTTGAATCCGTCCAGAGGAAATATTTGGCGGATGAAAGCTTAAGACATCCTTTCAGGTATGAATGAAGGCGTGCAGATATAAGTGCGGCTGTTAGCTCGAGTTTCGGTAGTGTCAACTCACTGGAACCATCCATCTTTAGAGGAGCGACACGATTTTTGGCACATAAAAATGAAACATCTATTTTCCCGCTAAGCGAGATGCTTCTAACAAATGCCACTGAACCATATGTCTTGGTACTGGCATCTGCAAAAATGTGGATCTGAAAAGTTCCTTTATTTAAAGGGATGGAGATCGCGGCTCTCGAAAACGCCATATCTCGATGCTCAAGAATTCCATTCACGGAATCGTTCCATTCGGAAAGTAGGCCTCCAGTTAACACTTCATCCCATTGTAGCTTTTGTTTCCAAAGTTTCTGAAAAAGAATTTTCAATTTTACAATAGAAGGACCAAACATACCTAGTGGATCGAATATCCTCGCAATAATTTGGAGCACATTGCGCTTGGACCCTGAACCATTTGTTGATATCGAATCAACGAGACGTAATACAGATTCCATAGAGACGGATAATTCATCACTGTAGGTGAACCAAGACAGACCCAACACCTTTTGTAAAGCTGGCGCGTTTGCAACTTTCATTGCACTTCTAATCACCTGACTGCTTGAGTTCCATTTATGCAGATTCATTGAAGCTCGCTTCAGGATGTCCACAGCTTCAGAGCACAATCCACTGCCTTCTTGCTCGTTGTCAGTACTGATTACAAGATCATCCATGTATATGCTGTCCAAAAGTGTAGCGCATGTTTTTGAGAATTCATTTTGTTCAAGTTGCAGATGGTATTTGATCGTTGCGCATAACAAAAACGGGCTACAGTTTACACCAAACGTCACTCTTGTCATCCGGTAAGTGATAAACTTTGGCCTATCACTCGGAGACGTTAACTTGCTATCAAACCAAATAAACCGATGGCTATCGCGGTCCTCCAGACATAAACCTATCTGCAGAAATGCTTTTTCGATGTCTGCCACAATTCCATGGAGTCCCAATCGAAAGTTGAGCAAAACTTTTAAAACATCCGGAAGCAAGTTGGCACCTGTCCAAAGATGATCGTTAAGAGAGCCCTTTCCATCAATGTGAGCCGACGACGCGTCGAAAACCACGCGTAGCTTTGTGGTACCTTCTTCTTTGTACACAGGCTGATGAGGAAGGTAAAAAACACGAGTTTTCTGACAATTTTCATTTAACGCAGATGTGACTGGTTCAGCTACGCCGTCAGAGATGAGTTTTCTGATAGCTTCGTCGTACTTTAATAGCTTCACTGGATCTCTCGAGAGTCGATGAATAAGAGAATTCAAACGCTGCACGGCATATCCCTTGTTGTTGTGCAAGACCGACTCGTAGCTTTTCCATGGCAGCTTTGCTATGTAACGGGAACCTTGTCTCGTAATGCACTTATCGATTAGATTTTCCGTGAGAAAATTGTTTTCATCTTCGTTGTTCCTGATACCGATTGCTTCTAAAGACCAGAACTGTGTGAGATCATTTGACTCCACTGATGTCAGATTAAGAAGACACCTGGAATATAAACAAGAACCTTTATAAACTGAATCAACTTTATCTCTTACAGCAACGTGAAGGCCCTGTAAAGTCCAACCAAAGACAGTTTCCACTGCCCGCAGTCGCTTGGTTAGTCGGCGTTGTTTTCCTGTGACGACATTCCAATAAAAATCTGATCCAATCAGTAGACTTAGTCCCTCTTCCGTCTCTATATGGCCATTTGGAACATCTGACAACTGGATGCCTTCGAAAAGTGGACATTCTGATTCAGGAACTGTCAGCACATCAACACAGATGTCAGGAACGACAACTGCCTCCAACGTGACAAGCCTACCGGTGTTTAATAAATTATTTAAACTTATTTTAACTTTTTTAAACTCTTCCATGGGCTTTGCTTCCTTACAACCAAATGGAATGACAGACAATTTCACAGTACCGACTGATTTTACATCCAACTTATTTACAACGCTTTCACGAATATATGTGTGTTGGCTACCACCGTCTATTATAGCGCGAATATAAATATTGTTTGTGGTTGAAACAACAGCACATCTTACCGTTTTCAAAAAAACGTTTTCTGTTAAATTATGTGCACACAAACTCAAAGCACTGTTTTTATTTTTACCAACACTCTCTTGAGATGTATTTTTCCAACTTGGATCACACATTGATGACATGTGTTTGCCCTTACACTTGTTACACAAGAGAAATTTCCCGCTTCTGCATTTTTTAGACGAATGTCCAGCTTTAGAACATCGAAAACATCTGCCACTGCTCCGCAAAATTTGTTTCTTGTCAGCAATCGATATATTGTTATCGCAGTCTTTTGTTTTATGGTTGTAAGACTTGCAAAAAATACATGCTGATTCAGTTGCACTCACGGTCACCAAACTAGAAGCTGTAGATTGGGCAACGGTTCTAATCTTTGAATTAGTGTGTGTAACACCGCATTTCTCTAAAGGCTCAATTTCTTTCTTTAAAAATCGTAAGATGCCTTTTACCTCATCTCCACCAATTTGAGAGAAACTAGAGGCATTGTCACTCAATTCGCCGAGTGCTTCTTCAGCGTTTGTAGAGCTCTCCTCTTGTCTATGGTATTCGATGCGTAGAGCTGTGGGTAAGCATCGAAGCAATATAGATCTGAGCATGACGTAGTAATGATTTGTTGGCACTTTTAATGCGGTCAGCGATCTGGTACAGGTTACAACCGTTACATATAGATTTCGTAACCCAGGGGTATCGTTACGGTCGCGAACAGGAGAAAGACTTACCAATTGTTGAATGTGGTTGTCGATGAGTTTTTCGGGGCTTCCATACCGCTCTTGCAAGAGGCCAATAGCTGCTTCGTAGCACATCTCAGATGGTGTAAAGCCAGATATAGACTTCTTTGCGTCACCGGTTAGCACAGACTCAAGGTAATTGAACTTTTCTGGAGCAGATAAATTTGTATTTTCGTGAACTGCACTGCGGAATTGTTCCCAAAAAGGCAACCAGTTACTATAGCTTCCGTCAAATCGTTTAAGAGGTAGTTTTGCAGCCAGTGCTCGTTTGCCTCGTGTTGGCAGACATATCTGCTACAGCGGTAGAAGCTACTTGAGTCTTATTATGCAGCCTTTCTAACCTTGCATTTAGTCGAGAAAGTGCATTTATGGCCTGGTCCTGGTATTCGATACTTTTTTGAGACTCGTCGTCTTTGAGAAGACCTTTCTCTTTTATATATTTGTTAGCTGCGTTAAGATTATCGTTGGCGGACGTCAATCTTTGGATGTGAGAAACAAGCTCTTCCTCTATTTCATCGAAATTCTGCTCGTTTCTCTCGTTAACACGTGAGCTATCATCCTTAAGAAAATCGAGTGCTGACTTCACGATTTTGGTCACCTGACCTCTATAAGCAGCACGTGTTGAAAGCTCCATGTTTATGAGTCGCAATCACAATACTTAACACGATCTTTATTCTTTTGATTTGATTTTAACCGATTTAAATTCCCGATTTAATTCCCGGGTTTCGGCACCATATAATAAAATGTCCGAGTAAAATAACAACCGAGTTAAATACAAAGAATACTTTATTTGAGAAAAAAGGAACAATGTTATACTCAATGATAATTGTGAAAGGAACTGATCTCTAAAGGTACTAACTATGAGCTTATGTAATAATGACATTATGGATGTATTTGTAAAGATTATGTAATTCACGTATATGTATTAATGAGAGAAATAGTATAGATTAAAGTTTATAATATTAGAGAATATATGACATTGGTAGCTAATTTTCAACAATAATAAAGAATCTTTCAAGATACGGAAATGTATGTATGTAGATAATTCTGTAAAGTAGTATTTAAGAAACACTTGTAATAATATAAAGTTAGTATTTAATTCATCTGACAACTCATCCATTTGAAGTACATATTTCAATCGCCTTACAACCGAGTGTTTTACTAATTCATTGAAGTATATCATATGCCTTACACTCCAGTGTTTTACTCATCCATTGAAGTATTTAATACGTCTTACAGCCGAGTGTTTTACCTATTTAAGAGTATTCATTCCATCGATTCGAATTTCGTCTTAAGTGGTTAATATTTTTTGTCCGCAGAAATGATCTGTAAAAAAACCATTTGTGTTACTAATTTTATTAATTTAAAGGCGATATTTCCGAAAGCAAAAAACAAAATATTTAACACCAAGTAATACTTTTAATACAAATTAGAAATTAAAAACTAAATTATTAACAATTAATTTCTTCCAATAGATCAAAATCATCAAATTCCAGAGATTTTGCATGTCCATCTTCTGCATCCCGTCACCGAGCAGATCGTCCAAAAATCACAGAAGCTGATTTGGAGGGCAAATCTCCTGAAGAAATTGATATGCTGAAAACAATGGGATTCTGTAACTTTGATACTACTAAAAACAAAAAAGTAGATGGCAATGATGTGGGAGAAGTTCACGTAATTCTCAAACGAAAATATCGACAGTACATGAATCGTAAAGGTGGTTTCAACCGACCATTGGATTTTGTTGCATAGAAACCACTTTTTTTTTTCTACAACATAACACACATTTTCGTTGCTTAACGTTTTATATTATATATATATTATATATGTGAAATCAGTTTCATAGCTTAAGCCTTAGAATTGCATAACAATTCAAATTAAATATCTTTATTATGTAACACTTACTACTTTGACAATCCTGCAATTTTTTGCCATAGCCCAGTTAACAAAATTTTAAAAAAATGTCCACATGTTACCTTATACAAAAAGATATATGATTATTTTCATAGTATCGATTACAATTTTATGACAGAAGCTGCTGTTTTTCAGTAGTAATAATAATTTTACTATGTTGATTTTTTTATCCTAAAGACAACTTTATAAGAGAACAGTTTTAAATGAAATTACAATAATCTAGTATATTATTTGTTACACTTATAACCCTTACTAATGGTACAATCACATGAAATTTAGTTCTCAAAAACCTAAGAATTCTTGAACATCAAAAATTACTCTAATTTCAAGAATTGATAATCCTCACAAATTCCTTACACTATCCTCCACACAATGCAATAGTACAATTTTTTATATACAGAGCTTTATTTATAAAAAATATATATATTTATACACACACCTTCCCAAAGGTTCTCCTAAAAATATTTACAATACCAACAATAGTAACTGAAACCCAAACAACCCTACTTAACCCTTATTCCAAACAATAGACCAAAATATTGCAATTTCTTGTTGTAGTTAAAAATCTTAAATCTAACACACAAGTGCCACTTTAAAACAAAATACAATAGTTTACCTCAGCATAAAACAATAAAAATGTGTTATTCATAGAAATATATAAAACAAAAATATTTTTAAATGTATCAATTAAGTAACTTTTTGGGAGATATTTTGATGTTTATTTCACATGCATTTTTATTCTTAATAAACGAAATTGCAGAGATTTTGTAAAACTATTTTTAATTGTTTGTATAAAGCAAAATATTATATATTTTTTTATTTGTATTAGTCATTACATATGTATAATATAACGGGACCATTCACGTTGATATGGGGGCAAGCCTTTTAATAGCCCGCTCACATAAGATAAAACTTATCAATTTTTCTTGAATATCATCTTTGAAATTTTTTGACGTTTTCAACGTGAATGGGCATTTTTGCACACTTGTCTAAGAAAAGTGTGAAGCGATTTTAATGAAAAAAATTTAAAGTTAAATGAAAAAAATGTATGTAAATGTATTTCATTTTAGAGCAATAAAATGTAAAAGCGACATTTTAATAAAATGCTAAACAAAAACTCATTATTACGAATAAAGAATTTGTTTCCTTGTACCGGTTTGTTTTAATGTGTAACAATAATTTCAGTTACCAATATTAAATAGAGACGTCGCTTATCGATTATATGTATATTAATGATGTGTCGATTGAATAAAACAAATGTGTGAAAATTTAACATAATATATAATTCAGTTTTATCAACTTATACTACTAAGATCACAATGTATTATTTTAATGTCTTAATTCTAGACGTCTTAACTATAGGACGAATCATCACCGACTGACTAGCTTTTAGTGGGGATAAGAATATTATTACAGGGTGATCACTATATGCATAGGGTGACCACTACATACTCCCCTTCCAGCTGTAAGAGTTCAAAATTTATATACACACCGATTAGAACCCCCTACGCTTTTTGACTTTGCGGCTTAATATCACCTACAAAAATAAAACGTTTCATTTCAAATTTTTGGAAATAACATTCAATAATATTATACATGGAAATAAATAACAGTCTAAGTTGTAACTCAAATATTCAAAATACTAAATAATGAGAATAAATTACATAGAGTACATGAATTTATTTTTTTTTATTTTAGTTAAACATATTTTTAATTCATTTATAAAAAAATTAATAATGTGTTGTGCCACCGCGGTTAACTATAACCTCGTAAATCCTCTTGGGTAAAGAGTCATACAATACCTGAAGGTAATCAAGGGAAATACTCTCCCACGCACTTTTTATCCCTTCAATCAGCACGGATTCACTTGAATATTGCCTTCCAGATTCATATACCTTACGTGACAACCAACCCCAAACAATTTCTATAATGTTAATAAGGATACTTCTTGAAGTTTAATCTAGGTTTATATGAGCTTGGATGTATAGATAGGAGCATTATCCTGTTGGAACTTCCATACTAAGGGCCCAAAATCCCTGATAGCAGGGAAAGCTTTTCTCAATACACCATTGTATGCTGTGGAATTCATTCGAGATGTTGAAAATTGTAAATAAATAATGCCATAGTATGCTTTCTTTCGAAGATCTTGAAAGTAGTAAGCATAACCATCGGGACCCTCTAAATTAATTTTTTTTCGTCTGAAAAGACAACTAGCTACCACTCCTTTGTCCAGATCATATGATTTCCACAGAAATCAAGGCGTTGTGTTTTTCTCAGCTGGTTAAGAGTTGTTTTTTTTTATTTTCAAATGCTTTAAGTGCTTAGCATTAAAAATAATCCTGTGCACAGTCCGCACACTTGCTTTTACACCAGTGAATTTGATGCTAGTCTCAAAATATTCCGCTTGTCTGCTGCAGTAATTATGGATGACGGCCGTCCCTTCATGTGTTTTCCATAATTATCATCATTCTGTAAGAATGATGAAATAATTTTTCGGCTAGGGTTTATTTTCCTTTGATCTTACCCTTTTCGGACTCATTCAACTGCTTTGCTTTGCCCATACTTACTAAATTAAATTGAAAATTACTTAAAATAAACTACTGATAACATTTATAAAAAAAACTAGCAAACCACCGCCCGCTTTCCAGGGCGTTAAAAAAAATAGTTTTTTTACTTCCCATAGGAGGTTATTGTTATCAGTCTGATTTGTCAAACTGAAATGTTTGACATATGTGGATGTTTTAAGGTCTTACAATACATATATATCTGTCATTTTTAGAAAGATGTCTGTGTGTGTGAGTGTACGTACGAAATATTTTTCTTCGGCGATATCTCAACAACAGGTAGAGATATCAACTGAAACTAAATTTTTTCGACAGGTTATAACTTCTGAAATACTAAATAGAAAAATACAGTTGAATACAATATCATTCCCCTTTCTTGAGATATTTGTCCAAAATTTCAATTTGAGAAATCGGAAAGATAACAATATCTCCTATGAGAAGTTAATAAAATATTTTGTTAAAAGGCGATGTGTAATGCAAAATCTTCAATAACTGCCAAATTTTCAAAGTAAATGGAAAGTTATCAGTGTGGGTCTCACTGAGCCTCTTTTTTATTTGTTTTATATTTTTTCATACCAATGCCATTATTAATCTTATAATAAATGACCCATAATCGACGGATGCGGTTACAAAAAAAAATGAAACCACTAAAGACTAAGAGTGGATATTTTTAGCTTAAAAATGCAAAAAAAATACAATTTCCAAAAAAAAACAGTAATTCAAATAACTATTTTGTTGCTATAATTGGATACAAAATATAAAAAAGTATAAACAAATATAAATCATTTTTTGTCGTTTTCTTACCAAAGCTTTTAGTCAGGCCATGCATTTTTATTTAAAAAAAATAAAAAATGTTGCCAGCAACAGGAACCGAACTTAAGACCCCTCACGTCTTTGGCCGAGATCATACCAGGACACCACTAACTCTACTAAAAGTTAAGAAAATCGGTCAACTGGTTTGGCTGGTTAGTGAACGAACACAAAAATAAAGACTTTCTTTTATATATAAGAAAATAAGGTTACTTACATCCAAAAAGTAAAACGTTGAAGTGCTAATCGGCTGTCGCAAAAAAATTCAATAATTTTGTTCACATTTGACAAAAATATCAAAACAAACTAACGGTTGATTTCCAGAAGTAAAAGAGTTAGATACAGACAGCAAGTAAATGAAGAAGAATTAACCAAAAACAGAATGGGCATTATACATAGTCAGAGTTCAAAGATATTTGCATTTTCATTGATAGATTGGAGGGGGCACTAATCGGTTGTCGGGCAATGTATGTAAATTAATTTAAAAAAAATAAATCAGAAAAAAAACTAAGCGAAGGTTACTTTCTTTCTTTCAGCCGAGTTAGATTCATTTGCTATGATATGCGCAGGTTTCAATCCGCCAATTGAAACTGATATGTTTTTATTATTTATGTCAATTATAAATTGTTTTCGTAGTTTAACTACCTTATAAGGTCCTTCATATGCAGCTGTTAGACCAGGCCGGAATCTGTCAACAGTGTCAACTCTTAAGAATACATAATTCGAAGTACTAAGTGAATTAAGTAAATTTCCACTTGACTGTGCAGAATACTACAATTTAAAGAAACCCTCATTCAAAAGCATTTGCTTAGCGAAGAGCGCCGAATAGAGAAACTTTTGGTGACAGAAAGCCGTCCGAATTTCTAAGAGCCTTTTAGCAGCTTGCAGGTTCATTTCATCAATTCATCATCAGGCATAATAAGCAACGATTTAATTCTAAAAATGTGGCTTCGACTTCCACAAGTTATTGACAAGAAAACAAAAAAGAAGCTGAAGTAACTTCTTTGGCGGGTATAATTTGGGAAGTTCTTCTTCGAACAAATCCGACAAAAAAGAAAAAAACTAAATAAACTAGCTGTTTCTACGGCACAGCTCGGTTGGTTCTGTACAAAGCGGGTTCATTCGTGATCCTGATCACAACCTTACTTTTTTGATTGACATGGGTGCTGTTTTGTCAGTGCTTCCAAACACACTTTTTCAAGGTAAAGAAACAAACCCCTTTTTTTTACCTTACAACTACATAAAGCTAGACAAAAATTCTTAAAACTAGCATAATATATCAATAACTTACAACTAACTTTCTGGCCCTATGCGGACGCTCTAAGTTAAACTAATATCTTAATGATAATGCCTTTCGGCGTAAGAACTTACTTAAAACTTAATTTCTATATCTTTTGTATCACCAAGAATAATATAATTGGTTTTCTTATCGGTTTTTATTTATTTTTTAAAAAAACTTAAAACTAAAAAGAAATTAAATAAATAAAGCTAAAGTAAAACTAAAATAATACTTAGTAAAACTAACTTAAAACTAATTAAAACTAAATTAAAACTAATTAAAACTAGTTAAGACTACTAATAACTACTTATTTATTTACAACTACTTAAGACTACTTACTTAAGAACTACTTACAAACTAGAACAGCCACAGTAAGTTTTTTTATTTTTTATTATTTTTGTTTTTTTTTGGTACCACCAAGACTGTCCCTACTTAACTAAAAAAATACCTAAACCTATGTAAGCCAGCCAGGATCAAGAGACTCGGTCAACTTTTTAAATATCAATTTGAATTTGCAACAACCAGAATTGGTTCTCCTGCTTTACCCTATCTCTCCGGTCCCGATCGGACACAGTCCTACTGAACCGAAGGCGTTCAGCTGCGTCCTGTGCGAGGAAGTCTCAATCATAAAGGAGCCGCCTATCTACGGTTCTGCGGCTGACGTGGTAGATTAGCGGTACTGCCTCTCTATCCTGAATCAGCAACTCGCAACAAAATAAAAAATAAATAAACTAAAAGTAAAAATCAAAAGTAGGAAAAGAAAGAAAAGAAAAAAAAATAGAGAAAAATAAATTTAAGAAAGCCAAATATCAAATTAGTTTTAAGAATATTACAGTAGAATAGTGTAACGAAAAAAGAAAAAAAAAGGAGAGTAAAAGTAATAGTTAAAATGAATTTTATTATAAGTTTTACGTTTGGCAGTAAAAAAAATACTTATATAATCAATTATCAAACTTAAATTATATCAAGAAAAAAGGAACCAACGTGGAATTTCGTGCACGGACTTCGACAGCAGAACCTTGAAAAAGTGAGTACCTAAAATTTTATTATATAAAGATTTTTTTTTGTTCTAATAAAAAAAAAACTTAAAAACAAAAAAAAAGATAAAAAAAGCTTATAATATTTATACAAAGTTATGTTTTAAGTTATCAATGTGGGCCTCACTGAGCCTCTTTTTTATTTGTTTTATATTTTTTAATACCAATGCCTTTTTATAAACGAAAATATCTTTTGGTTTCATCATTATTAATCTTATAAGAAATGAACCATACTCGACGGATGGGGTTACAAAAAAAAAATGAAACCACTAAAGACTAAGAGTGGATATTTTTAGCTTAAAAATGCAAAAAAAAAATACAATTTCCAAAAAAAAAACAGTAATTCAAATAACTATTTTGTTGCTATAATTGGATAAAAAATATAAAAAAGTATAAACAAATATAAATCATATTTTGTCGTTTCCTTACCAAAGCTTTTAGTCAGGCCATGCATTTTTATTTTAAAAAAATAAAAAATGTTGCCAGCGACAGGAACCGAACTTACGACCCCTCACGTCTTTCCTAAATATTGTTAAAATAAGCGACCAACATTTAATTTCTTTGTTTAACATATTTTCCATATTTTCTTATAATTTTTTTTGCGCCCTAAATCTTCTACTCATATTCCTCTTTAATTTAAAAAAAAAGTTAAGAAAATCGGTCAACCGGTTTGGCTGGTTAGTGAACGAACACAAAAATAAAGACTTTCTTTTATATATAAGAAAATAAGGTTACTTACATCCAAAAATTAAAAGTAAAACGTTGAAGTGCTAATCGGCTGTCGCAAAAAAATTCAATAATTTTGTTCACATTTGACAAAAATATCAAAACAAACTAACGGTTGATTTCCAGAAGTAAAAGAGTTAGATACAGACAGCAAGTAAATGAAGAAGAATTAACCAAAAACAGAATGGGCATTATACATAGTCAGAGTTCAAAGATATTTGCATTTTCATTGATAGATTGGAGGGGGCGCTAATCGGTTGTCGGGCAATGTATGTAAATTAATTTAAAAAAAAAAAAATCAGAAAAAAAACTAAGCGAAGGTTACTTTCTTTCTTTCAGCCGAGTTAGATTCATTTGCTATGATATGCGCAGGTTTCAATCCGCCAATTGAAACTGATATGTTTTTATTATTTATGTCAATTATAAATTGTTTTCGTAGTTTAACTACCTTATAAGGTCCTTCATATGCAGCTGTTAGACCAGGCCGGAATCTGTCAACAGTGTCAACTCTTAAGAATACATAATTCGAAGTACTAAGTGAATTAAGTAAATTTCCACTTGACTGTGCAGAATACTACAATTTAAAGAAACCCTCATTCAAAAGCATTTGCTTAGCGAAGAGCGCCGAATAGAGAAACTTTTGGTGACAGAAAGCCGTCCGAATTTCTAAGAGCCTTTTAGCAGCTTGCAGGTTCATTTCATCAATTCATCATCAGGCATAATAAGCAACGATTTAATTCTAAAAATGTGGCTTCGACTTCCACAAGTTATTGACAAGAAAACAAAAAAGAAGCTGAAGTAACTTCTTTGGCGGGTATAATTTGGGAAGTTCTTCTTCGAACAAATCCGACAAAAAAGAAAAAAACTAAATAAACTAGCTGTTTCTACGGCACAGCTCGGTTGGTTCTGTACAAAGCGGGTTCATTCGTGATCCTGATCACAACCTTACTTTTTTGATTGACATGGGTGCTGTTTTGTCAGTGCTTCCAAACACACTTTTTCAAGGTAAAGAAACAAACCCCTTTTTTTTACCTTACAACTACATAAAGCTAGACAAAAATTCTTAAAACTAGCATAATATATCAATAACTTACAACTAACTTTCTGGCCCTATGCGGACGCTCTAAGTTAAACTAATATCTTAATGATAATGCCTTTCGGCGTAAGAACTTACTTAAAACTTAATTTCTATATCTTTTGTATCACCAAGAATAATATAATTGGTTTTCTTATCGGTTTTTATTTATTTTTTAAAAAAACTTAAAACTAAAAAGAAATTAAATAAATAAAGCTAAAGTAAAACTAAAATAATACTTAGTAAAACTAACTTAAAACTAATTAAAACTAAATTAAAACTAATTAAAACTAGTTAAGACTACTAATAACTACTTATTTATTTACAACTACTTAAGACTACTTACTTAAGAACTACTTACAAACTAGAACAGCCACAGTAAGTTTTTTTATTTTTTATTATTTTTGTTTTTTTTTGGTACCACCAAGACTGTCCCTACTTAACTAAAAAAATACCTAAACCTATGTAAGCCAGCCAGGATCAAGAGACTCGGTCAACTTTTTAAATATCAATTTGAATTTGCAACAACCAGAATTGGTTCTCCTGCTTTACCCTATCTCTCCGGTCCCGATCGGACACAGTCCTACTGAACCGAAGGCGTTCAGCTGCGTCCTGTGCGAGGAAGTCTCAATCATAAAGGAGCCGCCTATCTACGGTTCTGCGGCTGACGTGGTAGATTAGCGGTACTGCCTCTCTATCCTGAATCAGCAACTCGCAACAAAATAAAAAATAAATAAACTAAAAGTAAAAATCAAAAGTAGGAAAAGAAAGAAAAGAAAAAAAAATAGAGAAAAATAAATTTAAGAAAGCCAAATATCAAATTAGTTTTAAGAATATTACAGTAGAATAGTGTAACGAAAAAAGAAAAAAAAAGGAGAGTAAAAGTAATAGTTAAAATGAATTTTATTATAAGTTTTACGTTTGGCAGTAAAAAAAATACTTATATAATCAATTATCAAACTTAAATTATATCAAGAAAAAAGGAACCAACGTGGAATTTCGTGCACGGACTTCGACAGCAGAACCTTGAAAAAGTGAGTACCTAAAATTTTATTATATAAAGATTTTTTTTTGTTCTAATAAAAAAAAAACTTAAAAACAAAAAAAAAGATAAAAAAAGCTTATAATATTTATACAAAGTTATGTTTTAAGTTATCAATGTGGGCCTCACTGAGCCTCTTTTTTATTTGTTTTATATTTTTTAATACCAATGCCTTTTTATAAACGAAAATATCTTTTGGTTTCATCATTATTAATCTTATAAGAAATGAACCATACTCGACGGATGGGGTTACAAAAAAAAAATGAAACCACTAAAGACTAAGAGTGGATATTTTTAGCTTAAAAATGCAAAAAAAAAATACAATTTCCAAAAAAAAAAACAGTAATTCAAATAACTATTTTGTTGCTATAATTGGATAAAAAATATAAAAAAGTATAAACAAATATAAATCATATTTTGTCGTTTCCTTACCAAAGCTTTTAGTCAGGCCATGCATTTTTATTTTAAAAAAATAAAAAATGTTGCCAGCGACAGGAACCGAACTTACGACCCCTCACGTCTTTCCTAAATATTGTTAAAATAAGCGACCAACATTTAATTTCTTTGTTTAACATATTTTCCATATTTTCTTATAATTTTTTTTGCGCCCTAAATCTTCTACTCATATTCCTCTTTAATTTAAAAAAAAAGTTAAGAAAATCGGTCAACCGGTTTGGCTGGTTAGTGAACGAACACAAAAATAAAGACTTTCTTTTATATATAAGAAAATAAGGTTACTTACATCCAAAAATTAAAAGTAAAACGTTGAAGTGCTAATCGGCTGTCGCAAAAAAATTCAATAATTTTGTTCACATTTGACAAAAATATCAAAACAAACTAACGGTTGATTTCCAGAAGTAAAAGAGTTAGATACAGACAGCAAGTAAATGAAGAAGAATTAACCAAAAACAGAATGGGCATTATACATAGTCAGAGTTCAAAGATATTTGCATTTTCATTGATAGATTGGAGGGGGCGCTAATCGGTTGTCGGGCAATGTATGTAAATTAATTTAAAAAAAAAAAAATCAGAAAAAAAACTAAGCGAAGGTTACTTTCTTTCTTTCAGCCGAGTTAGATTCATTTGCTATGATATGCGCAGGTTTCAATCCGCCAATTGAAACTGATATGTTTTTATTATTTATGTCAATTATAAATTGTTTTCGTAGTTTAACTACTTTATAAGGTCCTTCATATGGAGCTGTTAGACCAGGCCGGACTCTATCAAGTCTTAAGAATACATAATTCGAAGTACTAAGTGAATTAAGTAAATTTACACTTGACTGTGCAGAATTTGATAAATTTAAAGAAACCCTCATTCAAAGGCATTCGCTTCGCGAAGAGCGCCGAATAGATAAACTTTTATCTAGCGAACAACTTGTTGACAGAAAGCCGTCCGAATTTCTAAGAGCCTTTCAGCAGCTTGCAGGTTCATCAATTCATCATCAGGCATAATAAGCACCGATTTTGAAAAATGTGGCTTCGTCGACTTCCACAAGTTATTAACAAGAAAAAAAAAATAGAAGCTGAAGTAACTTCTTTGGCGGGTATAATTTGGGAAGTTCTTCTTCGAACAAATCCGACAAAAAAGAAAAAAACTAAATAAACTAGCTGTTTCTACGGCACAGCTCGGTTGGTTCTGTACAAAGCGGTTTCATTCGTGATCCTGATCACAACCTTACTTTTTTGATTGACATGGGTGCTGTTTTGTCAGTGCTTCCAAACACACTTTTTCAAGGTAAAGAAACAAACCCCTTTTTTTTACCTTACAACTACATAAAGCTAGACAAAAATTCTTAAAACTAGCATAATATATCAATAACTTACAACTAACTTTCTGGCCCTATGCGGACGCTCTAAGTTAAACTAATATCTTAATGATAATGCCTTTCGGCGTAAGAACTTACTTAAAACTAAATTTCTATATCTTTTGTATCACCAAGAATAATATAATTGGTTTTCTTATCGGTTTTTATTTATTTTTTAAAAAAACTTAAAACTAAAAAGAAATTAAATAAATAAAGCTAAAGTAAAACTAAAATAATACTTAGTAAAACTAACTTAAAACTAATTAAAACTAAATTAAAACTAATTAAAACTAGTTAAGACTACTAATAACTACTTATTTATTTACAACTACTTAAGACTACCTACTTAAGAACTACTTACAAACTAAAACAGCCACAGTAAGCTTTTTTTTATTTTTTATTATTTTTTGTTGGTGCCACCAAGACTGTCCCTACTTAACTAAAAAAATACCTAAACCTATGTAAATATCAATTTAAATATCAATTTGAATTTGCAACAACCAGAATTGGTTCTCCTGCCTTACCTTATCTCTCCGGTCCCGATCGGACACAGTCCTACTGAACCGAAGGCGTTCAGCTGCGTCCTGTGCGAGGAAGTCTCGATCATAAAGGAGCCGCCTATCTACGGTTCTGCGGCTGACGTGGTAGATTAGCGGTACTGCCTCTCTATCCTGAATCAGCCCTCGACTATCTAAATAGAGGAAAGCATCTGGCGGAATAAATCCACTTAAACGTACATTATCGTAGTACTGATATTTTGGGTAATAGGCCCCAAGTATTAAACTGTCACTCGAGGACATCGCTCTTGCAGTGTGACCCCGAATCAGCTTAATGAGGAAGTTATCTATTCTGTTTATGTTGGCTCCATTGTATAGAACCTGGTTGGAATAGTAATGTTTGTACTCCGAGTCTGGTGTTCTGTGCAATCCAAGGCAGCGTCTAAAGCACTGCCTCTCAAACAACCGAATCTTTTCCATTTGAGATGGGGCAACATTGAACCATACCGGGCAACCATAGGCAATCATTGGCCGAATAAGGGCCATGTAGCAAATCACTTTCACCCTGGTGTCTAGCCGACTGCTATAAAAAAGCCGTTTCGTCAGGGCAAAAGCTCCCCTGGCTCTGGTCAGGGCAGCACTTATATGTCTATGGAAATATAGTAAGTACCTACTGATCCAACCAGATGCAAAGGTACTTTACTACACTTTTATTCGGTCTGGTCCAACGATCACTAGATTTCTCCAGTTCTTTCTCGTATCCCTCGAGGCTCCAGACAATGGAGTCCTAAACAGAATAGTTTCCGATTTCTGGAAGTTGATTTTTAACTTCCAGTCATCGCAATATCGCTGAATCGTGTCGAAGTCACGCTGAAACCCCGAATTTTTTTTTGATGACCTCGACTTTTGGGGCCATTATGTACGCTATTAGTTCATCGGCATACGCAATTACCTGAGTAAGACTACCTATCAGATCGCTGGTGTAAATGCTGAATAGAATCAGTGAGTTAACGGCTCCTTGCTGAAGACCATTTTTTATATTAAATACGGTGGTAGAAGTTAAATTTCCACTCTTGACAACAAACTTTCTGCCATTGAGCATGTCATAAAGCATATACAACAGGGCCTTATTTATACCGAGTGTGGCTAGCTTGAGATTGTAGCGTGCCCCTTCTTTAAATAATGAGGATTAGAATGTTTCAAAAAAAAGTAGCTCATTTTTGAAATTCATTCAAAAATTCATTCATGTGTAACCGAAGCACAGTCCAGAAAACCGAAATAAGTACACTTTAAATAAGAAAGATAAAGTTGAAAGAAAGTGTCGAAATCTGAATTCTCGAAGTTCGAATGATTTCGACGTTCGAATAATCGATCAAGGAAGTAAAGAGACATCCATCTTATCATTCTTTTTAATCTCCGAATAATCGGGACGTGTCTCAAGAAAAGAAAAATCTCGTAACACGTATTAAATTTCCGACATTTAGTCAAATTTACAAGTTAAAAATAAAAAAAAAACCTTATAAGATTAACAGAAAACAAAAATCTTAAACTAACAAAAACAAGGTAACATAAAACATTAATTTTACAACACGAAATAAGTTACACAAACAAACATTTTCATTTTTAATTAATAGCTGTCGAGAGTGGAGCACTGGTAATACAAACACTAATTAGAAGCTCTAAGCCATCAAAGAGAAGACTCTTTTATACCACCAGCCTAAAATAACACAATATTTAATTAAAGAAACCAACAAAATAAGTAATAAATAAACTAAAAGTAAAAATCAAAAGTAGGAAAAGAAAGAAAAGAAAAAAAAATAGAGAAAAATAAATTTAAGAAAGCCAAATATCAAATTAGTTTTAAGAATATTACAGTAGAATAGTGTAAAGAAAAAAGAATAAATATAGTTTGAAAAAAACTAAAAAACACGCTTTTAAAACCCATGATACTAAAAAAGCGGAAAATAATTTTTAATATAAGCTGAAAACAATAATGAACTAAAACTACAAGTGTTATTGTGAATAAGCGTGGGGCGCTCGATATATGAAAATAAATATAGTTTGAAAAAACTAAAAAACACGCTTTTAAAGCACGTTAAACTAAAAAGTTAAAAATAAATATAGTTTGAAAAAAAAACTAAAAAACACGCTTTTAAAACCCATCATACTAAAAAAGCGGAAAATAATTTTTAATATAAGCTGAAAACAATAATGAACTAAAAATGAAAGTGTTATTGTGAAAAAGCGTTGGGCGCATTGGCCATATTTTTTTTTTTCATATATCGAGCGCCCCACGCTTATTCACAATAACACTTGTATTTTTAGTTCATTATTGTTTTCAGCTTATATTAAAAATTATTTTCCGCTTTTTTAGTATGATGGGTTTTAAAAGCGTGTTTTTTAGTTTCTTTTTAAACTGTATTTATTTTGTGATTTAAGAAAACATTGAAACATTTCATTGACCCATTTAGTTGATTGAAATTGTAAATGAAATTGGAATTATTTATTTATTATTTAAAATCTCATCATTTTAATTAAAAAAAAAAAAAAACGTCACCCATAGCTAGGATTTCATCCCACCCTTGACGCTCAAACTGAAACGTGACCGCGCTTTTTTTTAAATTCAAATTTTTTATTCATTTTAACGGAAAACTACTTACATACTAGACAAAATTCAGTAAACTAGCCTACTTAATGATACTTAAATATAACTTACTGGCCCTAAACGGGCGCTCTAAGGAATTCATGAATACTTAAAACTAATGCCTTTCGGCCTATGAACTAATTTTTTTTTAATGTTTATTTTGTTAGAAAATTTAAAAAAAACTAACATCTTTGACTATTATTATTTTTTCCTTACATACTAAGTCCTTAAAATAAAACTTAAAACTACCCCTAACCTACCTACAAACTACTTAAAACTAGAACAACCACAGCGGCAAAAGCTATGTCTTTAAATTTGTTTGTCCATGTTATGTCTGTAATTGTCTTTTTTTTTTATTGTTTTTAATTTTTTTTTTTTTTATTTTTTTATTTTTTATATTATAGTGCCACCGTCCCTACTCTACTTAATCTACTTAACCTAAGACTAAAAACAAGTATGTAAGCCGGCCAAGGAAAAAAATACCCCTCCCCGGTTTACCCCATATTAATTTCTTTTAGCCACCAAAACTGGTTCTCCTGCCTTCTCCTATCAATACGGTCCTGTTCGGAAACAGCCCTACTGAACCGGAGCTCCGCTCCATCTCGGACGAGGACGTCTCGTTCGTACAAGAGTCGCCGGTCCACGGTTCTACGCCTGGCGTGGTAGATAAGCGGTACTGCCAATCTATCCTGTATCAAGCCGCATTGGTCTAAATAGAGGAATGCCTCTGGTGGGATAAAGCCGCTCAAGCGTGCCATACCGAAGTATTCGTCGTTTATATAGAACGCCCCGAAAGTCAAATTATTGGTCGAAGTCATAGCTCTCGCAATGTGACCCCGAACAAGTTTTATCACGAAATTGTCAATTCTGTTGATCCGAGCTCCGTTGTATATAAGACCTCGTTTGAATAATAATGTAAATAAGAAGATTCTGGTGTCCGATACCAACCGAGACATCTCCGGAGACACTGCCTCTCGAACACCCGAAACTTCTCCATTTGGGAAGGGGCAATGTTGAACCAAACAGGACAACCATAGACTAGCATTGGCCGTATGAGGGCCATGTAGCAAATTACCTTCACCCTGGGGTCAAGCCGGCTGCTGTAAAATAGCCGTTTCGTCAGAGGGAGGGCTCCTCGGGCCCTGGTCAGAGCAGCATCTATATGTCTGTCGAAATACAAATACTGGTCCAACCAGATACCGAGGTACTTCACTACACTTTTGCACGACAATGGCCGCCGGTCAGGCCCAACAATAACCATCTTGCGCCAATTCTTACATGTATCTCTCGTGGCCTTAGCCAACGGAGTTCGGAACAGAATTGTCTCCGAATTTTGGACATTTATTTTCAGTTTCCAGTCGTCTCAATATCGCTGAATCCTCTCGAAGTCACGTTGCAAGAGAATTCTAATAACCTCAACCTTTCGGGCCGTTCTGTACGCAATCAGGTCGTCGGCATACGCAATTGCTTTAGTTAGGCTACCTATCAGATCACTGGTATAAATGCTGAAGAGGATCGGCGAATTGACCGCTCCCTGTTGAAGACCGTTTTTAATTTCGAAGATGTTGGTAGAGGTTACATTGTCACTTTTGACAACAAACCTTCTACCATTGAGCATATCATAAAGCATATACAATAATGGCTTACTGATGCCTAGTCGGGTGAGTTTTAAGTACAACCCTTCTAACCATACGGTGTCGAAGGCTTTCTCTAAATCCACCAGAACAGCACCCGTGCATTATTTCTTGGACTTGTTCCATTGGATATTAGAAACGAGTTTAGACGCGGCATGAATACAGTCATGTCCTGCCTTGAACCCGAACTGATTATCCGGAATTATTGTGTTGTCCGCAGCCCACTTAGTCAGAGCCCTATTGATTACCTTCTCGAATATCTTGCTGATGCTTGGAAGAAGACTAATTGAACGAAGATTTGAAGGGTTGGAGTTGTCCTTTCCCTTTTTCGGGAGAGGATGCACCACAGTTGTCTTCCAACGCACTGGATAATATGCATTATTCAGCGCGTTGTTGAACAGTGTAGTATAAATGTCAATAGCTTCAGTCGGTAAATGTCTTAACACAATGTTGGGTATGCCATCTACACCTGCTGACTTTTTATTCTTTATTGAATTGAGGATGAGCTGGAGCTCTAGCTTCGTGATGAGCAAGGGACTTGAACCCGTTCTTTCGGCGATTATAGCGTTCGCTAAGAAATCGTCATCAAACCGGGTGAAACCACAGTTCTCGGATCGCCAATGAGTAATATCATTCTTCAGGTAGAAGTGGTGAAGTAGTGCCCTGTTTTCCAGGTCGTGGTTCGGGCGAGTGCAAGCATTCACCTTATACACTTGCTGGAAAGCAGCACCAATTGTCTCCACTTTCTCCTGCGGATTCTCAATCACAAAGAAGTCATCGTCCAAGACGGCTTCTTCTGGATTAATTTGCGCTGTCAGAAGTACGTCTCTGTTCTCTGTCGTTCTCTGGAGCTAAAGACACGGAAGGTCGTTATGATTATGTTTTCGGAAAATCTTATTAATTTGCGGGAACATACTCGGGTCGCTAGAGTTAACGGCCCGAATTTTCTGGTCCCAGTACAAATTAATAGACAATCTGTAATTTTCCTTGATCAGGGTGTTGACGTTTTTAATTGACGCCTTCAGTGTCCTAATCTCCATGTCGTGGGGGTCTGTGAATCGTCTGTACAAGTTCTTAAGTCTTGTCAGTAGTCCGCTTTTATGTCTGTGAAGTGCGTCTATAGTCGCGTTACTGTAGGCGTTTGTTCTTTGCACTTCGGTAATGTCCGTTCCATTGTTCGTTTAATTATACCGTCCATCTGTTCAAGGTGTTGGTCGATTTCATAGTTTGTCAAGTTTCTGTTGTTTGGCGGAGATATGTCACTCGAGCGGAGTTCTCTTGATAGAACTTGGGTGAAACGTGGCCAGCGCATCTTACTATAATTGTAAGAGTGCGCTGGTACGAATTCCTCCAGTTCCACAAGCTCGTTGGGTATCTGCATTAGAGCAGCCAAGCCGACCATTGGTCGCTGTCGTAATCTATTGTCTGTAGACAATTTCTTGGGTGAGTACCCACTTTGTCAGTTACTGTCAGTCTTGTGTCGTTAGCAAGAGGTCCAGAAAAGAACCGCTTCTTGGATATGATGGCCTTTCAGTAGCCAGCAGGTCGACACCGTACTCATCACTGCAAAGATTCATCAAATTAAATAGATGATTACCTCTTGGGTTACTTGTTTGATTTCCCCAATCACCATGTTTGGCTTTCAAATCTCCTGTCAATATAAAATAGTTCTCTTCCAAGCCCAGTTTAAGTACTCTAAAAAGAATCTCGAGCTCTGAGATGAAGTTAGCTGGCTGCGGAGCATCAGCCGCGTAAGTTGCAATCAAATATAAGCGCTGGCCTCTAGTGAGGGAAACACCTACGACGCAGACTTCCAAGGTCTGAAGCTTTCGCAAATCATTATTGTATATAACTTTATGATTAATACCTTTACGTATGAAGATTGCAACACCGCCTCCTTGATCAGAGTTGGGTCGATCCCTTCTTACGATATTGTAATTTTTATGAGTCAATTTGTGTTTCTGGTTTAGCTTAGTTTCGCTAGCCATAAACACATCAGGACTGTGGTCTTTCAACAACTGAAACAGAGTGGCTCTTCGTTCGATCCTAATCAATAAATTTACATTCAAACCTAGGATCCTAACCCTGAATTTGCGCTTGGCCAGGCAACAAAGAGTAGAGATAATCTACTCTTTCGCCTTGCTCCCTGATCTGACTTTGCAGTCCTGTCAACTGGCCTTGAATGCTCAGCAACAAGGGTACAATGTCTGGCTGCCCCGCCTACACCTGAGGCACTTGGGCCTGTGGGGCGACCGGTGGTGGAGCCTGTCTCGTATTTCCCTTTCCTTTCGCATAGTTGGCGTAAGAAATATTGGGATTAACGATTGCACTTTTTGCTGTTGGAGCTTGTCTTACGGGTAGACTTGCGGCTTTTTGCCTGGCCTGTTTTTCCCGTATCTCTTGGACCTTAGGACAGCCCCTATAATTAGCAGGGTGCCCCTCGTTCCCGCAGATGACACACTTGAGCTGTGCCATGTCTTCGACCCGCTCAGTCCCTAACCTGCATTCACCTCTATTGTAGGTTTCGGCGCATTTCACACAGCGCAACAGCATTTCGCAGTTGGCCGCAGCGTGACCGAACCTTTGGCAGCGCATGCATTGCAGCATGCCAGTCTACTTTGGGGCGACAAAGTTACAAGAAAGATTGGCAGTTTATGCCCCTCCCGCCTGGACTTGACCGTGGTGAATGGCTTGACCCCGACGAATTCGAGGTCATCACTGGCCTTTGAACGGAGCTCATCTAGGAGTTCTCCAGGTTCCGTGCAGGAACTGATTCCTTTTAACAGGACCGTTTTTGGTTTTTCACTCTTAGGAGTGAAGCTGAAGAATTCAGCGGTGGCTTCTCTAAGACACTCTTTTACTAATTTGTAGTCGGCCAATGTGAAGCATTGAACCGAATACCTTTTCTGTTGCTCATTTATAATTTTAATTGTAAAATTATTATTAGTGGCCGACTTACATACCTGTTTAATGTCTTCTAGGTCGACCCTATAGGTTCGAATTGGTGGCACTTTCTCTGACTTAGGCCGTGGTTGCTGCTGGTGTTGCTGTTTCGCTGCTGCTGATGTTGATGCTGCTGATGGTGCTGTTGCTGATGGTACTGCTGCTGCTGCTGCTGGTGCTGGTGCTGCTGCTGATGTTGATGCTGCTGCTGCTTGTACTGCTGAAGTTGCTGCTACAGCAGAGGGTACTGTCTTGGGTACTGCAGCTGGAACTGCAGCAGCTACTGGCTTTAGGCCCCCAGATGTACTGGGGCCTGATTGTGCCGCCCCTGTGTTTTGTTTGGGCGGCTGATTTTGTTGTTGCTTCGGCACCCTTTGCGGCTTGGGTGCTGCCGAAGGCTTGTTTTTAGCAGCTTTATTTTGCTGCTGCTGTTGTTGTTGCTGCTTCTGTCGCTGTTCTTGCTTTCACAACTCAGCCAACTCAGCCTCTTTCCGCCGACTCGCCTCCTGCTTCTTTTTGAGCTGTTGTAGGTAGGGCTCCATCTGTCTCTTGATCTTATCTATTTCGTCATACAGATCATTTACGATGGACTGGGCCTCCTCTACCTCGCCCTCTTCTTCTTCGTCCGAGGACGACTCTGTGGTTAGGAACGCAAACCTATTGCTGTCCCCGGACCTGAATCTTACCTCACCATCTTCTGACACATATTCGATGCCGTCATCGGATGGTGAGGTAATCAATTGTCGTTGAAGTTTTCCGGCTGCTCTCGTTTTGGCCTTACGCACCGTCTCCTTGCCTGCAGCTGGCAGCTCAGCTGAGGCGAACGTGGAGCGACACTTAACCAAATTCGGCGTACACCGAATACTCCTCCTCCTTTTGCTTGTAGCATAGACTGGCGCCGTTGCTACTTTAGCTGATGTTGTTGTTTTTTCTGGGGCCTCTTGCGAAGTCCCCGTAGCTCTTACCGTTGGTTGGCGACTTACTAGATGTTATTGTTGTTGTTGCTGCTGGCTGGTTATCTTTCGACAGTACCGCTGCTGTAGCTGTGGTTGATGTCGTTGGCGATGTACTTGCTTTCTTTCACCTTTCGATGCCCCAGCAAGTTTCTTGGCTTCCATTGGGGAATTCCTCTTCTGTAGACGATTCTCCAATGCTCGTTTTTTTTAAAAAAACTTTTACGCCCGAGCTGGACTCGAACTTAAAACCTTCGGGTCTGCGGTCCGGCGTCTCCTCCTATGTGCTACTGCACTCTTGTAGAATTGCTGGTTAAAAGTGTACTATAACACACGCGGTGATTTTATTTGAAAGTCTGTGAAAGCCGAAAACGTCCACTCGCTAGCACAGTTGGTGATCGACTGGCGGTCCGGCGTCTCTTCCTATGTGCTACTGCACTCTTGTAGAATTGCTGGTTAAAAGTGATTTTATTTGAAAGTCTGTGAAAGCCGAAAACGTCCACTCGCTAGCACAGTTGGTGATCGATTTTTAATATAAGCTGAAAACAATAATGAACTAAAAATACAAGTGTTATTGTGAAAAAGCGTTGGGCGCATTGGCCATATTTTTTTTTCATATATCGAGCGCCCCACGCTTATTCACAATAACACTTGTATTTTTAGTTCATTATTGTTTTCAGCTTATATTAAAAATTATTTTCCGCTTTTTTAGTATGATGGGTTTTAAAAGCGTGTTTTTTAGTTTTTTTCAAACTATATTTTTTATTATGCGCTTATAAATATTAATAGACTCCCTAATTTAAGTGCTGCGGTGGCTCAGTTGGTTAAAGCGCGGTCTATCTACGGTTCTGCGGCTGACGTGGTAGATTAGCGGTACTGCCTCTCTATCCTGAATCAGCCCTCGACTATCTAAATAGAGGAAAGCATCTGGCGGAATAAATCCACTTAAAGGTACATTATCGTATTACTGATTTTTTGGGTAATAGGCCCCAAATATTAAACTGTCACTCGAGGACATCGCTCTTCGCTCTTGCAATCAATATTGTCAATCGTAACGCGAATCGGTGAATGAATGCTCGGTGGTGAATTTGTGTGCTATTTTGTTTGTGAATTGTGTAAATTAAATTAATTTGTTAAGTGTTTTGCATATGTGCTGTTGAATTAAGGCAAGTTTTATTACTTATTTTATCAATAGTGTAGTTATTTTAGTTAGATTTGTGTTATTAAATTGCGTTTAACCCCGTCCATAAGAAATACACATGTTTGTGTGTTTCCCATAAGAAATGCACAGGCTTGCGTGTTTCTCATAAGAAATACATATGTTCGTGTGTTGCCCATAAGGAATATACGTGTTCGTGTGTATTTCAAATATCCATTGAGGAAAATTCCATTGGCTTCTAACTAAAGGTCCCTTATTGGTTATGCAAACCCAATTTTTTTTTATTGTTCGATTTGAGTGGACTGTATATTTTAATTAAAGTTTTGAATATGATGACAGTGGGGCATTTTGAAATATTTTATACCAAAATTAATATATTTTTTTTGTTTTAAATTATTTGTAATATTAAGTATAAGTAATTGTGTTGTTGATTTTGATGATCCATCGTTGAACTAACGTTGATTAAATGTTTTGACTGTAGAATTTGATTTTCGTTTAAAGATGTTTTAACTGTTGAAGTATAGTTGTTGACCTTATTTGATAATTTAGTTTTTATTTGAGTATTAGTATTCTTGAATGATTCTATTTACAATTTTGTTTGATTGTGCTTGAATGCGTATGATATTGATTGAATGTGTATGTGTGATAATTATGTTTCTGATTTGAGTGTGATAGAAGTAATGAATGTGATACTTATAAATGAGTGTGATAATTCATAATTGTGAATAAAATTCTGAATGAATGTGAGTGATTGATTGATTTAAATAGTTAAAATGCAATCTTTCAATACGTCGAATGCTGATTTTCTGTGAGTTAAGTTTTTTTTTAATTATGCAATTTTGTATCTAATATTGAATATTTTGATTTTCTGTGGCAATGTGACTGTTATATTCTAATTGACTGATACATATCGATTGATTTTCTGAGAGTTTGTATTCGAATTTGACTGAGTGTTTGTTTATCTGATTTTGAGTGAGTGTTTCGATTTTGGCTGAATGTTTCTATATCTGATTTTGAGTGTCTTTAATGAGTGCATGTTTTGTTTGAGTGAAGATTTTCTCTTAATGAATGTTTTGTTATTGATTAAATAAGATATTTTCTCCTCGTTAAATGATTTCGTTTTCATCAAAAGATTTGTTGCAAGGTAAAAGGCATATTTTTGTTAAGAGCCTATTGAGATTGTGGCAGTCGTTCATCCTTCAGCAGTACTAGATCTCCAACTTGAGGTTGTGGCTGTTGGTGTAACCATTTTGGTCGACGTTGCATTCTAGATAAATACTCTCCGCTCCACTGCTTCCAGAATGAATTTACAGCTGCTTGCATTTTTCTCCATCTATCTAGGTACTTGATCTTTTCGAAGTTTGTATCTGCTTCTGGTACAAGAAAACTTGATCTTCCAATCAGGAAGTGAGCTGGTGTTAAAATACCGAAGTCTTCGATGTTGTCGAATAAAGGACATAGAGGCCTCGAGTTTAAACATGCTTCTATTTGGTTTAGAAGTGTGCTGAGTTCCTCAAATGTAAGGGTCTCGTTCCTAACTATCCGCTTCAAATGAAATTTGACGGATTTCACTCCTGCTTCCCATAGACCTCCAAAGTGCGGAGAAGCGGGAGGAATAAAATTCCATTTTGTTCCGATGTTGGTTGTTGCTGATTGTACTTGCTTCCAGTAGAAATTCGCGGCCTTCAGCATTTTTTTAAGTTCGGAATTTGCTCCCACTAAGTTTTTTCCACAGTCACTGTAAATATCTGTGCAGATTCCTCGACGTGCTGTAAATCTTCGAAAGGCTGCTAAAAAAGTTTGAGTTGTCATTTTGGTGACAGCCTCCAGGTGTATTGCCTTGGTTG
This sequence comes from Scaeva pyrastri, assembly GCA_905146935.1. NCBI lineage: Eukaryota > Metazoa > Arthropoda > Insecta > Diptera > Syrphidae > Scaeva > Scaeva pyrastri. The sequence continues at coordinate 40,971,991 of LR989928.1, read as the reverse complement.
CCAAACATACAAATATTGCAAAATATCCTTTGAACGTTTTTCCTCCACGGCCTTTCCAAGCCTTGACATCTATTGGTCCAGCATAGTCTACCCCAGTGTGCGTAAACGGGCGAGAGATTCTAACGCGGGGATCTGAAAGATTTCCCATTAATTGTTGCAAGGGCTTGGCTCCAAATCGAATACATATGGTGCGGTGGTGAATGTATTTCTTTACATTAGTTTTGAGGTTGAAAATCCAATATTTTGTGAGCAAATAAGCGACCATTTGTTGCATTCCACCATGGAATGTGTTTTCATGGGCTTCCCTGATTAAAAGTTGTGTAAAGGCATGATTAGATTTTAAGACGATTGGATGTTTTTGATCGTACTGTAGATTTGAGTTTTGTAAACGTCCTCCTACTCGTAATATTTTATGGCTGTCAATAAAAGGATGTAATGATCCGAAATGTTTAGATGCTGTTGGATGCTTTGTTAAATCCTTGATTACTTCCGAAAATTGCTGGCTTTGTACTACTCTGATGCAATGAGAGTTGCATCTCTAAGGTCGGTGATTGAAATTGGTTCCTTTAACTGGCCTTTTGATAGTTTTTTAACATAGAAGAATGCAATCCTCCGGCATTAAGCAATGGTTCGTATGAGCTGTTTAAAATCTGAAATTTTTTCAAATAATTTTTGTACTTGATTTACAGTTTCAACTATGCAATGAGCATATATTTTTTCTGGACGCATTTCTTCCTTGGTTTCAAACGATGATGATGAACTTGGATTCGTTAACTTCCAATCGGATTGAAGATAGTCCGGTCCTCGCCACCAAAGACAGTTGTCTTTAAGTTCCAATGGTGAAACTCCTCTGGATGCCAAATCTGCTGGATTCTGTTTTGTCGGAACATGATTCCAAATGTTGACGTTAGTTAACCTCTGTATTTCTGCTACTCTGTTACTAACAAATGTTTTCCATTTTGATGGCTGTGCAGCAATCCAACATAGTGTTATCATAGAGTTCGTCCAAGCAAAAGTTTTGAATTGAATTAGTTCTAAGACTTTTTGAACGTAGTTTAAAAGTCGAGCTAACATCACAGCACCACACAGTTCAAGTTTAGCGAGCGACACAGTATTTAAAGATGCAACCTTAGTTTTTGACATATCAAGGTGGGTGTGAATTTTATTATTTTTGTCCAAAGCCCGTAGATAAACTACTGCTCCATAAGCCTTCATTGAAGCATCGCTGAATCCATGCAATTGTATTTCTTAATTGTCCTTTTCAGTTTTTATCCAACGTTGAATCTTGATGTCTTGAAGTAGAGGTAGTTGTGTTTGTAGAGATAACCATTCTCGTTGCAGCTCCGGTGGAATAGGTGCGTCCCATGCTAAACCCTTCACCCATAACTTTTGTATGACGATTTTTGCCAAAATAACGCATGGACAAACCCACCCAAGAGGGTCGAAAAGTTTGGCAATAGTCGAACGAATTCCTCGTTTAGTGACTTCCACTAATTCAGATTTGGTCCACTGAAAGGAAAAGGAGTCACTGTGAGGAAGCCATTTGATTCCAAGAGTCTTGATGTGCTCTGATGATTCAAAAGGTAGCATGAAATCAACTGCCCGGTCTTCACGCGCGATATTAACAAGAGCTTCTTCAGAATTACTGGCCCATTTGCGAAGGTGGAAGCCAGCTGATAATAAAAGTTGGTTCATTTCTGTTATTTTCTGTTGAGCTTCGTAAATTGAATCTGCTCCGCTTACTAAATCATCAACGTACATGTCATGTCTTATCATGTTAGCTGCTAATGGATAATTTTGCCTTTCATCATCAGCGAGCTTATTCAACGTACGTGTTGCCAAGTAAGGAGCAGAAGCGGTACCAAACGTTACTGTTTTCAAACGATACAGTTTCAAAGGACTCTGGTTGTTGCATCTCCAATAAATTAGCTGATAAAACGTGTCTTCTTCCTTTATTTGAATTTGTCGATACATTTTTTCAATGTCAGTTGTCAAGGTAATCTTAAAGGTCCTCCATTTCAATATGATGTCCATAATATTTAGTTGTGTTTTAGGTCCAATCAACAGATGTTCGTTTAACGACGTTCCATCAGTAGTCTTAAAGGCAGCATCGAAAACTACTCGCAACTTCGTTGTGGTACTGGACTCTTTAAATACAGCATGATGAGGCACAACATAATGGAATGATGAATTCAGAATTCCTTGGCTGACATCTAATTCTTCCATCTCGTTTAATTGAAGGTACTCGGAAATACAAGCAGAATATTGTTTTTGTAACTCAGGATTGTTGTTTAATCTTCTTTCGAGTTGAAGAAATCTTCTGAAAGCTCCTTGCTGACTGTCTCCAAGTGCGAGTCTATCACCTTCCTTGAATGGTAAAGCAACTTCAAATCTTCCATCTGGTAAACGGCTGGTATTCATTTGAAAATGTTTCTCACAAGCAGCGTCTTCTGCAGCTTCGGGTTCATTAAACGGCGTTTCTTCAATTTCCCAAAATTTGCGAAGTTGTGAATCGATGTCAACAAGCTGCAAGTGGATCCGAAATGTTTCGAAAGGTACCTTACCAAAGACGATCCATCCAAGTTGCGTATTTTGGGCAATTGGAGCAATTGGTTCTGTTCCCCTAACTATCTCCGGCAGAACTATTTCACTAAATACATCGCTACCTAATAGCAAATCAACATTAGCAGGTTTATTAAATGAGGGATCGGCTAAATTTAAACCCTGAATATGCGTCCATTGATGTGGAAGAAATTCTTTATTAGGAAGTAAACCAGATAAAGTTTTAAAAACGAACGCCCTAGCGCCTATCTCAAAAGAGGTATGTATAGATTTTAATTTTAAGTTGACAAAACTTTGACAAGAACCAGTTTTATTATTTCCAAATCCAGAAATTTCGACAAGTGTACGACGTTTTCTTAAATTAAGTTGTTGTGCTGCTGTTTCCGTAATGAATGTTGCTTCTGAACCTGGATCTACCAGCGCTCTTAAATTCACAAATTCTCCGTTCAATGACTGAATCTGAACAACTGCTGTGGCCAAGTAAAACGAAGGAATTTGTTTGATTTGAGAGGTGATAACTGCGAGTGGTGTTCGATGATGAAGCCTGATCACTACCTGGATTAAATGCTGGAGCGTTTGGATTGATTTGTGTTGATACTTGATAGTTATTTTGATTTGAAACTGGTACAAAAGACTGTAATGTTGTATTTCTAGTATGTGGTTGTGAATTATTTGAATATGAATGTGAAAATTGCGAGTTATTGGATTGTGCATTTTGAGCGAACGAATTTTGATTGTTGTGTGACTGTTGAGGAGATTGAGAACCGTGCAATTGATTTACTTGTTGAATCTTGTGACTTATAACCTGATTGGGAAACAACTTCTAAAGAACGAAAACAAGTTTCCAAAAAAACTGAAAATTCATGAAAAGAAGGTAACTCCTTTGTTAATCCCAACTTTTCTTCCCATAACTGTTGTGTTTTTATAGGCAGTTTTTGTAACAATGTGAAAATCACGAGAACATCCCAACTCTCAACTGGCACACCTAGGTTTTTTAAAGCATAAAGTACTTCTTTCGATTTATCTAGCAAACCCTTGATGGAATCTGAAGTTTCAACCTTAATTATTGGCTACTCAAAAATGATTTTAACTGTGAGTTGACTAAAATTCTTTTATAATCGTAGCGCGTTGTCAAAATTTCCCAAGCCTCATCATAATTATCGTTATTAACTTCTAGGTAATCTAATAATGATGCAGCATTACCCTTTAAACATGACTTTAAATATGTTAATTTTTCAATATTAGATATAGAAGAATTGTTGTGTATCAATGACACGAAAAGGTCATGGAAAGGACGCCAAGTATTATAATCTCCATAAAAGGTTATAGGAGTTATACGTGGAAGCTTAATCTCATGTACATGTGATGTTTTCATTGTACTATGAGATTCATCATTCCTTTCTACTTTTCTAGTGGCTTCACCAGATTGACCACCATCTTACTTCACCAATTCTTCTAAATCATTAAGAATGTCTGATTTATAACAAAGACAAATTTCGACTACGACGTCATACAATTCTTCACATTTATCAGCTACATCTTCGTTTTCTTCTGATTTCTGAATGTCATCGAAAAGCTCACTAATTTTTCTATAATTTTCATCTAAAACACTCAATCGAACATGCAAATAATTTTTGGATTTTCTTTCAGCATCCAAATTCTTATAACTAGTGAAACTCTTTTTGACTTGAGCACAAGTTTTCTTAAATAATTTCATTGATGCTGATTCACTCATTGTAATATCTATGTATTTATATAACACTCAATATATGTATAATAAATGAAAATTATAGCACTCACTTTGATAAGCAGGATGAACGATGAAAATCCTTACGATGATTCCGATGATTCTAGAAAAGTAGCTGTGCAACAATGATGAACGGTGAAAACGGAAGTAACAGTGATGAACGGTGATGAACGGTGATGAACGGTGATGAACGGTGATGAACAGTGATGAACGGTGACAACGGTAATGCAGCAACAGTTATAACGGACAACAGTTATCAACAAACGCAGATCCAATATCACATTCGGTAGTCAATTCTCAAAAAAATTAATTTTGTCTTGTAGTATGTATATTGCACTTTGTATGTAATTGTATTGCTTTACTCACATGAATTAATAGATTAATTGTAGGCTGGGATGCTGACTGGACAAGATACTGAATATGAACTCCGCTGGACAGGACACTGGCTGGATGATCCTCTGGACATGGCAATGAATGGGTACTCCACTGGACAGGCCTCCCCCAGTGGCCGGACACCTATAAGAAAAGTCGATGTAACTAGTGAATTCGCATAGCTTTCTCTGAGTTTTTCGTTTGAAATTGTTCTCTTGAGCTTCTCTCTTAATCTGTCAACAATCCTGTTGCGTGTGCTCAGTCGCTCACGAAAAATTCACACATTTGCGTCGGGTCGTATTCGAGGAAGGTTTTGTTGTGAAACTACTGTGTAAATCCTTAGTGAAGTAGTGTTTGAAATTAGTGTTTTCAGTGCAAATTTTGTGGGTAAGTGTTTTAAAATATTATTCTTCTAATAAAATACATTATTTTTCATTAAAATTAGAGTTTAAATGTGAAAAACTTTTGTGTTCATTGTTGATTTTAAGGGGGCCGGAGATAGGACACAAATAAACACGTAGTTGTCTATTGTCGGCCGGCCCCGGCCGGAGATAGGCAACTCGATTTTAATTTTTTTTTTAACTGAGTACGCAAAATGATGAATAAACCTACTCTCTTCATCTTGCAACACAAAAAAGAGTTAAAATTCAAAGTTTTCCAGTGCTCGGCCCCCTCTTTTCAAAATGAAATCGTGGTGGCCGGCTATAGGACACGCGTGTCCTAACTCCGGCCACTTGTTTTATCATAGGTTTAAAATAATGTTTAGTTATAAGGTTCCCACTTTTTCTTGTCTTTAGCAACTTAAATACCTATGACTCGGACAAATAAAAACAACAAACATAAGCAAAAGCGTGTCATTTCATACAAAGAAACAGATTTGACCCAAGCGTTATTAGAAATCCGCGAAAACAAATTACCAATTAGAGAAGCCGCTAGAAGATTCAATATTCCTAGGGCGACTCTTCAAGACCGGATTCATAAAAGGACTTCAGATAATATTGGCAAATTTGGTCAAATAAAATAAAATAAGCTCTAAAACTGGCTTATTAATCTTGCCAAATGTGGTTTTCCACAAAACTCCGAAAGCTTATTAAAAACAGTCCAAGCTATTATCATGGAAGACGGCCGCAAAACTCCTTTCAAAGACGGAAAACCTGTTTCGAAAAGCAGGGCACAAATAACGGAGGAAGGGATAAAAAAATGGTTTAGAGAGCTGCAAGAATTTCTTACAGAAGAAAATTCCCTAGACGTGCTGGAGGATTCTTCTAGAATCTTTAATGCCGACGAAACGGGTTTTAGTATGGCACCAAAAACTGGGAATGTGATTGCCCCAAGAGGAATAAAGAATCTGTACAAAGTTAAGACAGGAAAAGAAAAAGAAAACTTAACTGCGCTGATGACCTTCTCTGCAGATGGGAGAACACTTCCTCCTATGGTTGTTTTGCCATACAAAAGGTCGCCGAGCTGGCTAAAAGCAATTCAAAGCAAAAAACCTGACTGGGTATTTGGAAAAACAGACAGTGGATGGATGCGAGGAGAAACTTTCCTGCAGTATGAAAGAAGGTCTTGATGTTTGGATATCCAAAAATGATTTTAAACGTCCAGTTTTATTTTTTGTGGATGGACACGCTTCCCACATGTCAATTGAACTGAGTGACTTCTGCAGCAACAAAAACATTATATTGTATGCTCTTCCTCCAAACACTACCCACATCCTTCAGCCGGCAGATGTAGGTGCCTTTAAGGGTTTAAAGTCCGACTACAAAAATATTTTGAATGAATGGCGCAAACGTTCGGGTAACCACGGCAGCATCATGAACAAAGAGCATTTTTGTGATGTCTTAGATGAGCTTTTAAATTACAAGGATAGGACGACCATCATAAAAAACGCCTTCAAAAAATGTGGACTATTTCCATTCGACCCAAATGCCGTAGACTACTCCAAGTGTATACAAAATACCCTAGAAGCTTTAAATGCTACCAATAGTGTTTCCGATATTGGGGGTGATGTTTGCAGCGGTTCAAATGTTTGCGATTCTGGTGTCAGATTTCGAGATGGTCCTGAAAGTTCTGGAGGCGATACGAATTCTCGGGGTGATCATGGTGCTGATTTTGGTGGTTTATCTGTTCGCAGTCCTGATAATGAAACTGGTGGTTATTTGGATTTGGATGTAGATGATAATATTGGGAATTGTCTGAACGAGGACTTTGTGGTCAACTTCAATTGTGATAAAGATATTTCGAGTGCAAGTTTTTCAGAAGCCGAAAAAGTTATTCTTCACCTAAAAGATGATCTTCGCACAAAAAGTATCGACCACAAAGCTGTGCTGGAAGTAATTCGTCAGGCTAGGCAAAACATTGTCGACGTTCCTCAAGGTACCCAATCGATTGAAGGAATTTATGAAATTACCAGTGATGGCTCATTGGTAAGAGTACCTCAACCCAGTGGAGTTAGCATTCAGGCAGGTGACAGTCCACAAGATTTGAAAGCGATCATAGGTACCTACGTAACTATATTCACAAATAATTACTAGGAACCTGTGTTTTTAAAATTTAATTTGTTTACTAGAAGCAAGAAGTTTCTCATCTCAGGGCAACGACAACATTTTACGAGATATTTCTTCCCAAATCATGGATGAAAATGAACCTGCAATAGATCGTATGCTTTATTTTTAGGGTCTTAAATAGTTTTAATTTTTATTCTTAACATTTACCTACAGAACCACACTGTTCAAAAAGTCCATCGGTTTTTGAAAAATATCTCAAATATCCTAAGCCAATTAGAGATTCAGTAAGACGGTTTTTTGACAGTCCTAAACCACCCATGTCGATATCATCTCAGGCATGGAAAAACTTTCAAAAAAATAAGGAGGAAAAAAAACAAATTAAAGCAGCTGAAGTTTAAAAAAGGAAGCTTTAAGGACAGAAAAAAAAGAGGACAAGAACAAATCAACGAAACGAAAAAAAGTTGTTCCGAAATGTCCATCTTGCAATGAAGATGTCCTCACGGACGTTGAGGAAGAAGGGCTGAAAAATATTGGATGTGATAGATGTGAAAACTGGTTCCATCTTAAATGTACAAATTTGTCAACCATGTCTTTTGTCTGAGGTTGAAGAATTTATATGCACAAAATGTGATACTGTATTACCCAAATTGTGATTAAAAAGACTTTAATGAATTTCTATTGTTATAAATACAATCTTTAAAGTATATAAAAAAGTTCCTATTTATTTTATATTATTTTACTTGTTATAAATGAATTAAATTAAGTACTTGTTTTGTTTTTTTTTTAAGGTTTAAAATGGATAAAATAATTAATTTTTTCTTTGTATTTTTATTTTGAATGTGATTAAAAAGACTTTAATGAATTTCTAATTAATTTTTATAAATACAATCTTTAAAGTGTATAAAAAAGTACCTATTTATCTTATATTATTTTACTTGTTATAAATGAATTAAATTAAGTATTTGCTTTGTTTGTTTTTTTTTTAAGGCTTAATAATGGAAAAAAAATTATTTTATCTTTGTACTTTGATTTTGAATGTGATTAAAAAGACTTCAATGAATTTGTTTCAATTGTTATAAATACAATCTTTAAGGTGTATAAAAAAAGTATTTATCTATTATTATTTTACTTTTTATAAATGAATTAAATTAAGAATTTTTTTGTTTTTTTATTTTTTAAGGCTTAGAAATGGAAAAAAAATAATTTATTTTTTTTTAATTTATTTTTATTTATATAAATAGTTTTTTAATTTAAGCTAAGCAACTTTTCAAAAATAAAACACTTAAAGAAAAACAATTAAGAAGTCTAAGCCTTTTAATTCTTGGGTGGCCGACGATAGGACATCAGCTGGCCGGAAATAGGAAACAAGGGCCGGCCACAGGAAAAAATGACTTTTTTTACAAAAATCTAAATAAATAATTGTATGGTAAGATTAATTTTCTATTTTTTTATTTCACCGATTAAGAAATTAATAAACAATAATTAATTTCAAGAATTATTCGAAAATCTTAATATTTGTTGTTACTGTGCTATATTTTATGAGGAAAAATCCTTAGGGGGCCGGCTACTACCGACTCTACCTATTCTTGTTACTTTAAAATTGACAATTGTGGTAAAAGAAATAAACAAATATGAAACATGACTAGACAATATTGATTTTGACATTTACAATGATTATAACATAAACAAATGTAAGGACCAGCTGACACTAGGGGTGGCGTTTCATTTCCGAGCTCAACAGTTTCAAAAAAAAGTAGCTCATTTTTGAAATTCATTTGTGTAACCACAGTCCAGAAAATTGAAATAAGTACACTTTAAATAAGAATGATAAAGTTGAAAGAAAGTGTCGAAATCTGAATTCTCGAAGTTCGAATGATTTCGACATTCGAATAATCGATCAAGGAAGTAAAGAGACATCCATCTTATCATTCTTTTTAATCTTCGATTCATCGGGACGTGTCTCAAGAAAAGAAAAATCTCGTAACACGTAACACGTATTAAATTTCCGACATTAAGTCAAATTTAAAAGTTAAAAATAAAAAAAAACCTTATAAGAGGAACAGAAAACAAAAATCTTAAACTAACAAAAACAAGGTAACATAAAACATTAATTTTACAACACGAAATAAGTTACACAAACAAACATTTTCATTTTTAATTAATAGCTGTCGAGAGTGGAGCACTGAATTCTAGGTGCAGGAAAAATTGTCTGCTGCTAAACCAGAGACCTAGAAGTGTCTACTCCGCCGCCGCTTGTATGCCGAGCAGCGAAGCCACGAGGTAATACAACCACGAATTAGAAGCTCTAAGCCATCAAAGAGAAGACTCTTTTAGACCACCAGCCTAAAATAACACAATATTAAATTAAAGAAACCAACAAAATAAGTAATAAATAAATTAAAAGTAAAAATCAAAAATAGGAAAAGAAAGAAAAGAAAAAAAAAATAGAGAAAAATAAATTTAAGAAAGCCAAATATCAAATTAGTTTTAAGAATATTACAGTAGAATAGTGTAACGAAAAAAGAAAAAAAAAAGGAGAGTAAAAGTAATAGTTAAAATGAATTTTATTATAAGTTTTACGTTTGGCAGTAAAAAAAATACTTATATAATCAATTATCAAACTTAAATTATATCAAGAAAAAAGGAACTAACGTGGAATTTCGTGCACGGACTTCGACAGCGGAACCTGGCAAAAAGTGAGTACCTAAAATGTTTGTTTCCAAAAAAAAAAAGAGATATACATTATATAAAGATTTTTTTTTGTTCTAATAAAAAAAAACCTTAAAAACAAAAAAAAAAGATAAAAAAAACTTATAATATTTATACAAAGTTATGTTTTCACACATTCATTCCGACATTCGTTCATTTATTCATCTATTCATTCATCCAATATTCTTAATAATTTTTTTCTTTTTTCTATAAAAAAAAATTGTAACTAGGTACATTTAAAATGAATTTAAAGGATTATTTATGTAACCATAGTTGTATTTTAAGGAAATAAATTATGAAGTTAGAAATGAATTAGTATCTAAAAAAAATCGTTTGAGTTATCATTGATGTGATTGTCGAGGAGAGATAAAGAAAAGGGGCTACCCCAACAGACAAATGATGTAGGGGAAGTCAAGGAGAAATGACCAGTAGTCATTTGCTCTGGGAGGGTTCATCCAGAGATCTCAAACCTAATTTTCTCTTTGTTCTATTTTTTTCCTATTTTCCATGATAATTTTTTTTCCGTCGCTTCTTAATCTCTCTTTTGTTTACGTTTACCTTATTATCTGCAAGGTGAACACATTTATTTCTATTTATTTTTTGGCACGAAAATTTTGTAGGCACAGGGCCGTATTCATGCAGCAAGATCCCACCCCGCGACGAGCTAATGCCTGAACACTGCAAGCGTGCCAATTTGCTGCAAATCTTCGGGTTACAAACAATTACAAAAATAACTCCCCCCTGTATATTACAATGGCGCCCAGCAACGTGGAACAGTGAATGTTAACTTAATGACATTATACAAATTAATACATATAAATCATTGAGTACAAGTTCACATAAGTACATGTACACACGAAGCAATCTTGCAGTTGCTTGCGATTTTTTTTTTTCAAACTTGTAATACAAATATATTTGTTTTGTTTTGCAAATAATAGTTCAAAATTTCGTTTTGACGAGTTTTATGACAAATCACAGCTGAACTTTAGGACAGTAGAATGATTTTGAGTCGTCGAGGATATCAAAGCTTGATAGTCCAAAAGAAGCTAATAGAAGTCAGTTGATCGCGTTGGTTACATTTAGAGTGTCTTTTAGTTTTCTGAGTCGTTATAGTTTAAAAGTATGTATAATAGTCCAGAATAAATCAAATTTTTATACCATTTTACCTTTCTATCTTTAACTTATATTCGTGTAGAATATTATTCCCAGAAAATTAAATAGAAGATATTCCTTTAATATTCCTTTTAGCTAATAGAAGTCAGTTGATCGCGTTGGTTACATTTAGAGTGTCTTTTAGTTTTCTGAGTCGTTATAGTTTAAAAGTATGTATAATAGTCCAGAATAAATCAAATTTTTATACCATTTTACCTTTCTATCTTTAACTTATATTCGTGTAGAATATTATTCCCAGAAAATTAAATAGAAGATATTCCTTTAATAGGTATAATTCAATTTTAATAAAAAAAAGTAAATGAAATTAATAATTATTGATTAAAAGAAAGAAAAGAAATCGGTTAGTGCACAGTGCCGGTCGTTGCTTAACTCAACTGTGTGTCTCTCTCGTGTCGACTTTTGGCTGCCTCAGTGGTAGTTTGTACCTTTCAGGGTTGCCACCCATACGGCCATCCTGAAATTCGACTGCCCCAGTCGAAGGAATAACATCTTCAGCGTATTGATCATCCTCTTCCTCAGAATCGGAATCAAACGTGCGCCAACGTTTCATGTAATCTGCTGCCGTCGAAGTTTGGTGGGGTCCCTCATGTTCTCCGACTTTTTCAACCACGTAGCGATCGTTACGATCGACCTTAATTATTTCATAGGGCCCAAGATACTTAGGAAAAAGCTTTTGTCCTGTCTCAAACTGCGTCTTTTGAATTGCAACTAGCTCGCCTAAATTATATGAAGGTGCTTTTTTTCTTTTTTGGTTGTATGTTTTTCTATTTTCTTCCTGTATTTTGTGTATTTGTATTATCGCTTCCGCTCTTAACTACTGACGGTCCTCCTCGAACGCAACCATGATCTCATCTTCAAGAAGCTGTCTTAAATTTACGTCGTCATCCGAAGCTGTTTTTACACCAAACATCAGCTCGAAAGGGGTTCTACCCGTGCTTCGTGGTACCATTTCAGTGGGTTTTCAATGAAAAGCCGCGTTAATACCTGAGTGATGGTTTTGCTCATCCTTTCTGCTTTTCCATTGCTTTAGGGACACCAGTTGTCACTAGATGATGCTCGATATTTTTCTCCAAGCAATATGCTTCAAAGTCGTTAGACGTGAATGCAGCTCCTTTGTCATAAACAATTCGTCGAGGGTGACCAAAAACTTGTGAGAGTAAGTTCAAACGGTTGATTACTTCGCTGGCCGTCGTGCTTTTGACTGGATAGATCCACATAAACTTGCAGAAGGCATCATCGATGACCAAGATGCTGTGGATGGAAGCGGCCCGAGATGATCAAGATGGAAAGTGTGTAATGGCTGGTCCATCTTAGCAATGGGATGAAGAAACGACTCCTTCTTACCATTCTTTTTGGCAGCGAGTATACAGGGGATGCAATTATGATGACTTCAGCAATCTTGCGGTCCACCTGTGGAATAAAAAAATCATTTTTATTGAGTTTAGAAACCTTACCGAGACCAAAATGTCCGCTTTCGTGAAACATTTGAATGATTTGCTTCTGCAGACTCTTTGGAACTACCAAAATGTAAACACCATCCACGAATTTATACAGCACATCATTTCTAAGGTGATAGTCTTCGTAGGTACTAGACTTGGCAAGAATTTCTTTAATAGCACTGCAAAATTCATCCTTCAGTTGAGCATTCCTGACTTCTTTCACAGACCCGTCCTCTATTGCGAAAATACTTGAGGGATGACGGCTTCGGGCGTCGACATGGCGCATTTGCAGTCGGTGAAAATATCAAATCTTAAACCCAGCAAGTAGATTCTCAATCGTTTAAGAGCTTTGACTATCGCGAGAACCTCTAGTTCATAGCTTGAACATTTTTTCTCCGAGTCAGTTGTGTTAAAGCTTAAAAAAAAACTGGATGGTACTGACCGTCATCGTGTTTTTGGACGATTACAGCCCGGAGTCCTTCCTTAGAGGCGTAGGTATGCAGCTGACTTTGTAAATAAAGATTGAAAAGTTTTAACATCTGCTCTTGGCAAAGCAACTCCTTCAATTTAATGTAGGCATTTTCTTCGGAGGGCCCCCATATAAACGTGGCATCTTGTTTTGTTAAGTCTGTTAATGGCTTTGCTATTTTCTGAAGTATCCCGTGAGCCCGAGAAACTGCATGACTGACTTGATGTTTTTCAGCACAGGAAAATGCTTAACAGCAAATGTTTTTTCTTCAGATGGTCTTATGCTGCCGTTCCTAAAAATATGGCCAAGGAATTTTACTTCCGTTAGGAGAAAGGCACATTTGCCCCAGTTAATTATAAGACCATTACCTTCAGATACCTTCAAAACTTCTTTTAGTTTTTGTATGCCTTCTTCTTTCGATCTGGCAGGGATAATCAAATCGTCAATGTAGGCCAACACTACTCCACGGCGTTTCAGATATTGAAGAACGACATTCACGTACCTCTGGAACACAGCAGGGGAATTGCACAAACCAAAAGGGACCTTATTAAATTCAAAATGGCCGTCCGGTGTCACAAAGGCCGTGTATTTCTAGCTGCTTTCTTCTATGTCGACTTTTAAGAATCGATTCTTCAAGCCAGAATAGAAAAAACTTTTGCATTGTATAATTGCTCCAGCACCTCCTCTATAATTGGTAAAGGGTAACGATCTTTCAAAACATGCCGATTAAGTTGTCGAAAATCAACACACAGCCGCCGCGAACCATCTTTTTTGCGTGCTAATACAATGGGACTAGCGAAGTCAGAGTTACTGTTGCGAATGATCCCGTCTTTCATCCACTCGGAAATTTGCTTGTCTACGACTTCTTTCTCAAGGGGAGCTAACCGCCGCCGCCGTGCTCTCTGGTAAATTTTCTTTTCCTCATCCAGGATTATTTTCATTTGCACACTTGTTCTTTCGGGTCGCTTTGGAGAGTACTTTACAATTGTATTTTCGACCTGACTTCTGAGTTCTGGCTCTGGCATGCTTTGAAGTGCGTTTTTTTGTATTTTATTTATTCATTTGTCTTATATCTAACTTAATACTAGCAAATACATCTAGATTTCATTATTATCTTAAAAATAACTTACTGGCCCTACACGGGCGCTCTAAGAAATTCAATAACTTATAACTAATGCCTTTCGGCCAAATTTGTACATGTTTTGTTTTATTTTATTTATTTTGATTTTGTTAGAAAAATGTAGAACAACTAACTATGACTTTTTTTTGTTTTTATTATAAATATATCTTAAATACTACTTACAAACTACTTAAATACTATTTACAATCTACACTGAGTTACAAAAAAAGTGGCGCACCTTGAAATTTTGCTAAAATTTCATAAAAGATGGACAAACAAATATTTTTTTAATGCAATTTTGTTTTTTGAGGTAAAACTAAGTAATTCACATAAAAAAGGAAAAAAAAAGTTAAGAACCTACGAATGAAGAATAAATTAACAAAAATAAGCAAAAACTTCATAAGTTAACATTTAAAATTTTTATTTTTATTTTTTTTTTACGAGTCTTGTTTCCTTTCTAGTAGTGGGAATTTCAACCCAAAACATCTAACAAATCTTTAATTCGCCTGGGAGTACCTTGGATTAGGTTCCTTAAGATAGTTTAGTCCAAATTGTCCCATTCTTCGATTAGAGCAGACCTCAGCCCACTAAGTGTCTCAGGAAGGGCAGGTCGCCTCCTAATGATTCGTCCAAGCATGTCCCATACATGTTCGATGGGATTCATGCCCGGGCTCATCACAGGCCAAGCCATCACGTCGAATTCGACGTCTTGTGAGTAATCAGTAACACACCTGGCAACATTTGGTCTAGAATTTTCCTGCATCAGAAGGAAGTTTTCGCCAATAAATGGTGTGAATGGAACCACATATTCATCCCAATTGTTAGTGATGTAATATTTGGAGTTCACCGACCCCTCTACTAACTACAGCTTGGTTTTTCCTTGCATGGAAATACCTGCTCACACCACGACGGAACCTCTCAAGAAATTTTCAAGCTGGACAACTGTTACCGAAGAGTATCTCTCACCTGATCGCCTCCACACTCTGCTATGTGCATCTGGTGACCGCAGACAAAACCTGGGCTCATAAGTAATAAGAACTCTGATCGAGTCAACCTCGGTTCATTTTTAGTAAAGACGAGCAAATTCCATCCGCTGGCGCTTGTGCTATATCGTGGGTCTTGGTAAACGAAATGGCCTTCTTGCTCTCAGGCCACTCTCCACTAATCACTGCCTCACTGTTTGTGCATTCCCAGCCCTCATTCCAACGGATCTAATTCTGTGAGACAGCTCAACCCCTGTTTGATGACGATCTCGAAGGGTTGGAAGTACCAAATATCGATCGTCCCTTGCATCAGGTGTAGCTCTGGTGTGACCTGAACCTTGACACCGGGGTACGCCTGTATCTTAATGGTTTTTTTAGCATCGTCTCCGGTTTTCTAATCATAACAGCGGCATACCGCACACTTCGTCCATCCTCAGCCAAAGCCAACCCTCTGGCGAATTCTTCTGCCGTTATTTTACATATTTTTTTCACAAAATTATTAAAAAACTAATAAATCAACCAATTAAAATAAGCCTAAGACATTTAACTTATTTAAAAATGTACGGGGTCACGGAAGCCAAAATGCGTACATTTTGCATCTGGTATGAAGAAATGATTATATTGGGGTTTTTCAGAAAAGAAATTACGTATAACAAGAAAAATGGAAAAATAATTTGCAAACAAATACACAAATATACCACTTAACTAAAACAAAAATAACCTTTGGAAAAACATAGCGGTATATTGTCAAAATGATAACAAAACATCAACAAGTATGACTTCGCCACTTTTTTTGTAACTCAGTGTACTTACAAGCTACCACCATTTTTTTTTTGTCTTAAGAGTAAAACTTAAAATTAACTTATAACTACCTAAACTACCTACATACTACTTAAAACTAGAACAACCACAGTAGCAAATCTATGTCTTGTTTTTTTTGTTTTTGTAATTTTTTTTCTAATGTTTTTAAGTATATTTTAACATATGTTGTATGTTATTTGTTTGTTTTTTTTATTTTTTTTATTTTTTTTCCTATTTTTGGTGCCACCATGCCTATTCTACTTAATCTAAGACCCTAAACCTAAAACAGATATGTAAGCCGGCCAAGTCTATAAACCTTACCCCGACTACCCATTGTTGAATGCTGATTGAAGCCACCAGTACTGGTTCTCCTGCTTCACCCTATCAAGTCTGTCCCTTTTGGACACAGCCCTACTGAACCGAAGCTGCTCAGCACCGTCCTGTGTGAGGACTTCCCGATTATAAAGGAGCCGCCCATCAACGGTTCTTCGTCTGACGTTATGGATTAATGGAACTGCTAATCTATCCTGTATCAAACCGCACGTATCAAAATAGAGGAATGCTTCAGGAGGCACAAAGCCATTGAAGCGTGTACTTTCATAATATTCGTTGTTAGGAAAGAACGGTCCGAAGATTAAGTTGTTGTTTGAATTGACCTCGAACAAGTTTTATCACGAAGTTGTCAACCCTGTTGATCCGAGCTCCGTTGTATAAGACCTTGTTTGAATAATAATGCAAATAAGAAGATTCTGGTGTCCGATACCAACCGAGACATCTCCGGAGACACTGCCTCTCGAACACCCGAAACTTCTCCATTTGGGAAGGGGCAATGTTGAACCAAACAGGACAACCATAGACTAGCATTGGCCGTATGAGGGCCATGTAGCAAATTACCTTCACTCTGGGGTCTATCTGACTGCTGTAAAACAGCCGTTTCGTCAGAGCAAGGGCTCCTCGGGCTCTGGTCAGAGCAGCATTTATATGTCTGTCGAAATACAAATACTGGTCCAACCAGATACCGAGGTACTTCACTACACTTTTGCACGACAATGGCCGCCGGTCAGGCCCAACAATAACCATCTTGCGCCAATTCTTACATGTATCTCTCGTGGCCTCAGCCAACGGTGTTCGGAAAAGGATTGTCTCGGATTTCTGGACATTTATTTTCAGTTTCCAGTCATCGCAATATCGCTGAATCTTGTCGAAATCACGCTGCAAGAGAATCTGAATGGTTTCAATCTTTCGAGCCGATCTATACGCAATTAGATCGTCAGCGTACGCTATGTCCTGAGTAAGACTACCTATCAGAGCGCTGATGTAAATATTAAAGAGAATCGGTGAGTTAACCGCTCCCTGTTGAAGACCGTTCTTAATTTCGAAGGTTTTAGTAGAAATTATATTGCCACTTTTGACAACAAACATTCTACCATTCAGCATGTCATAAAGCATATACAGCAATGGTTTGCTAATGCCAAGTTCGGTGAGCTTTAAATAAAGACTCTCTAACCATACGGTGTCGAAAGCCTTTTCCAAATCCACCAGAACAGCACCCGTGCATTGCTTTTTTGATTTGTTCCATTGGATATTGGAAACGAGTTTAGACGCGGCATGAATTGTGTCATGTTCTGCCTTGAACCCGAACTGATTATCCGGAATTATTGTGTTGTCCGCAGCCCACTTTATCAGAGCTCTATTTATTATCTTTTCAAATACCTTACTGATACTTGGAAGAAGACTTATTGACCTGAGATTTGAAGAATTGGAGCTATCTTTTCCCTTTTTCGGGAAACCCAATGCGCTGGATAATAAGCATTATTCAGGGCATTGTTAAACAGTGTGGTATAATGTCTATTTCCTCAATCGGAAGGTGCCTTAGAACGATGTTGGGTATACCATCGACACCTGCTGACTTATTCTTTATTGAATCGAAGATGAACTGGAGCTCTATCTTCGTAACTAATAAGGGACTTAACCCTGTTTGCTCGGCGATTATGGCGATTTTGCCAAAAAGTCGTCATTGAACCTTATGAAACCATTGTTCTCAGTTTGCCACTGCTCTATGTCGTTCCGAAGGTAGAAGTGAGGAAGTAAGGCCCTGTTTTCCAGCTCGTGATTCGGGCGAGTGATATCATTCACCTTATACACTTGCTGAAAAACAGCTCCCACTGTCTTCACTTTCTCCTGCGGATCTTCTATAATAAAGAACTCATCGTCAAAGACGGATTCCTATGGATCTATTTGTGCTGTCAGAGTACGTCTATGTTCTGTAATGTTCGGTATCCAGCAGGTCGACTCCATATTCAACACTGCAAAGCTCCATCAGATTGACAAGATGGTTGCCTCTGGTGTTGTTGACTCGATTGCCCCCATTCTACATGTTTGGCGTTCAAGTCACCGGCCAATATGAAGTAGTTTTCTTCCAAGCCCAGTTTTAGGAATCTGAAGAGAATCTCGAGATCTGATATAAAGTTAGTAGCCTGCGAAGCTTCAGGAGCATAAGCCGCAATCACATACATCCGCCTCTCTTGCGAGAGAGAGATTCATACGATGCAAGCCTCTAGCAACCTAAGCTTTCGCACTTCATTACTGTATATAACCTTATAACTAATGCCTTTGCGTATGAAAATCGCGACACCGCCTCCTTGTGTGGAATTGGGTCGATCTCTTCTTACGATATTGTAATTGATGTGAGTCAGTTTATGTTTCTGGGTTAGCTTGGTTTCACTATCCAAAAACACATCAGGACTGAGGTCTTTCAACAATTGAAACAAGTTTTCTCTTCGTTCAATTCTAATCAGTGAATTTACATTCACAGCTACTATCTTTAAGCGCGTCTCCGGCAGAGCGCCCTTAGCCTCTAAAATGCGCTTCACCAGGCAACAAAGAATAGAGATAATCTATCCTTTCGCCTTGCTTCTGTAATTGGGAATGTAGTCCTTGAAGCTGACCTTGAATTTACAGCAACAGGGCTACAACGTCGGGCTGCGCTGTTGGTGCCGCAACAGACACTGAAGCCTGTTGGACAACCTTTGGTGGGGCCTGTTTGGTCTTACCCGCTCCAGACGCTATTTGAGCATAGGAAACTTTGGGGCCGGCGAGTTTTGCTGTAGAAGCTTTTTGTGTTTCGGCGACTTTGTGGTTAGCCGTCTTTTCTTTTATTTGTTGGACCTTAGGGCATCCCCGATAGTTAGCAGGGTGCCCCTCGTTCCTACAAAGTACACATTTGAGTTGGGTCAAGTCTTCGACCCGCTCGGTGCCTAATGGGCATTCTCCCCTTATGTGATTCTTACCACATTTGACGCAGCGCATCTGCATATCGCAGTTGGCTGCGGCGTGGCCGAATCGTTGGCAGCGCATGCATTGTAGCATGTCATCATGCCGTGATAACTTTTCCCAACGTCCATTTTGGAAATCGAGGACAGTAATAGTCCTTAGATTATCCAACTTACTTTGGGGCGATAATGTCACAAGAAACATTGGCAGCCGATAACCACCACGTCTGGACTTGACCGTTGTAAAGGGCTTGACCCCGATAAAATCGAGGTCGTCACCCGCTTTATGACGGAGCTCATCTAAGAGCTCCTCTCGTTCGGTGCAGGAACTGATGCCCTTTAAAAGGACAGTTTTTACCTTTTCATCACGAGGGGTGTAGCTGAAGAACTCAGCAGTAGCTTCTCTCAAACATTCTTTTACTAGTTTGTACTCATCCAGTGTTAAGCACTGAACCGAGTACCTTTTTTCTTTGTCGTTTATTATTTTAATAAAAGAATTATTACTTGTGGCCGTCTTACATACCTGTTTTAAATCTTCCAGGTCGATCTTATGTGTTCTAATCGGAGGCACCTTTTCTGTTCTATTCTGCGGTTTTTTCTGGTGTTGCTGTTGCCCTTGTTGTTGTAGTTCTTGGTGTTGGTGTTGTTGTTGCTGTTTTTGTTGTTGTTGTTGCTGTTGTATATGTGTTGCCGCTGTTGCTGCTGACGTCGATGGGCCCTCTTCAATTGAGCCTGATGGTTTTTTATTTTGAATTTTGAGCAGCTCCGCTCCTGTGCTGATCTGCTTTTGCTGATTTGTACCTTGTTGACATTGTTTCATTTGTTGTTGTTGTTGCTGCTTTTTTTGGGAAGCAATTTTTTCATCATCTGCCTCTTTCTGTCGGCGCGCTTCTGCTTTTTGTTTGAGCACTTCGAGAAGGGGCTTCATCTCCTCTTTAAGTGTTCGACATTGCTGTTCACACTTTTCCAACTCCCTTTGTTTTGCTTGAAGAGTATTCTCAAGTTGCCTATCTGCATTTACTTCCTCTGCTCCCCCTTGTGTTGGCGGCACTGGTTGTTGTTTTCTTTTCGGTTCGGGGGATTTGTACTGCCCCTCTCTTCCATCGGACTGGTATTCCACTTCTTCATACTCATCTGATGAATCCGTATCAGCCTGTTGTTTATCAACAGGAACAGTTGTTAAATTTACTGCCTTGTCTTTATTACCCACCAAAGCTGGCAGCTTAGCTGAGGCGGGTTTTTTGCCTGGCAGAATTGGCCTTAGCTTCACCGATCTCCTTCTTTTATTAAGTGTAGCAGGTGAGGGCAATGCACTTTTTTTTCACTGCTGCTTTTGTTGTTGAGCCTTTATAGAAAGCGGCTCTTATATTTGCTGTTTTAGCATCTGCTGATGATGTTGGATTCATCGTTGTAGTTGTTGTTGCTTTCTATGAAACATTTGCTGTTGATGCCTTTGAAGGCATAGGCATGTCTTTTTTGGCTGAGGCACCTTTCGGTACCCCAGTACTACCACCACCTTCCATTAGGGAATTCTCCCACCTGATGAATTCAAAATTATAAAAATTAATTTTCCCCGACTGGGACTCCAACCGGGCACTATTTGATTCCCGGTCGGCCACTTCTTCCGCTGAGCTCTGCTCTATATTGAACTTAGTAAAACTTTTTGTCTATTAACCAAAAGCCGAACACGAATTTAAATTCATGAAAGTCGATCGACGAGAACCTCACACTTTCACTGTTCGATATCAACTGGCTTTGAAGTGCGTCTGACAGCTGTGATTCGCAAGTGGAAATTAGACTAATTCGAAACACCTGATTATCTGAATCGGCTTGCTTTTTATAAATGACAGTTTGCCCATCTTCGATGACTAAACATACTTTTGGCAGTATATCTTTACTTAGTAAAAACTCATAAGACAACCAATTATCTGGTACAAAATGACATATCAAATCATAATACTCGCCTGAGATCTCAATATTGATTTTGGAAGCACCTAAAGTTTTAGTCGCTGGCTTCCAAATGCAATGGTGTCAACTGCATGTTATCGAAACTCAACTTTTGTCGAAGACTCTCTCTGGCAAGATTTAGATCGCTTCCTGTATCGATAAGTGCCTGGAATTCCTATCCTTGGACCTTGATCGGAGTAGTTATATCTGGAACTAACAACCTGTTGACTTAAGCACTTGTGTTTGGGTTATTCTCTGAACATTTTTTGGCAATGTGCCCAAACTTGTTGCATTTGAAACAACGACAGCCTTTCTTTTTGTTAGGACATGATTGAATACTATGAGACAGAGCCCCACAATAATGACATCGAGCCGTTGCGTTTTTGGATCGGATTTGATCAGCTTTCATTCGCTCGTACGGCTTAATTTCTGCCTTAAGCTCCTCTAAGATCTTCGCGTGATAGGATACCTTTACTTAAAACGTCGTCTGGTATGCCAGCTATGATATACTCTAATAGATGAGCTTCGTCAATAGTTCCTCTAGAAGCTATCTTTTTCATTCTATAAAAGTATTCTAGAAATGATTCGCTGTCGGATTTTGTTGACTTCTCGAGTAATTTATGGACATTTTCATGCTACTGTTTGCCAAACTCTTTTACCAAAAATTCCTTCAAAGCATTCCAACTGCTGATCGTCTTCTCTGACTCCAAAGCAAGTTTGGCCGCACAGAATAACAATCGCCTGCAGTACAAGAATTTTTGGACGTCTACCCATGTGCAAACCAAAGACACTCTCAAAGTCAGAAATCCATGATTCGATGCTTTTTCCATTTTCACCACTATATTTTTCTAGAGCCTCTTCAACGTCCTTAAATTGAAAAGAATTATGGACCTCAGGTTTTTTTTAAGTCATCTTCTCGTGGTTAGAAGGTAATTCTTTGACGTTTTCTTGAAAAAAAAAAAAAAAATACTTCACTATTTTCGCATTCGTCTTGTCCTTTGCTTGTGGTTGAGTTTGTTTCGCCTTCAAACTCCACCTCGCTTTGCTCTTCGCTCGTTTCTTCGTCTTGTCTAGTTCTCCGTTCCGTTTTTTTATTATAGCGGATCGATAAGCGGTTTTGTCTCAAAATTGCTTGTAATTCTTTTACCGTAAGACTTTTTAAATCACGTCCGATCGGCATGAAGAAAAAAACAATGACAAAAAAAACTTATGGCTTATCGTTTACAGGCACTGTGCAGGCTGATTATATAAAAATAATATATAGGTGAGGGAAGTTCTGACACCATGTAGAATATTATTCCCAGAAAATTAAATAAAAGATATTCCCTTAATAGTTATAATTCAATTTTAATAAAAAAAAGTAAATGAAATTAATAATTATTGATTAAAAGAAAGAAAAGAAATCGGTTAGTGCACAGTGTCGGTCGTTACTTAACTCAACTGTGTGTCTCTCTCGTGTCGACTTTTGGCTGCCTCAGTGGTAGTTTGTACCTTTGTGCCGGGGTTGCCACCCATATTTATGAACCTGTTATCAGTGTTGTCTTTTCTTTTCTCGTTCACTATCGCATCAATATAACTCAACGATTTAATTTATATGAACAAAAATAAATTAGTAAATTTAATTTTCTACAATATACAAACACAATATTAGAAATAGTAGTATCATATCATTTGAAATAAAATAAGCAAAAATATATTAAAGTAATAAACAACAAATCAAACTAATTGAAATAACATAAAATAATACAATAATATAAACTCAAACATGAATCATAATAACACATCCAAAGGAGCAGTGCCAAAGCGAGGCATGACCACTCGCTCACAAGGTCGAGGTAACCCTGCTACTCCAAATAGTTCGTTTCGAATGAATTTTCAGCCTGTTCAGCACACTTCAGTGCAAAACTCTAATCCCAATGATCTCACTTCCAATAATGGTAGTAATAATGCATCCGGCATATCAAATGAGAAAATTTTTAGAGTGACAACACAGAGTGCTATGGACAATAATTCTCTTCTCGAAAATAGAGCTAGAGTTAATATAACTGTCGCAAACAGTCAAAATAATATAAAATCAACTTTTTCCTAATCTTATCCCATTAATCCAATTATGACGCCAACATTACGTCAGAATCATGTTGCACAACATAGACCAGAGGGTCATTTTCTGTCGCAACATAATTTGACGTTGGAAAATAATTCCAATGTTGCTACCAACATTCCAACTGATGATCGGAACATAAACAATATACGTCATATGCAATTAATGATTAATCGCTTATCAAGTTACTGCAAGAAATGGGGACTAACAATTAATACAGAAAAATCGAAAATGATGGTCTTCTTGCGATCCACAAGAGTCTACAATGAAAGACAATGGAAATACGATGGTCTTCCTCTCGAAACGGTCAGTGAAGTTAAGTATTTGGGAATTTAACTCAATTCAACATTAAATTTCGATAAACACCTAACAGAAAAAGCCAAGAACGCACAAAGCTTAATTAACCTCTCATGGAAAAATGTGTTTTCAAACAAAAGAATAATTTTATCAGCAAAATACAACATCTTTAACTCAGTTGTTAAATCAACCATATGCTATGGTTCTCAAGTTTGGGGTGTATATGAGTACGAGGAAATCGAAAAATTTCAGAGGAATTTCATAAAAAAAACTCTTCAATCTACCACAAAATACGCCTAATTACGCTATATATTTGGAAACCGGACTACCAAAACTTCTGTCATACACGCTTAAGTCTCAAGCTGATTTTATTATCAAAATTTGCAGCCATTATGAGGAATATCGACTTACAAAAAAATTATTACTTTATGAAGTGAGGAATAAGGATTGGTTGTTTGCAAGATGGCAAACTCTTGGTAACGAATATGGAGAAACTCTCAATTTCGAAATGAACAACCTTTGTAACATGAAAGACCAATTCTACCGCATTATTCAAAAATATGAAGATTCCATCCGAGGTACGTTCTTCTTAAAGGCGCGCGATTCCGAAAGCAGAATATTATACAGCCAGCTCAACTTTAACCTCAACTGTAAAAACTACTTTCATGACTCTCTAACTTACGATGAAATATCAATGATATTCAAAGCAAGGTGTGAGCTCCTCTCCCTGCTCTGCAATCTGAAATCGAAAGAAGATTGCTTTCACATCATCAGTATATGCCCTATATTCAGACCGCAAAGGCTAATATTCTTTAGAAAAGAAACTCTTTCGATGCAGGAAACCATACAACTTCTAAATGAGTGCGACTGGAAAACCCTAAGCAATTTTTTAAACACAATTTATAAGTATAGGAAGTTATTATTATCAGAATATCTTTGAGTCTTTAATCTCTATTTTATGTATTGAAAATTGAATTGAATTAACAAAATACATGTATATAAATTTGCTAACCAGGCTGATGGCTTAGCCATAGCTCTTAAATTCATATTTTGTAATTTTAATGTAATATCAAAATGTAAATAAATGAATCACTTACTTACTTACTTACTTACTTAGATCGACTTTTTTGTAATCGTTGCGGATCCGATGGATTTACGGTTTTGAATTGTACTCGATGTAAACAACAAACGGAAAACTTGAATTCGAACGGGAAGAAAACCGGGGAATCTCGTTCGACCCAGACTCTCCCCGAGTAAATATGGTAGATGCTTGCACAAAAACAAACACAGATTTTATTGAACCTAAAACTTATACAACCAGATTTTTCAACACACCAAACCATGACACAAATAAAAGTAAAATTAACAAATTTCGCAGTTTAACTTACCAAGAACGCCTAAAACGATACGATGACTTACGGTCCAAAATTTTCAAAGTCGATGGGTTATTGAAAATTAAAAACAACAATGAATTTAACAAATTAAGACTTCGTAATAAAAAACGCAAAATTTTCAATAAAATAATTTCTAGTTCTATTTTAAATTCTGATTCAGATTGTCGCCCAAACGCCTCGTCAAGAAAATGTTGATTTATTTTTGATTCCGTCACTTTCTCAGGCTCTTTATTTGGGGATAGACTTCTGGCAAAAATTCAAGATTGCTCCGAATATTATAAGTGAAATTACAGAAGATTTGGACTCAGATACAGATGAAAGAGAGGATAGAAAGATGATAAAATTAGATAAAGATCAAGCAAAACGTCTAACTGAAACTATAGAAAAATTTCCATCATATGCAAAGTTAGGTTTAGGAAAAACATCCTTGGACATGCATGTCATTGAAACAGGTGATGCTGTGCCGGTTAAACAACGGTATTATCCCGTATCGCCTGCAATCCAGGAAATAATTAGCGCTGAAGTAGATCGTATTATATCCTTGGGAGTGATAGAAGAATGTTCAAGAGCTCGCCACTCGTTCTTGTGAGAAAACCTGGCAAGAATAGATAGTGTCTTGACTTGAGAAAGGTAAATTCACTTACCCAAGGTAGTGCATACCTACTTCACAATGTAGAAGCTATAATTAGTAGACTTCCAAACGCCCAGTATATTAGCAGTTTAGATCTAAAAGATACTTTCTGGCAAATTCCCCTTGAAGAGAAATAAAAAAATTTCACAATTCTCCAAATTGTTCTCACGGAGTTATGAACAAAACTCTTGAAAAGATTAAGGAATGGTTCTTTTGGCCTAGTATGACAGTTCAAATAAGAGATTTTATTAGGAATTGTACTGTGTGTAAAGAAAACAAGTCATCAAATCAAACCTTAAGACCTCCGATGGGATCGCAGCATGAAATAAATAGACCATTTCAAAAATTGTATATTGATTTTATGGGACCATTGTAGGGACCCCATACCAAATTTTTCTAGAGAGAATATCCGAAAGCAGACGTACGGAATTCCACACAAGAAAATCCTAAAAGGAATCACCCTGTACACTTGAAAAGTCTTACCCAAAATGTATACCTTTTGTTTTCCTTCGTTAAATATCGAAAAGGAAATGGGCGACATTTCCATCTGAACCATCCATAATCGAAGAGATCAATCGTTTGGTCTTTTTTATTTCAACCCCGGCCGAGTCAACAAGTGAAAAAAATAGGTACAGTCACTATACTTACCTTAGTTCAATTTTAAATCAAATTTATTTTAATAAAATAAGATAAAATAAAATAAAGAGGTAAATTTCGAATTGACATTTAAGATACCTAGTGATAAAATTACAAAAATAAGTTTACTTTAGAAACAATCCCGTATTCAGAGGCCAGAGCTTTCCTCAAAATAAGTTTGAGAAAAATACCACAATCTGGTGTAAATTACTCATTAATTAAATCTAAAAAAAGGTAATGTAAAACCTAATTAGTGTTTCACACAATATAACAACAAATTTAATTAAATACTATCCGTATAGTGATCGCCGAAAGAAAAGGGATTTGTTTCCGAGCGCTCGGCAAGTGGTGTACCAAAACCCAGCTTGTCGCTGACGTGACACTCGGTCACCGATTCAACCTAGTCCCACTGGGCTGATAAATTCCTAAAGATCAGTTTCTCAAGCGTTCGCCACATGCTAGGTGTTTGTCAGGCTTGCGATACCGTCCAAATTGCCGCAATCTACCAATCGACAACGTCATCCACGGCGTATGAGCAAGAGGCTACGACCTGCTCAAGTACATTGGTTGCACACAATCCCGACACGAGCATATCACGCCAATCGTGAACCAAGCAGCATCGGTCGCATCACCGTCCACACCAACTTGACGGCGGCGGCGACGCGCAGGCCCAGAAGCGTGCGTGCTCCAAACGATCACTAAGCTTCAGTCAAATACATTGATTTGTTTTCGACTTCTTATCGCGCTTATCATTACCTAGGAACACACTGTTCAAACATACCTAAGTATCGATTAGCATATAGGCAATAGATTTATATTGTAAGATCTCGTGTGATCAGCGATAAACGAAAGAAAGAACAAAACAAAAGAAAAAGAAGAGAAAAGTTAAGTATTACAAAAAAAATAATAAGAACGTTCAATTGTTTTCAGATTTTGTTTCTCTAATTCATTTAGCGTCAGAGCCGATCTTCCACGTATGCTGTACACATCATCGTCGGAGATACCAGCCAACTTGGATTTAATTAAAGTAGAGAAAACACGTAAGCTTACTAAAGAAGCATCCTGGTGAGTCCAATCGTTATTTTTTTTATTTTATATACAATATCTGAAATTATATTGAACGAAAGTAGTTGAGTTGGAGGTTGATAAGTTGAGCATAAAAATTATAAAGCTCATCAGAAAGGTTCAAAGAGGGAGTTCTCATTGTATTGAGTGGGAAACCCTTTTCTTTCAAAGAAGAAGGGGAATAGAAAGAGAGTGAAAAAAAAGGAAAGGAACTTTTAGCTCATGCAATAATACAAAAAAATGAGTACCCAAATTTCACTTGTTGCAATGAGAACAGTGAACAAGTAAATATAGAATTTATAGAGATAAAGAGAGCGAACGAACATTCATACAAGAAATTGCCGAATAGTTTTTTTTTATAAGCTTGAGTAGATGAATGAGCTTGTGAGTTCGAGTATGAAAACAAATTAAGAGAAACTAGGGACGAACACTACTAGAGATTAAAACAAGTTAAAGATTAAAAACAAAAGCAAAACTACATTTAAAAACACTTAAAAATGAATTAAAATAACTAAAACTTAAAGACGAATTAAAATAAATAAAACTTAAAGATTAATATCACAGATAGAGTAAATATTAAAGCTAAACAATAAGGAAATTGACTAGATTCTTATTTAAAATAAATTAGATATAAAAGGGGTTTGAAAACCTATGTAGAGTAGTATCACAGCTGATCACAGAGAGTATGGAGATCATTAATAAATAAGTGTTAGATTTAAGAGAGAACTATACTAATTGAACTTAAGTATTAAAAAAAAATTAAATAAAACTTAACCAAAAATGAAACCAAATTTTGAAATTCTTATTATTATTATTTAATACTTGATATGATTCATTGAGTAATTATTTGTGCTAAAAGGGGGGCGTACGATGAGAGGATACATTCGACGGGTAGTGAGTAAATTCTAATAATTTATTCGACTTTGCTTTAGGGGCTAATGTAATAGTATTTGCGAGACATTAGCCAAGGATGGTCCGGTTTTAGATAACTCGACTGAGGGTGGGTTCGCAAGGGAAACTTTCATCATCTCATGGTTTCCAAACATACATTCAGATTAAGTAAAACAACTTCATATCTGGTTTTATTTTGTGAGTTCTAGTAGAAAGGTGTATGGTTAATTATTTATAAACAAAATAGGCATGTAAAAGTTAACGGGTCCGGTAGCAGTGCAAGATCCCATGACTATCCGTCGAGCTAGAGTCGCGCGTTTGCAAGCATGCCTGCCGCACTTACCTACCAGGACAACCTATCCTACGTCTTATTGAACCTTAAGAGGGTCCTGTTCCTTTTTTTGTGTTAGTGGGAAATGTATCCGATGGTATCTTAGGATAGGGTCAACTATACCGTTACACAGGTGGCGCCCAACGTGGGGCAGCGAAAGAACATCTTAATAATATTATTGGTTTAATAACCAAATTTTCGCTGATTTAAATATTTTGTCAAATGATTTTGTTTAAAGTTGTTGGTATTATTTTCTTGTCAAAACAACCATGGTTGACCTAACTGAAAGGCTTTTATTTAAGTTAGATGCAACTATTTATGGTTTTTTGAAACTGAAACACAACTTCGTTGTGAATCGTGACGACCGGGATTATAGCTTCCAGAAACCACTATTCGTCAGCTGCGTTACATTTAACAACGATCGTTGAAAAGAAAAAATGAAAAAAAAAGGAAAAAAAAAACAATTTAGTTATATCCTGAAGGAGTTCTTGAGACGACTCGCATGGTCGGTATAAGATACCTCTATTCGCAACGCGCCTCGGTTCTGTTTCAGTGATTTTGACTTCAAATATTTATTAAACCAGATTAAACTAACATATACATCGAGGCCTTACAAATTTAATACATATTTTTCTCAAACTTTACAAATCTTGAAACCAATATAAACGTACATACATATATATTTTTTTACAACGCAAAATTAAAATTCGTCTTCAATTGGAAAGCAACATAATTTCATTGACACTGCGCATAAAATTTTGTGGATGTTTTAAAAATGCATATACGTTACCATATTATTTTATACTATATCCTAATCTGAATTAACCGTCGAAATGGTTTACTCATTGCACAAGCCCTAGCACTGTTTATGAATTGAATACAAACAAATTATCTTACCTTTCTACATTTTTATGAAATTTTTGGAAATAGAATTGTGTTCTTTTACTGATAGAAACCAACCGAAAAGTTAACCAAAACCAAACGTCCAGAATTATCCATATTAAAATTTTCTAATTTTTCCATTTTGTCATTTGTTTTGCGGATTCAAATAAAATAAAATATTAGCCGTCAAAAGGATATACTTATTCAGTGAGGCTATTAAAATCCAATTTGAATATTTTGTTGGAGTTTTAAATATTTCGATTTGATATCATTAGTTTGCTTTAATTTTCTAACTTAAAAATGCCGCCAAAAAGGGGTAATTTGCAAAGTAATAAATCTGGGAGTACCCCAGGTGTAGTTCCAAAGCCCATCGGAGACGAAGGTTTAAACCCAAGTCAGAACGATGATATCCAATCTGATTAGTATCAACGATAACATTTGTGAATTACACAATGAAAGCCTGACATAACATATTCAATCCGTAGTTAATGCAGCGATTGGCCTCAGTAGGACTGATGACCTTCGCAGAAGACAAGAAGAGTTCGCAAAAGAAAAAGAAGAAATACAACAAATGTTTGAAACCACTGTTCAAAAATATTTAAACGTACCGAATCCTGCACGGAACACAGTTGAGAATTATGACGTGATTAGACAGCGAAATCCTTGAGAAATAAGACCTACAATTCAAGCTGCCGCTTCAACTCAGACTTCCCGAGTGGAACAAGAATATAGTCAGAATGTGCAAGAATTCCTAAATAGAATAGAAAATATAAACCTAGGCTCAGAAACACCCAGAGTTGTACCACCCACTGCCAACGAAAGTACAACATCCGCATCTACATCTAAACGAATAGATTACCATAAATGGGGTCTAAAATTTGATTCAAGTAAAATGACTGTAGATGACTTCATATTTAGATTGAGTAGGCTTAAAGAATGCTATAACACGACATGGCGAGAAGTGTTTTTGAATTTCCATCAATTCGTTACGGGTGACGCAGAAACTTGGTACTGGTTATATCTGCATGCGCATCCTAACACTGATTGGTCTACTTTTCGAATAGCTTTATTTGAACAATTTCGGAGTTTAGAGACTGACTCCGAATTGTCTCGGATTATGTTTGACCGGCGTCAAGGAGCTAACGAAAGCTTTGATGATTTTTTTAACGAGATTCAACGGCTTAATACTCGTCTCTATAAACCAAAGGCTCCCAGAGAGCTTATTGACCTTTTAAAGCAGAATGTTAAGTGACGTATAGGAGAGCTTCTTATAACCTTTTACACAAATAGCCTGCCTGAAATGGTCCATGTCTGCAGGAGCATTGAAAGGTATATAAATAAACAAGATGCTGCCCGGTTGAAGACAAATCCACCCATACAATTTCGAAAGCAAGTCTCAGAGTTAGAGTTAGATTCAAATTCTTTAGATCCGCAAGTTGAAGCAATGTCTTATAAACATACAAATTTAGATACGTCTTCCTACTTATGTTGGAACTGCAGACAAAAAGGACATTCATATAGAGAGTGTCCGATCACGCAAGCAACATTGTTCTGCTACAAGTGTGGGTTCCAAAACACGACATCTCCTAATTGTCCGAGATGTACGGGAAACCGGAAGCGAGGCGATCCAACTTCCGGGGAGAGTTGCCCTCATACAAAGAACCCGGAAATCTAAATGAAGAAAGCTTTTCCTCAAGTACTAAAATTTTGCAAAATAAAAATAACTTACCGTATAAAACCTACATTCCTAATGAATACAACTTACCTGATTTACCTAAATTACCTAACCCGGATTTACAAAAAGATATTGAAATACTTAAAAACAAAACTCAACATATAACCATATTGAAACGACCACAAGGAATTTTTGATGAATCTATTCCAAAGGAAAAACCTAAATCCCTCCATGAAAGACTTCAAAATTATTACGAAGTCCGAGATCGCATTTTCAATACAACACCCTCTAAGCGAGTTTTGAAACTTCGGGAACGATTTGGAGAAAAAAAGAAAGTCTTTAGAGCCATCTCGGCAACTTGTATTAGTGGCAAGTGATGATCCACGCCCATACGTAAATATATCCATTTTCGGTAGAAATATGCTCGGTTTACTGGACAGTGGGGCCAGTATAAGTTGTCTTGGAGCGGGTTGTTTAGAGTTGTTAAAGGATGTTGGAGTTTCTTTTAAAGCGTTCACCTCAAATGTCCGAACGGCAAGTGGTCAGCAGCAATCCATTGTTGGTGAAATATCCACTGATGTTACCTACAAGGGTAAAACCAAAAATGTAACTTTTTCTCTGGTGCCTTCTTTAGAGCAACAGTTGTATTTGGGAGTCAATTTTTGGACGTTGTTTGAGATCGCTCCCAAATTGCTTTCGGAGATTGTGTCAAGTACACTTGAAGACAAATGTGACCCAAATGTACATAAATTATCGAAAGATCAAGCCAATGTCTTAGAAAATGTGATCCAAATGTTTCCGTCCTTTGTTAAATGTGGCCTTGGACAAACACATCTCGAGGAGCACTATATAGATACAGGTAATGCTGAGCCCATAAAGCAAAGACACTACCCCGTGTCTCCAGCGGTGCAAAAGCTTATGTATGAGGAGTTGGATAAAATGTTGGAAATGGGCTCTTGGAGCTCGCCGATTGTCTTGGTACAAAAACCGGGAAAAAATCGTTTGTGCCTCGATTCTCGGAAGGTCAATAAATGTTCCAAAACTGACGCTTATCCACTTCATCATATGGAAGCACTGCTTAGTCAAGCTTAAGATACACAATTTATTTCCAGTGTAGATCTGAAGCACGCCTTTTGGCAGATACCGCTGGAGAAGTCATCTCGGGAAAAGACTGCGTTTTCTGTGCCTGGCAGGCCCCTGTACCAATTCGTGGTTATGCCATTTGGTCTACACGGTGCAGCCCAAAGATTGTGTCGGCTCATGGACAAAGTGGTTCCACATGAGTTGAGACAAAAAGTGTTTGTTAATCTGGATGATCTTTTGGTGATTTCTAGTTCATTTGAAGAACATATGAGTATTCTCAAAGAACTAGCTGAATGTTTACGAAAAGCTGGTCTAACTATTAACTTAGAAAAGTCCAAGTTTTGTTTTAAGTATCTGAGATATCTGGGTTATATCGTGGGAAATGGGTGTCTTAAAACCGATCCCGATAAAGTTGCTGCAATCCGAGAATTCCCTGTCCCAAAAACTGCACGGCAAGTCCGTAGATTTTTAGGATTAGCTGGCCGTTTATCATTTTATGCGACGCGTCAACTTTTGGTATAGGGTGCGTTTTATGCCAAGTAGACGAAGATGGGGTGGAAAGACCGATCTACTACTACTCTCATAAACTCAATTCTGCACAACGCAATTATAGTGTTACCGAGTTAGAGTGCCTGGCGGCCGTCTTAGGTGTTGAAAAATTTAGGTCTTATGTTGAGATGCAGGAGTTCAAAATAGTGACTGACCATGCGAGTCTAAAGTGGCTCATGAGTCAGAAGGATTTAAGTGGGCGTCTTGCTAGATGGAGTCTGAAACTCCAACGTTTCTCCTTCGAGATAAAGCATCGAAAGGGTTCACAGCATGTGGTACCGGATGCACTCTCTCGAGTACATTGTGCAGATGAGATTGTTTTTGGTGACACCAATGGTGCTAACTCGTTCGATGTTCTTCATGTCGATCTTTCAGATCCATCTTTTAAATCTGATGAGTATGTTAGGTTGATAGAAGGTTTTGTTTACAAGAAGGTCAAATTCAGTACAGGTAATCCAATTGAGGATGACCAAACATGGAAATTATGGATACCGTCGGCATTGACGTCTCACTTAATTCATTTGGCACATGATCCACCAAAGGCTTCGCATGGTGGTGTTGCAAAAACGTTGTATCGCCTACGTGAGCGTTTTTACTGGCCTAATATGGCGGTACAAGTAAAATTGTTCATCGCGGACTGCAGCGGTTGTAAGTCATCGAAAGCTCCTAATTCCACCACAAGACCGCCAATGGGACAAGCGTTCGTAGTAGAGAGACCGTTTCAACACGTCTTCGTCGATTTTTTAGGCCCATATCCTAGATCCAAAAAGGGTAATGTTTACATGATTATTTGTCTCGATCAGCTTACCAAATTTGTCGTGATCCAGCCACTTCGCAAAGCTACCAGTTAGTCGGCTATAAAATTTCTTGAAGAACATGTATTTTCAATCTTCGGTGTACCCGAATCGCTCCTTTCCGACAACGGTAAGCAATTTACTAGCAAAGATTTTTCGAAACTTTTAACAACTTATGGCATACGACATGTAAGAACAGCTTCGTATTCGCCACAGGCGAATGCCAGCGAAAGAGTTAATCGCTCAATTCTAACCGCCATACGTTCATACCTTGCCAAAGAACCTAACCAAACCAACTGGGATAAACATTTTCCATCCATAGCTAGTGCGTTACGAACAACCACCCACGCCGCTATAAGAATGTCCCCTCATGAAGCCCTTTTTGGGCAGTCGAAGGTGGAACACGGCCATGACTATGCACTTCTTAAGAAACTAAAAGGACTTAACTATTCTGAAATCGATGTTCTACCAAAAAGTTGCAAAATGAACTTAATTCATAAGCATTTAAAAGATTCTTTACAAAGTGCTCATAACACCTATGCAAAATCTTATAATTTACGAAGTAAAGATAAAAATTTTACTGTTGGCCAGAAAGTTTTCAAAAGAAATTTCATACTGAGTGACAAAGCAAAGAAACGAAATGCAAAATTATGTCCCAAATTTACTCCAGCTGTCGTTAAAAGTATACCCAATGATAATCTGTATGAGTTAACTGATTCAAAAGGTAATCTACTTGGTGTTTTCCATGGAAAAGATATTAGGACATAAACCTTATAATTAACTATAAAAAAAAGGAAAATTACTTGATGGTCCATTTTTATTTCAATTTTGTTAAATAGAATTTTCAAAATTGAAAAGTTTTGTAGGGACCCCATACCAAATTTTTCTAGAGAGAATATCCGAAAGCAGACGTACGGAATTCCACACAAGAAAATCCTAAAAGGAATCACCCTGTACACTTGAAAAGTCTTACCCAAAATGTATACCTTTTGTTTTCCTTCGTTAAATATCGAAAAGGAAATGGGCGACATTTCCATCTGAACCATCCATAATCGAAGAGATCAATCGTTTGGTCT
Source organism: Scaeva pyrastri (assembly GCA_905146935.1). NCBI lineage: Eukaryota > Metazoa > Arthropoda > Insecta > Diptera > Syrphidae > Scaeva > Scaeva pyrastri. The sequence goes on along the minus strand of LR989928.1, from coordinate 40,937,485 downwards.
TTTTTATTTCAACCCCGGCCGAGTCAACAAGTGAAAAAAATAGGTACAGTCACTATACTTACCTTAGTTCAATTTTAGATCAAATTTATTTTAATAAAATAAGATAAAATAAAATAAAGCGGTAAATTTCGAAGTGACATTTAAGATACCTAGTGATAAAATTACAAAAATAAGTTTACTTTAGAAACAATCCCGTGTTCAGAGGCTAGAGCTTTCCTCAAAATAAGTTTGAGAAAAATACCACAATCTGGTGTAAATTACTCATTAATTAAATCTAAAAAAAGGTAATGTAAAACCTAATTAGTGTTTCTCAAGCGTTCGCCACATGCTAGGTGTTTGTCAGGCTTGCGATACCGTCCAAATTGCCGCAATCTACCAATCGACAACGTCATCCACGGCGTATGAGCAAGAGGCTACGACCTGCTCAAGTACATTGGTTGCACACAATCCCGACACGAGCATATCACGCCAATCGTGAACCAAGCAGCATCGGTCGCATCACCGTCCACACCAACTTGACGGCGGCGGCGACGCGCAAGCCCAGAAGCGTGCGTGCTCCAAACGATCACTAAGCTTCAGTCAAATACATTGATTTGTTTTCGACTTCTTATCGCGCTTATCATTACCTAGGAACACACTGTTCAAACATATTTAAGTATCGATTAGCATATAGGCAATAGATTTATATTGTAAGATCTCGTGTGATCAGCGATAAACGAAAGAAAGAACAAAACAAAAGAAAAAGAAGAGAAAAGTTAAGTATTACAAAAAAAATAATAAGAACGTTCAATTGTTTTCAGATTTTGTTTCTCTAATTCATTTAGCGTCAGAGCCGATCTTCCACGTATGCTGTACACATCATCGTCGGAGATACCAGCCAACTTGGATTTAATTAAAGTAGAGAAAACACGTAAGCTTACTAATGAAGCATCCTGGTGAGTCCAATCGTTATTTTTTTTATTTTATATACAATATCTGAAATTATATTGAACGAAAGTAGTTGAGTTGGAGGTTGATAAGTTGAGCATAAAAATTATAAAGCTCATCAGAAAGGTTCAAAGAGGGAGTTCTCATTGTATTGAGTGGGAAACCCTTTTCTTTCAAAGAAGAAGGGGAATAGAAAGAGAGTGAAAAAAAAGGAAAGGAACTTTTAGCTCATGCAATAATACAAAAAAATGAGTACCCAAATTTCACTTGTTGCAATGAGAACAGTGAACAAGTAAATATAGAATTTATAGAGATAAAGAGAGCGAACGAACATTCATACAAGAAATTGCCGAATAGTTTTTTTTTATAAGCTTGAGTAGATGAATGAGCTTGTGAGTTCGAGTATGAAAACAAATTAAGAGAAACTAGGGACGAACACTACTAGAGATTAAAACAAGTTAAAGATTAAAAACAAAAGCAAAACTACATTTAAAAACACTTAAAAATGAATTAAAATAACTAAAACTTAAAGACGAATTAAAATAAATAAAACTTAAAGATTAATATCACAGATAGAGTAAATATTAAAGCTAAACAATAAGGAAATTGACTAGATTCTTATTTAAAATAAATTAGATATAAAAGGGGTTTGAAAACCTATGTAGAGTAGTATCACAGCTGATCACAGAGAGTATGGAGATCATTAATAAATAAGTGTTAGATTTAAGAGAGAACTATACTAATTGAACTTAAGTATTAAAAAAAAATTAAATAAAACTTAACCAAAAATGAAACCAAATTTTGAAATTCTTATTATTATTATTTAATACTTGATATGATTCATTGAGTAATTATTTGTGCTAAAAGGGGGGCGTACGATGAGAGGATACATTCGACGGGTAGTGAGTAAATTCTAATAATTTATTCGACTTTGCTTTAGGGGCTAATGTAATAGTATTTGCGAGACATTAGCCAAGGATGGTCCGGTTTTAGATAACTCGACTGAGGGTGGGTTCGCAAGGGAAACTTTCATCATCTCATGGTTTCCAAACATACATTCAGATTAAGTAAAACAACTTCATATCTGGTTTTATTTTGTGAGTTCTAGTAGAAAGGTGTATGGTTAATTATTTATAAACAAAATAGGCATGTAAAAGTTAACGGGTCCGGTAGCAGTGCAAGATCCCATGACTATCCGTCGAGCTAGAGTCGCGCGTTTGCAAGCATGCCTGCCGCACTTACCTACCAGGACAACCTATCCTACGTCTTATTGAACCTTAATAGGGTCCTGTTCCTTTTTTTGTGTTAGTGGGAAATGTATCCGATGGTATCTTAGGATAGGGTCAACTATACCGTTACACCATATCCAAGAACGAAGTTTTTATTTATTTATCTAAAAGCATCTTACAGCTAACAGATTATGACTTAAAATTAATAATAAATGCGATAGTTATAAAATATAATGTACAATGATACAAAGATAAATTAAAAAATAAATAAGAGTAAGATAATAGCTTTAAAAGAATCTCTTGAATAGCTTAAATCAACTACTTTAATGCAGTTAGAATAAGACTTAAAAGATGGATTCCATATAACATCCGCGTATTCAAGTACAGATCTAACAAGGGATGTATAAAGTGATAGTAAAGCATAGGGAACACTAAAATCAACACAATTTCGCTTTATAAAACCCACGAGTGAATTCGCTCTACTAACAATGTAGTCAATATGACTTTTAAAAGAAAAAGTTGAATCAAGCATTACGCCAAGATCTTTAATTTTTACTACTCGAAATAGAGAGTTAGATCCAATCAAGTAGTTAAAATTAATATGGATATTAGATTTATAGAATGAGATCACATTACATTTTTTTATATTCAACTTTAAGCTATTATTATTACACCATTCAACAATCCGGTTAATATCAGATTGCATAAGGTAGCAGTCTTCAACTCTTTTTATCTGAAAAAATAATTTTAAAGTTTTAAGTTAGGCAACTCTTTTTTTTTGTGTTGCTAGATGCGTTTTCTAAGCTTGTTTTACTTAAACCTTTAAGAAGGGCTAATGCCAGTCTAGTGATAGAATTCCTTGAGCATAATGTTTTCAATGTTTATGGTGTACCCGAATGTATACATAGCGACAACGGCCAACAATTTGTGTCAAAGGAATTTCACCAATTTCTGTATAAATTTGGTGTAACTCATATCCGTAATGCAGTATACTCTCCCCAAGCGAGTGCTTCTGAAATAACCAAAAGGAGTGGGATAAGTATGTGTCCAAAATACAACAAGCTTTATGTACTTCAGTACACCAAGCAACTGGCACCTCGCCATATTATTGCTTGTATGGGCAGCATATTTTGAACTGGGTAAGTGGGTATGCAGTCCTATATATTTTCGAGGGCGCTCTTTTCAAATCTGTTATCCGTTTTTGTCTATCTCTTTTCGTTGCTGAGATATTCAGAATGGTTTGGACGTATATCCATCAACACAAGTTCAAGTACTGTTTTGACGTAAACGCCAAATTTTGGCATTTACGGCAAATTTTTCATGCAATTTACGAAGAAATTTGTTTGCGAATTGTTTTGACGTACGTCTTATTGTCTAAGAAAATAAATCATCGAAACTAAAATGATCGTTCAGTATTGATTTGACGTATGTGCATATAAATTTCAATATAAAGCTTAAAAATCGTATATACATACGTCATAGTCACGAAAAATATTTTATTTTTCATATGGCGTATCGAAAAAAAGTATAAATACCGAAGCGGACGAAAAATATTTATTAGTAGTCTGCTTAGTAGAGTTGTGCTTAACAGTTAATATTAGAGCAATCTTTTAAATGTACCTTAAATTCATGTGCTTTATTATATGAAACACGAATTTTTGGTACATTTAATTCAAACTGTGAACCTGTTAGATTTTAGTTTGCGGAATGAACTGGAACGATTCCGAGTCCAACAGAAGATATGGTTCCTGGAACCATACAGTTCCGGAACTACCCATCTCTACTGCTTAGCCTCGTGAAGAGAGGATGTGCCAAAATGAATTCTCCAGTGCCTGATATGAATGCGGAACTTCTTTCGTAAGAATTACATAAATTCATACGGAATGAAGTTTTATTCTAATGGTTCACATGTTTTAGATTAATCGACGAGGGGGTCCCAAATGAAATGGAATTTCGGGAAGATGCTTATTCTTCAAGTTCAAGCGGTTTAGACTTTGGTGTAGAAAGAAA